>LNAC01000093.1:0-101593 GCA_002007465.1 Ailurus styani | reverse complement strand
AGAGCAGAGAGCCCGATGTGGGCCTCGATCCCAGGACCCTGAGATCATGACCTGAGCCGAAAGCAGAGGCTTTAACCCACTGAGCCACCCAGGCGCCCTCATTGAGAGTTCTTGCAAGATAACTTGACCATGAATTATATCAAGAGATCCATGATACACAATAAAAACTGTTATAGTCACACACAGAGAAACATGGGTGTCTTTTTTGTTGTGGTTGTTCTTACATTAACTGGAAACTCTGAAAGACAACTTTGGGAATCTTTGGGATTTTAGTATAATTGGAGGGTTGGCTGTGATATATAAAACTATCATCAAAAAGCAACTTTTATCTACTCAACAAAAAATTGTGGAAATGACTCTTCAGAAACCTGTATCCTTCCCATGAACAGTTTCCAATTTTAAGTTTTCTCTAAGTTTTTTCTAAGTTCTCATGAACAAGGAAGGAGTAAGAACACAGTAGATACAGGTCAGTCTATGTCATGGGCAGGAGCGTCCTGTTTGGCAGTGATTGTGCCACCATCTCACTAGTATCTTATTTAATCATATTGCATCAGAGATGATTCATAAACAAAAGGGATTTAAGTCTATTCATAGGATCCTTCGGGTATTTAGCAAGAGAGCAGTTTTTCTGTTGCTTAAAATTCAAGTGTTCATCATCTCAAGAGTATGACGGCAAGAATGTGAAAGTTCGATTTATGTAATTTACAGTTTGTCTCAGAATGGGAAATTGGGGCGGAGAGGCAGTTTGCTGGAGAATGAGGCAGTTTATTTCCAAATCAAAAACCAGTCCTTTTGCCCTGATGACGAGTCTGTGGAAACTCAGGGATCCCAGACTTGCAGCTCTCTTGAGCAAAGGTCTATGCAAGTGCTATGGAACAGCTCACCCCATGCAGAAGGTTCATTTGCAAGAATAGACACCCAGATACAAATACAGCTTAAGACGACATGGATGATCACAAGGGTGGGGAAGGGATGGGATCTGCTCAGCCTTCGAAGAGCCCCTAGAGAATCAGACAGCCTCTGTGATGTGGCAACCTTCCCCCTGGACAAGCTGTAACCTTTGTTTCATAACTTGGGCTCAGTAGGTCTTTGCTTGATGTGACGTCTGTATGCGGTGAGATCTCTGTGTCAGGGAAATAGGTCATCAGAAAAGGGACCCACGACCATGCCCATCCTCTGGTCAGCTGCTCTCACATTGAGGGACTCAAAATACCATGGAAATCACTGGAGATTGCATCCTCCAGATATGCCCCAAAAAGCCAAGATGAGTCTTCAGGGTCCCTATAGGAAATGTGAGGGCCTCTCCTGACGCGAACGGAACAAAATGCAGTATGGTCATATACAGCTGGCCATATGACTGTTGAATGTGATAAAGAGATATAAAAACAGTCAATCCGAGTTTGGTAGAATACCAAACCAAAGTCTGATCTTGAATCTGCTCTCAAACAGATCTTTCACAAGTTTGTGTTTCCATCACCGCCCAACCAAAGGAAATGACAACCGCTCAGCATACTGGAATAAAGAGAGGAAGAACATGAAGGCTGGAGGCAAGCAGACCAGGCTGCTCCAGGTCACACCCATTTGCACTAAAGATTGAGGGTATCAGTCTCTTACTTTCCACATCCAACAACTCTCCTCCGAAGGACCATGTTTCATTCATGCTGGTGCACATGTTTGGAAGTAAAGACACATTCTTTATAGCTCTTACTCAAAACTGTCATTGATAAATATTTGTGTAATTATTTATCTTTGTCTTTCTCACTAGACTCTATTTTATGGAATTAGGCATTGTGACTCCTTATCATCTCTACATGGACAGTGATCAGTACAAACTACCTGGTTACTTGGAAAATGAGGTGGTTGGGCCACATGATTGTTAAGGTCCCCTTCAATTTACATCATCCTAGAAATGTGGAGTTCTCAAACTTCTACCTGCTTCAGAATTACCTGCTGGCCTCAATAAAACACAGAGGGCTGGGACCCACCTCTAGACTCAGAAGGTTTGAACGTTTTCTTTGGGACACATTTCCAGATACTTGTGAGGCTGCTAGTCTGAGAACCACAGATTGCGAACTAGCATCGTACATCCATGGGTCTACAAGTAGGATTAGGCTTTTTAGAGGGGTTGAGATGCCAGGAAGGCATTGGGATTGATGGTTGCTGGAAGAGGAAGAGAAGATGCTTTTTTCCCAAAATTGAAAGGCAAGCTCATGGGCTTCTGGTTACACTGGTCAGAAAGACTGTGACGTCACCCTCCCTGTGCTTGCATTTCTTTTCTAACCCATCATAGTTTACTCAGCATTCAGCAAATTCTTATCTATGCAGGGACCATCCCACGTATTTGATTCAGCCTTAAATTTACGTTGGCTCTGGTTCCCCCATGCAAAATTAAGTACTCTTCCTTCATGTCATTACCTCCCCATCTTCATGGTCATTTGGGGGATCCTTGAATGTTGGTTTGGTTGTCTTTCTCTTGGTTTGTTATGACAATAACACTCTCTTCTAGTGACAGTTATAGGGCCAAGAATATAGTCAGTGATCACTAGAAGTCAGAACAGTCAAGGGAATGTCTAGTCTTTGATAGTGTAAAGAACTTCCATCAAGATATTAAAAGAAACTCGGGTGTTTCTTATATGTCTGATATCTCCTAAGTGGAAGAGAAGCTAAAAGCCAAACTACCAGAAGTATCAAACAAAATTCATTCTCACTCATGAAAATCAAATTGGGACTCAGGAAATATCCTGACTTGGGGGAAGGAGTCATGTCAAAGTGTGGCCTCCTCCCAAAGGGCAGGAAGGGCAGAAGGATACAGAAACTGGCGTGTGCATGCTATGCCTCAGAGGCAGCCCTTCCGCATCTGGGTTTGGGTGTGAAGGGCTCAAGGTGGAGGTAGCTTTCCAGGGAAGGTATAATTATCGAGCTATGGCAGATCCTCACCATCACATACCCATTGGTGTTGGAGGGCTGGAGGTTTTAGTCTATACAGTTTTGATGAAATGGGGAGAAACCCTTACTTATAATGAAAGAACACTGAACTCAGTAACAGAAAATCCTAGTTCCTTTCCTAGGTGTGGCACTTAATAGCGATGTGTTTGACCCAGCCGTACAACAGCTGGCTGTGCTCACTTTTCTGAACTTCGAAATCAGGCAGTGGGATAAGTGATGCTATAGGGTCTTTTTCAGCTTTGAACAGAAGTTGCTTTGCCCAGAGGTGTGGGGAGTAGTGCTTACCTTTGGGCCCTTTGTTTATTTTTGAAATGGAGAGAACACTTGTCCTTTATTGATCTGGATGAAAGTGCTTTGAGGCTACCAAGAAATGTGACATCCGTTTGATGGATCCAGCTTATTGGCAAGGGATGAACCTTAAATTTTTAAGAGCTGCCTTCTTGAGTGCATGATGAAACCTTGTTCTAAGGATGACCCTTCTGTGCCAGTGTATGTACGTCCCTGCTCTATGTTGTTAAAAATCTACAGACCTGTGAGCTTGGAATCCTTCCTACAATACTTAAAAAATATTTTTAAGGAGGAAGGGAAATATGTTAGCACAAAACACTGAAATTAATTATGAAACATCGAGATCATGAGAGGTAGGTTTATGACCACAGAAAACTGCCCACCTGTTGTAAGGTTAGCACCGTAGCTTAATTACAGATAATTAAGGCTTTAAAATTCCACCTGTACCTACAATTCTTATTATTTTGGATTTACAGAGCACCTTAGAGGAAAATTTAGTTCACTTTATTCTTTTTTTTTTTAATTTTTTAAAGATTTTATTTATTTATTTCACAGAGGGAGAGAGATCACAAGGAGGCAGAGAGGCAGGCAGAGAGAGAGAGGGGGAAGCAGGCTCCCCGCTGAGCGTGGAGCCCGATGCGGGCCTCGATCCCAGGACACCGAGACCATGACCTGAGCCGAAAGCAGAGGCATTAACCCACTGAGCCACCCAGGCGCCCAGTTCACTTTATTCTTACTTATAGTAGGCATCTGCTTTGATCTATACTGGACATATATTTTTCCCCTTACAGGTGTCTCTTGACACCGCGGTAAAGCAGTTCTCTGACTTTTAAGAATACATTCTTCTTTTCTCTGTGGTCTGTGTAGTTGGGCACACTGGGGATACCCCAGGTCAAGGACCAAGGCAAGACAACGTGGTCACTCACTGCTGGCTGTGGGATTGGGCACAGGACATAAGCCAGGTCATTCCTTGCCATTATAAGCACCAAGAACTCAATACAAGTGTTTGTTTTGTTAGGAAAATGGTGGACATTTTTTCTTGCTGTATTTGAAAGAGAAAAAAAAAATTTAGGTTCGCTGCTACAGGAGCAGGTGGGAATACCCAAGAGAGGAGGTGGCTCCCCAGACAGAAGCTGAGCCAAGGACGAAGAAAGCCATGGGAACGTTGTCGGAGCACCCATAAAGCAATGTCTGGGTACCGGCCTACTGCTAGGGTTTCCAGTCACATTGACCCATTCTTCAGTTTTCCTTAAGCCATTTGAGCAGAAGGTTTTGGTCATTTGAAACCTAAACAGTCTTAGCAAAAGGTACATTGGTAAGAGTTAAGTGCTTTCTTAGTGTTTTTCTGAAACTCTTGAACCTTAACCCTAAGTCAGTGATTGATGGTGTTTTAGTAGGTTTTAGTGCTTAGTGTGGGAAATAAAAATTTCCAGGAAACATTTCAAGGTTTTCTCAGTCACTAAGATGAATTAGTGAACCTTGATAATTATTTCCTTGGAAGAATACAACAGATCCCTTGCTAGAATATTTATTTATATACTTATTCATTTAATGTTTATGTAAATGTAAGCAGTGATTGTTCTGATTCAAAGAGACAACATATAATAATTGTCTTCTACACAAAAAATATTGGAACAGAAAGTTCGTAGATGAAATAATAATGTCATGATGTCTTTGGGGGACACGGGGCACATTTCTGAGTTTTTCCCCACCATGAGCAATGTGTGTCAGTTTGTTTTCTGAACCCGGTATGCATGCCAGATGGGAAGGTACTTAAATGAAGGAAAAACTATGGTGTTGCCACACTTAAATATTAATTGGAATGTTTCACAGTGATGTGACTGGATGACAAGATGACTCAGTCCCTTCTCCACAGTGCATGTGGTTTTAGAACACTCAAAAACCACTATGTGGAAAATAGTTCAAAAGTTAGGCTGAAATTCAACTATACTTGAAATCTTGTTTAGGGAGGAATAAAAACCTTAATCCATACATGACCAAGATGGAAAATGCATTAACTAACCAACCTGTGTACTGTCCAGAGTAGAAAAGCACTAAGAGATGATGGAGCACGCAGATGACACGAGCTCTTCGTTACCCCGGAAGGCCTGGGATACCCTGTGCCTCTCCATCCTTGCCCAGTTTAATTAACCAAGGGTCAATCAATAGTAGCCGTTGAATTAACTGCCTTTCCTTGGAGGTTGCAAAGAGTTTTGAAGCATGTATTCAATCAGTTCCCAAATTAGCCAGTGAGGGCCAGTTTAATGGCATGCCAGTTCTTTTGTGGTCATGATAATGTGTTTTGTCTTTTTTGATAACATCAGGTATCTATCATGGTAAAGGGAAGAGGCAGTGCAATTTTGTGGGAGGAAATGTGGAATTAACTCTTGAGTTCCTTAACAGAGTATGATGACACCATTTAAAAATCAAGGGTTTTATGAAGGTGAGAATAGAAATAAAGCCCTATTTTCAGCTAGTGTTTTTTATTGACTGGACACTTTCACATATGTTCCCACATACTCTTTTTAACACAATTACACCTCAAAGGGACTCATGACATTTTAATTCCAGTTTGATATCCTCACTAATAAAAAAAGAGGGAGAAGCTATGTTGTCATCATTAATAAAACAAATCAAATTGCAAGTACATATAAGCAAATGTGTAAATACTTACTGGTCTAAGAGTTTATGTGATAGGGCGGTGCAGGATCAGATCTACCACAGGAGAATTTGATTAGGCAAATGATTTGAAGTAAATAAGTGATCTAAGCGCTTGAATGAGGCCCTATTTTCCTGAGAGTCCCATGTAAGGAAAATTTTAATTCTGTGAGCCCTGTGTTCAGTCTACCTGCTATGTTTTGAAAATGTGTATGAATTCAAAGAGGGGCCACAATCTAAACACCCCCAATATTAACAGAACACAAAAGTATCTGTAACTCAATTTAACAATTTCCATATAGTTTTAAGACAGGATTCTTCAAACTGTCTGTGTCCTATAGGGAAGTTAACATGTTACTTAGAAGCAATTCTCCAAGTGGCTTAAAAGCCCTATGCTTGCCAATATTCAACCTCCCCCCCCGCCACCCCTCCGCCAGATTGTCCATCCCAGAGTGAGGTGGAAGGAGGTGGGGGAGGAACGCAATAGAAAATGACATCACTCTACTAATGCCTTCCATTATTAACTAATCTTGGAGTCTATTTGTCTTCTTTAAAGCTTGGAAATTTTGTGTTTTCAATCAGACATATTAAGAGGAAAAAGTGATCACTCCCCTTTTTTTTGCTGCTGTTCTTAGTAAGTCTCTGCTCTTGGAAACATTTGTGACCAATCTTTTGAAAATTTGAAATATGTAATTTTTAAAAAATTTTTTTAAGGTTTTTCTTTTTCTCTTTTTTTTAACGCAGAGAGAGATCAGATCACAAGTAGGCAGAGAGGCAGCCAGAGAGAGAGGAGCAAGCAGGCTCCCTGCTGAACAGAGAGCCCAATGCAGGGCTCGATCCCAGGGCCCTGAGATCATGACTGAGCCGAAGGCAGAGGCTTTAACCCACTGAGCCACCCATGCACCCTGAAATATGTCATTTTTACTTAAGTAAAACAACAGCAATTTAGCAGATTCATACAACAGAATAAAAGTAGCTATAAAATTAAACTGATAATTATTATCCTGTAAAATTCCCAAAGAAAGAGCTACAGGTCGGAACAAATTTTGGTATCTACCGTTTCCGCCTACAGCTTCTATTATTGCCAGAGTTTATGGCAATATGGGAGTTTCCAACACTTGAGATCCAGTTCCTGGCACATCCTTTTAGTTTCATTCAGAATAGAAAGGAGGGCACATATTTCCCTCCTTAATACCCATCACCAGGCTCACCCATCCCCTCACCACCCCCCAAACCCTCAGTTTGTTTCTCAGAGTCCATAGTCTCTCCTGGTTCCTCTCCCCCCGATTTCTCTCCTTCACTGTTCCCTTCCTTCTCCTACTGTCCTCCATGTTATCCCATATAATAACTGACTTTCTCTACTTGACTTATCTCACTCAGCATAATCTCCTGTCCCAACCATGTTGATACAAAAGTTGGGTATTCATCTTTTCTGATGCCTGAGTAATATTCCATTGTATGTATGGACCACATCTTCATTATCCATTTGTCTGGTGAAGGGCATCTCAGCTTAAAAAGTAAAAATAGAGCTACCCTATGACCCAGAAAATACACTACTGGGTATTTACCTCAAAGGAACAGATGTAGTGAAAAGAAGGGCCATATTCACCCCAATGTTCATAGCAGCAATGTCCACAATAGCCAGACGTGGAAATGAGATTTTTCTTACACTTATTTCTGAAACTCTCCATCTAAGTCATAAATCATTGGTCCTTACCACCATTGTTCCTATAAAACAGAACCTATTATCTGCCTAAGGACATTTTCAACTCCAAAAATCTCCTCTTTTTATATATCCTGTCAGAGACTAAACACTCTCCACCTTGTCACCGAGTAATAGCATTGGCATGAAAGGAAGCCTTTGTACACTCCACATAGTTCCTTAGCTCAGAGCTTTTCAACTGTGGGTGGTTGTGCAACCCTCTTCTCTCTCGGCACATTTGGCACTGTCTAGAGAGAAATCTGTTGTCATATCTGTGTGAATGTCCCTGGAATTTGGCAGTAGAGGCCACAGATGCAACTAAATATCCTATAAGATACAAGACAACCCCCATAAACAAAGAACTATCCAATCCAAACTCTCAATGATACCACAGCTGGGAAACACCGTCAGCCCTATGGTTATTGGTAATTCGGAAGTGGTGGTCCTGCCTTCCACATGAATCTACAACATGCATTTTTTATTTACCATACTGCCACTCTTTCGATCTATAATTTTTATGATCACTTCACATTGAGTCTAATATTGCAAAGAGACATATTACAGCAGACTCACTTGTGTTAATTCTTCAAAATTATAGCAAAATCAAACAACTTTCATTACTTCTGAAACCAGTCGTCAAGTAAATATATTTAAAGACATAATGGTCTTCCCAGGTTAAAAAATAAATATAAATAAAATAAAAATAAATAAGTAAATAAATGCATGTGGTTACATAATATTTTTAAACTAAAACAATGGCAGAAAGTGCAAAGATATTTAAATATCTCCTGATACTGATCAAGACATTTTTTAGAGGATAATTCAAAATAGGTGATCATTTGCTTGGTATTTCTCTTAGATAGGCTGGTGGTATCCCTGACACTTTATTGGTGGTTACAGTAGTTCTTTATTTTACTCTTCTATTCAGTTTTATAGGAGCACAGGAAACTGTAAAATCCACAGAAATGTCTGTGGATGTGTGACCCTGAAAACAGGACAAAGAAAAATGAATGTCGTTCTCTGTTAGTCCACTCCTGGTGGAGTGATGTGTGATACACACCCACTAGGAGTCCGGGAACACCATGATAACTTATAATGGTAAATTTAAATTTATTAAGATTATTTATGTTTATAGCATATGTAATTGACATGGAAAGCTATTTTGCCAGTCCCTTGGGTTTCTGTGCAAATATAAAAGGTAAAGTCTAAACTATATATGGTAATGGTTAAGCATGATAACAAATGAAATGAAAGGGAAAAAATGTGGTTTTGCAAACACTGGCAGTGCTTTGAAATTATATAAGAAATATGATTCTAAAACGGCTAGATCTGATAGATAATTCAGAAATCCTGTTTCAACGAAAAACAACCTAGACTATACACTTCCAGCCTCTTAACACTGATCATGACTTTTTTCGTATTCTGGATTCATCTAACACTGTCTGCCTCTTTGAACTTAGAGATTCTCACACAGATTACAGAAGGTCATAAAAACACATTGTTCCTTTGATCTATGGTAGTGAGTCAGTGAAAGTGTCTCAAGAGGCTAAATTCTAGCCTTTGAATCACAGCATGTGGCCATGAAATTAAAACCAGCTTTACTCCACACTTAAACTAAATTATCATCAAAAGTAAATGGAAAGAGAAAAAGAGAAATAATTCATTGGACTAGAAATTTCATTTATTCCTCCAATAGGTTTGCTGATAAAAGCATTATAGAATCAAACTTTAAAAGTCACTAAGATATTGTCTGCATTATTAGGTCTTACTGGGTCATCTCTCTTCAGGAAAATTTTTGCCATTATGATAAACTTCCCAGTTGTATTTTACCTACTCTTCCTTTGAACTGAATTTAAATAACAGCAATTATAATTCAGGTCCTGTTTTCAGGAAGACGTGCCATAACCAGCTAATATAGTTATATATAAATGGGTCAGGATCCTCCCTCTCTTCCCCAAGTTATAAACAGTGGTGGATTAGAATAGATGTGGTTTGCTCTGTGGGGTTATTCAAAAATGAAAAAAAAGTGTATAATAAGCAGATTAAACAAATATTTGGCAATATACAAATCAATTAACAACAGTGTATATGACTCTTCTAAATAATGCCTAGTTAAGCACTTCATGAGAGAATGTAACTGCAGGTCCTGATCCTCGTGAGCTCCTTAGAGAATTTAGAAAATTTCCCTTCCTTCAAGTTGAGTCCGTGTCTATATCCTACTTCCCTGATCATCAATACCACAGGCTCAATATCTAAGAAAACACAATTTAAAAAAATGTTTCTCTCTCAGTCTGAATCAGGAAGACTCATAACTTTTTTTTTTAATATAGCCAGGAAAATAATACACTTGACCCTAGGTAATGTAAACTTCTTTCTCCTCAATTAAGCTGCACTTCACTTCCCCACCTTCTGTCTCCTCTCTACACGACCCTTCTCCTAGACAGTGACCCAAGACAATGACAAACCAGCAGTCAGGTCTCCCGAGGTGATGCCTTTAAGAGGAGATGGGAATGAGGAGGAGCATTTAGCCCACTGGATCCGAGGACCCAAGGTGTCGAATCTTTTGTACCCAGATTCACAAGATAGGGCGGAAGGGCATCTTAGGAAAGCGCTCCCCCGTGAAAGCCTAACCTGGATTTACACTGACCCGCTTTTGGAACGTGTCCCGAGCTTCCACACCAACAGTTAGATGAAGGAACCTTCCAGGGAAGGGGGTAGAAAAGACTCAGGATATTTAATCTACGCCTTTATCTGCCCACGCCAGACCTGATTTTCAGTGTCTGCACGGAGCACGCACCTTAGAGCTTCCTGCTTGGTACGGAGTCCTATGAACGGTGGACAGGACGCTGGTATGAGACAATGGGATTTCGCTGATGTGTTCTCAATACTTAAGTTTGTTTAAAGAAAAACAAATACCTTGCCACTTTCCACGGAGGCCCAAGGCTATGACTTTAGACCCACTCTGTGTGACGCAGGAATGGAGGTGCAGGGATTGGGCCGTCCGGCTCTGGTTTACTCCCTGAGGCAAACCTGTGCAGGCTTCGGACCCCCAACAAGCCAGGGTGAAGACCAGGGTTCTAGGCAAGGGCAGTACTTCCTTTGGCTCTCACACTGTGCCAGCTGCCATCCTCCTCGGATCTGCTCCTCTGTGGCGATGCGCAGCCCACCTGATCCTAGCGCCAAAGACACCCTCCTTCTCCACTCAGTCACAGAGGTCGTAGAGGAGACATTCGTCCACCGTTACTAAAAAGCTGCCCACGAAAGAGGGGAAGACTCCTCCTAATGGAAACTTCTGCATGGCTATACTTGGAAGAAGGTTGAACTTTCAGGAAAAAAAGAAAAAATGTAACTATTATTAATTAATTAACCCCTGCATCACGTATTGAGTTCATCACATGTGCCAAGTACATCCTCAGGCAGTAGAAGCCTGAGACATGAGAGCACTGAGACAGTCTGGGGCTTGGGACGGAGATGGTACAGACGTACGAAAAAGCCGTCGGAGGGGAAGCACTGGCCCCCGGGGACCACGCAATCGGAGAGCTGGCCTCAGCTCAAGTGAGCAACGATGAGCTTTTGAGAAAAATGACATTCAATACAGCAAGTGAGAAAGAGCATACAACCAAATGAATGAATTAGAACATAGGTGTGAAAACACACCTGGCATGATCCCAAACACGTCTACATCCCTCGCATGCTTTAAGCTACCTGTGTCACCATCACTAACGACAAGGTCCCTTCCGAGAATTAACACTCTGGCTCACACTTTCCTCATGTAAATGTGATGACAGTATAAACACGGTTCAACACACAGATACACACGCACATGCAAGCACACTTCTGATCAGGATTTGGCCGTTTCCAAGATTTAGAAGAGGGGGACAAGTTTGACAGGGTGATTTATCACTCCTTTTTGACGCCAGGTTTGAGAGTAAGCCTGGCCGCAGGAAGAGGCACGGGGTCAGTTACTACAGTGAGACGGAATAAGGAGGAGGAGAGGTGGGGCAGAGATGCTGATCTACACAGTGGGAAGGGACTAAATATCCACCAACGATGCAGATGACAGTGCTTCCAATGTCCTCTGTGCTGATTTCATATACAGTCCCCTTCTGTCGTGTAGGCAAGCGTCCCTGTTTTAAACTCCTAGTTATGAGGAAGCTATTTTCTCTCAAAGAAATTGCTACAGTAATTAAATCAGAATGGTACTGGCAAAGAGACAGGCATGCAGGCCAACGGGACAGAACACACAGCCAAGGAATAAACCCATGCATATATGGTCAACTGCTCTTTGACAAGTGTGCCAAAACAATACAATTGGGAATGGCCAGACACTGGGAAAACTGGATATCCACATGCAGAAGAATGAAACTGGCCCTCGTTTTATATCAATAAAGTCAAAGTGGATTAATGATTTAATCCTGAAAATTTTAAAACTACCAGGAGAAAAAAAATAACAAAAGCAAAATGAGACAGGCGGAACTTCATCTAATTAAAAACCTCCACACTGCAATGGAAACAGTCAAGAGTTAAAAAAAAAAAAGCTTTCAGAATGTGAGACAATATTTGCAAACCATATATCTGATAAGAGACTGATATCTAAAATACGTTAAGAAACTCCTTCAACCCACTAGCAAAAACAAAAACAGCTTCACACATGAGCAGAGGACTTTCCATAGAAGACATACAAATGGTCATCAGCCACGTGAAAAGATGCTCAGCATCATTCGTCATTAGAGAACAGCAAATCAAAACTATAACGAGACGTCACTTCACACCTATTAGAAGGTTACTTTCAAAAACCAAAGAAAAGTATTGACAGGAATGTGAAGAAATTAGAACCCTTTTATATTGTTGGTGGGGGTGTACAAGGGTGTGTTGTTGCTTTGAAAAATCAGTGTGCAGATTTCTCAAAAATTAAAACTAGTACTTGATTTCAGCAATTCCACTTCTGAGTATTTATCCAAAGGAAACAAAGTCATATTCTCAAAATGATATCTGCACTCCCATGTTCACCACAGCATTATTTATAATAGCCAAGACATGGAAACAAACTAATTGCCCACTGACACATGAGTTGTTAAAGAAAATGGGCTATATGCACACAACCAAATGGCACTCAGCCTTCAAGGAGAGGGACATCCTGCCCTTTATGACAATATGAATGAACCAGGAGAACATTATACTAAGCAAAATCAGCCACTTGTAAAGGGAAAATATTGCATAATTGTACCTCCATGAGTTCTCTAAAATAGTTGAGCTTACAGAAACAGAAGCATCCAGTGGCGATCACCAGGAGCTAAGAGAGGGGTAAAATAAACAGCAGTTGCTCAACTGATAAAAAGTTTCAGCGGTGCAAGACAAATAAGTTCTAGAGTTTAGGTCTAGATGATATCTATCTAGATGATATCCATATTCCTCAAAAAAAATTGCTGGATATATGTTTCACAACAGAGCTTTTAGGTCCCTGTAAGCATTTAGGGTGTGCTCTGACCTTCCACTTTCTTCCAAGGGGTGACTGTACTTCCCTCTGTCAACACACAGCTTCATTAGTCCCCGTCTTCTCTGAATCCCCACTTCCCACGGGCTGCCTGCTTTACTGTGTCACACCATCATTTATGCCTTCTCAAGTCCATGCGACGTGGACTTCTTCCTGGGGAAGGGGCTTCTTAAAATCCTGAGTTTAGGATGGTATCGAACTTTCAATATGGGTTTGTTGACAACAAAGAACAGATGAATGATTGATTCATGAAACAGGACTGTGGGTTTCTTTTGGATTCGTTAGATAAAAATAAGTGCCTGTGGCTTTTCAGACAGTGTGTCTACATTTGAGCTGGATTAACTCGCTGTAGAGAGCTAATAAAGACTTGCTGATATCCCATTACCCTACTAAGCTACACTGGAATAAACTCCATATGTTGTCTAGGTTCCCTTTGGTTATGAAGTCTGAGTCAGCTGAAGAAATAATTCAGCATCAATATTCTAGGATGTACATGGTCATGGAAGAGCTTTCAAGAGGAATAAATTGCCTGTGATATTATGAGCCTTTTATACAAATGTTAGTTATCCTGCAGATGTAAACTGTTGTCTGTGATTTCAGAGCCTTTTAATTTCTCTTTGCTATGTAAGAGTGAGCACAGTTAGCAATAGTATTATGAGTTATTGGTTTAGGTAAAGAACTAAATAGTTGAGAACTTCAAAATGGTTCGATTTTGCCAGAACATGTCCAGAATTTCTTTCTCCTAAAAACCTCCTGTTGTGTGTATGATAGAAATCCAGTACTATCATTTTTAATCCTGGTTGCTTTACCTAACAGAGAGTTAAATATCCTTTGATTTCAAAAAGAGAGATCACATTTTTTTATGCAGACATTTCTTAAAGGAACTTTTTTTTTTTTGAAGTAGGCTCTACACTCAATGTGGAGCCCAATATGGGGCTTAAACTCACAACCCTGAATTCAAGACCTGAGCTGAGATTAAGAGTCAGACACTTAACCAACTGAGCTACCAGGGCATTCCTTTATTTTTTAATTAACTTTTTTCATAATCCATAAAGTATGCTTATATGTTTGCTTCTCTTCAATACTTTGTCAGTCTTGGTTGGTTAAATATAAAAATGTTAAAGATTTTGATAAACATGGTAATTTTTTAAACTAGCTTAATGAATTTAAAATTTTATCATTACAATCCTCTGAATGTGGAGAATTAAAACTTAGGTTTTTCATCTACCTTTCAATTTCTACTGTTATACAAACATCTCAAATGATCTAATTAAGTCCAATGATGCTTGTGCCCCTGATAAATGGCACCGAACTTTCATTTTATTCGAAGTTTCCTTTTGCTTTGCCTTCATTTTGGTTTTGGTTTGTGAGGTTTGGGAATAAAGTGTAAATGTGAAACTAGTCTCCTATTTCTGAAGAAATCTTTCCTTCACCAGTAGAATAAAGTATTACATTGGAAACACCTGTAGTTTGGGAGACTATGTCTAATTTGACAGAGTTGATTTATTTGAAAAAGGAATTCTAAAAAAAAAAAAAACCCTGCCAACTCCTTTCCTTAATTACATTTTCACAAACCAGCATGCACACAAAAAAAGCCTATGAATTCTGAGACTTCCAGATACTCTGTACCATGTTTTTCAAATGACACCAAACAATTTCCTTCCCAAAGCTCAGAGCTGTAAAGCTTCCAGTAAGAAATATAAATAGACATTATAATCGTATGTACCTTTTTCTTCCCCTTGAGAGCTGCAATGACCAATATAGCAGCCACCAACCACATGTGGCCATTAACTCTTGAAATGTGATCAATCTAAATAGACATGCATTGCAACTGTGAAATACAGAATGATTTTCAGTGACTTAGTAGGAAGAAAGATTTCAGTAACATTTTTATATTAATCATATGTTGAAATCGTTGGTATAGAGTTAATAAAATTTACATGGAAATTAACTTCACCTTTTTTTATTCTTTCTAATTTGGCTACTAGAAAAATTAAAATTTATGTGTATGGCTCACAATATACTGTGTAGCATTGCTCTGATGTCTGAACATGGATGCAAAAATTCTCAACAAGTGGGCGCCTGGGTGGCTCAGTGGGTTAAAGCCGCTGCCTTCGGCTCAGGTCATGATCCCAGGGTCCTGGGATCAAGGCCCGCATCTGGGCTCTCTGCTCGGCAGGGAGCCTGCTTCCTCCTCTCTCCTCTCTCTCTGCCTGCCTCTCTGCCTACGTGTAATCTCTCTGTGTCAAATGAATAAATAAAATCTTTAAAAAAAAATTCTCAACAAGATACTAGTAAATCAAATCTAATAGTACATTAAGAGAATCATTCACCATGATCAAGTGGGATTTATTCCTGGACTGCAGAGTTAGTTCAATATTTGAAACTCAATCGATGTGATATACCATAGTAATAAAAGAAAGGATAAGAACTGTATGATCCTCTCAACATATCCAGAAAAAGCATTTGATAAAACATAGCCACCATTCTTGATAAAACCCACAACAAAATAGGGGTAGATGGAACACGCCTCAACACCATAAAGGCCATAAACAAAAGACCCACAGCTAACATGATCCTCAATGGGGAAAAACTGAGAGCTATTTCAATTACAGTCAGGAAGAAGACAGGGATATCCACTCTCACCAATGTTATTTAATATAGTACTTTAAGTCCTAGCTTCAGGAACCAGACAACAAAAAGAAGTAAAAAAAAACAAAACATACAAATCAGNCCCCCCCTCTGCCTGCCTCTCTGCCTCCTTGTGATCTCTCTCCCTCTGTGAAATAAATAAATAAAATATAAAAAAAAAAAACAAAAAAAAAAACAAAACATACAAATCAGCAAGGAAGAAGTCAAACTTTTCACTAATTGCAGATGACGTGATACTCTAATGTAGCAAACCCAAAAGACTCCATCAGAAAATTGCTAGAACTGGTACACAAATTCAGCAAAGTCGAAGGATATAAAATCAATGTACCGAACTCTGTTTCATTTCTAGATACCAAAAAATGAAGAAGCCAAAAGAGAAATCAGAGAATCAGTCCCATTTATGACTACAACAAAAATTATTAGATACTTAAGAATAAACCTAACCAAAGAAGTAAAAGATCTGTACTACAAAAATTATAGAAAACTTGTAAAAGAAATTGAAGATGACACAAAGAAATGGGAAAACACTGCATGTTCATGGATTGGAAAAATATTCTTAAAATGTCTATACTAACCAAAGCAATCCACACATTTAATGCTATCCCTGTCAAAATACCACCAGCATTTTTCACAGAGCTAGAACAAACAATCCTAAAATTTGTATGTCACCAAGAAAGACCTGGAATAGCCAATGCAATCTTGTAAAAGAAAACCAAAGCTGGAGGCATCACAATTCCATGCTTTAAGCTACATTACAAAGCTAATCGTCAAGACAGTATGGTACTGGCACAAAAACAGACTCATAGGTCATTGGAAGAGAATAAAAACCCAGAAATAAACCCAAAACTGTATGGCCAACTAATCTTCAACAAAGCAGAAAAGAATATCCTGTGGAAAAAGACAGGCTCTTCAGCAAATAGTGTTGGGAAAACTCGACAGCACCATGCAAAAGAATGAAATCATACACAAAAACAAATTAAAGTGGATGAAAGATCTGAATGGGAGACAGGAAACCATCAGAATCTTAGAGGAAAACATAGGCAGCAACCTCTTTGACATCAGTCATAGAAACTTCTTTCTAGACATGTCTCCCAAGGCAAGGGAAACAGAGGCAAGGGAAAGAAAAGCAAAAAATGAACTTTTGGGACTTTGTCAAGATAAAATCTGCGCAGTGAAGGAAAAAAATCAACAAAACTAAAAGTCAGCCTATGGAATCAGAGAAGTTATTTGTAAATGACATATGTGGTAAAGGGTTAATATCCAGGATCAAACTCAACCTACAAAAAACAAATAACCTAGTTAAGAAATGGGCAGAAGTCATGAATAGACACTTTTCCAAAGATAATATCCAGATGGCCAACAGACATATGAAAAGATATTCAACATCACTCAGCATCAGGGAAATACAAATCAAAACCACAATAAGATACCACCTCACAGGGCTAAATGGCTAAATATAACAACACAGGACATAATAGGTGTTGGTGAGGATGCAGAGAAAGGGGAACACTCTTACACTGTGGGCAGGAATGCAAATTGGTGCAGCCACTCTGGAAAACAGTACGGAGGTTCTTCAAAAATGCACTACGCTATGACCCAGCAATTGCACTACTAAGTTTTTACCCAAAGGGTACAAAAGTACAAAGGGTCACATGCACCCTGATGTTTATAGCTGCAATGTCTACAATAGCCGAACTATGGGAGTGTGGTGCATAAACAATGAATCTTGGATCACATAAAAAATAAACTTAAAAAAAGTAGCCAAACTATGGGAAGAGTGGAGATGTCCATTGACAGATGAATGGATAAAGAAGAGGTGGGGTGTGTGTATCTACAATAGAATATTACTCGGCCATCAAAAAGAATGAAATCTTGCCATTTGCAAGGACATGTATAGAGCTAGAGCAGAGAATATAATGCTAAGTGAAATAAGTCAGATAAAGACAAATACCATATGGCTTCACTCATATATGGAACTTAAGAAACAAGGGAGATAAACACAGGGGAAAGAGAAAAAGAGGGAAGCGGAGAACTGAGGGTTGATGAGATGATAGGTGGAGAATGGGCTGGAGGGGTGGGTGGTGGATGGAGGATGGGTATGAAGGGATGCACTTTTTAAGATGAGCAGTGGGTGTGATATGTAAGTCATGAATCACTAAATTCTACTCCTGAAAAAAATATTATGCTATATGTTAATTAACTAGAATTTAAGTAAATATTTGGAAAAAAAATAAACTGGGACGCCTGGGTGGCTCAGTTGGTTAAGCGTCTGCCTTTGGCTCAGGTCATGATCTCAGGGTCCTGGGATCGAGCCCCGCATCAGGCTCCCTGCTCAGTGGGAGCCTGCTTCTCCCTCTCCCTCTGCCTGCCACTCCCCCTACTTGGCTGTCAAATGAATAAAATCTTAAAAAAAGAAAGAAAGAAAAGAAAAAAAAGAACTGAATAAATTGTACCACCTGACACAGGTTTTAATAAAATTAGACTTCTAAAAAGTTTAGCGCTATCGGTCTAGTACTATAAAAACTGTGATGTAGTTTTTAAAACTATTACTTAATAGTTATGGTGTTTTTTAAGTTTTTAACATTTGAAATTTGCTAGAATACTGGTGTTCTTTTACCTTTTGTGAGACTTCATTGTGATTGGGGCCCATGGGTATGTTTTATTCTGCCAGACATTTCTCAGGAAGGTCCCTTAGAAGGAGGCACATAGGAACATTCTAGGTTTTTGTTAAGCAAAAGCTGTGGGTCTGATTTTAAAGATTGTTCACTGAGGGGGCAGTAAAAATAAATGAAGACAAGTCACATGGAAAACACTCGAGAAGGACCTTTTTCGGAGGTGTCAGGGAGGGTATGTGGTTGAGGGGTGGCTGGTGGGTTTTATTTATTTACTTGGATGAGGGAGAATAGAGAAGCAGGTACAGTTTATACGTGGAGATAAAACACACAATTTTTAAACCTGCTCAGAAACATGTCTGCTCTCCAGAGAATCAACAGCTCGCTCAAAGATACAGAAGGTAGTTATGGAAAATTATCTCCGAAGCACAGAAGGAAGCTGGTGTAGCCACACGAAGTGTTGAATTAGTCACCATTTTCAGGCTTCGTCCAGATTGTGTAGAATTCGGAGGCTTTAAATACAATTTTGATATAAAATAAACTTCTATAATTATCGACTCATTGTACAGTAGGGCAAGATTGAAAATTGAGATGAAGTGACAACATCAGACATAAAAGTAGAAATTCACTTTGATGAATTCTGAGT
Organism: Ailurus styani; assembly: GCA_002007465.1. Lineage (NCBI taxonomy): Eukaryota > Metazoa > Chordata > Mammalia > Carnivora > Ailuridae > Ailurus > Ailurus styani. The sequence continues at coordinate 82,595 of LNAC01000093.1, read as the reverse complement.
GAAATCCCTTGTTTTAATTAGATATTCAGCATGATAATATTCTCTTTCACTTTGTCCTTCTTCCTTAAAGATCAGCATACAGTCCCTCCCCTGCAGGTGCACCTGGACGTGTTGTAATGTACGAGCTATACATGACGTCACTTATGCAGTTGGGGAGACTGTTCTGAGAATAAACATTTCAATACGACGATGCAAGGACCTCATTTAAAGCCCTTTGTAGCGTGTCGGAGCTGGACATGGTCACTAGAGAGAAGGCATTCTGCATGTGCTCAACCCAAGCAAAGCTCATGCAAAGAAACCACTACTTTAGGTCACAAAGGAAGTTTAGATTGCCTAAATCTGGGGCTTGAAATGACTTACAAGAATTATTTATGCTTGAAATTAGCCTAAGCAGCAAATTCTGAAAGAATTTCCAGGGAAAATGATTGCTAATTAAAGACTTAAATGATAAGACAAATTTTCAGAGAGGGTAGTCCTTTATAATAGGTAGGCTCTCCTTTCCTTCATACTTACATTGGTCCTTTTATGTCTTAGAGGTAAGGGGACCATAAAACTATTTCAGATCAAGATTTCAGATGTCTTGGGGTGTCTGTGTGGCTCAGTGGGTTAAAGCCTCTGCCTTTGGCTCAGGTCATGATCTCAGGGTCCTGGGATCGAGTCCAGCATTGGGCTCTCTGCTCAGTGGGGAGCCTGCTTCCTCCTCTCTCTGCCTGTCTCTCTGCCTACTTGTGATCTCTCTTTGTCAAATAAATAAATAAATAATCTTTAAAAAATAAAAATAATAAATTTGGGAAGTTTCCAGCCATTATTTCTTAAAAAAAGAAAAGATTTCAGATGTCTTGTCTTCTGATTATCTAACATGGGGCTTAAAACACATCCTCTTGACTGTCTGGAATCTTTCCCAGTGGGTTATGGTCTGCTTCTGGGTCAATTAAGCTGTTTGCATCTCTTGCCTTCTCTGGAACCCTGCATTTGAGTCCTGTATCTCTTTACAGTATATACCTAGGTTTTGATGAGCCATCTATGATTTGTCCTTAATAAATTTAAAAATTAATTTAGGGTCTAGTATTAGAACCCAATTATGAACATATTCTTAAACATTGGCAAATTTGAGGTAGAGAAGATAATTATGAAAACCTGTATCTGCTAACATAGTTTTGATCTTTAATCATGCTTGTTCCTTCTTGAAACATTACATGTTTTTTCAGAGTAGGTATAAACTTGCCTTTCATTCTTGCTATGTCATGCATGTTTGTTTTCCCCTAAATTTCCTAGTTGAAAATCCTAACACTTAAAGTGATAGTGTCAGAAAGTTGAGCCATTGGGAGGTGATTACGGCAGGATTGGGGAGCTCTTAGGAATGGGATCGGTTCCCTCACAGAAGAGCGTCCAGAGAGCACACCTGCCCCTTCACATAGGGAGAGGTCAACCGTCTACAACCAAAAGGAGGTTCCCGGCCAGAACGCAACCATATTGGCTCCCTAATCTTGGACTTTAGTCTCTGGAATTGTGAGAAGTAAATTTCTATGCTTCATAAGCCACCCAGTTGATGGTTCTTTGTTATAGCAGCTCAGACAGAATAAGATAGTCCTGAATTGTCTGCCAATACTAAAATGAACTGCATGTACCCTTGTAAAGTTCTATTTAAACCACAGGTGATTGGAATAAAAAGTTCTGTATAAATAGAAATAATTAATCATGAATAATTAAAGACCTTAAAAGACAGCCTGTTTCAGTAACACCTGTATTTAGGGATCATAAGTATCTGGTTGAAAAAGAAAAAAACAAACACATTTTGTTAAAATATTATTTTAGTGGCTCAAAACATGTCTGGTCTTTCACGATGTAATTTTTAGCTTGTAATTCCTCTGTGAAATCTAGATTTCCCCAAGGTACTGTCCTATTCCTGAAATGTTTTCTGCTAGATCAAAGCCCGAGATAAAATTTCAATTCCATCAATGAAATGAACTATTCATATGGAACTAATCTTTCTATAAAAACCTCTTCAAATAAAAACATCATTTTTGAAAGGCAGATAAACCCAATTTGACTCAGTTGTGAATTTTATCAGGATATATGTTGTCAACATCGTTGTACTTCTCCAGTATACAATCACGAATAGTTGAATATGAAAAGACTGTCCTATGGAGTGTTGCCAGTTATGCAAATTTGAAGCTGGGAAAGTTGGCCCACTAGTCACCTGCATGCATATTATAGGGCAGTAGTTCTCATAGAGTTCAATCCCCAAGAGCTCATTCGAAGTAAATGATACAGTAAGCACAATTTAAAATCAGAAAATAAAGCATCTTGATATTGCTACACAAATAGGAATTCTCATGCTTGGCAAGACCTGCCATCTCTATGAATTTGTGGGTGATGTACTCCACGTCAATGAGCAAAAAGTTATGCCACAAAGAACTTGATTACTTTCTATACTGGATGCTAACAGCCCATATGGCAGTACCTGGGAACGTCCTAATTGAAAGTCACTTAACATTTACAAAGGCAACTGAAGTTTAACCACAATACAATTCTTCACATTCCTGGCCAGAAAAGACACCTTTGCTCTCACGGAAAATAAATGATAATGCTATGTAAGTTCTCATGACTCTTCTCAACGTGCTTATTTTCAGTTTGGAACACCTGTCACGGCTTTCACTTAATTATAATGCATCTATAATTAAGAATCTGTTAGATTTTCATAGAATATTCAGTTTTGAGAAAATTGCATTAACATACTGTCAGATTCCAACAGCCTCTGTCTTGGAGTACAAAAAAAATAGAAATAAAAAACAAAACAGAAAGACTCATATATAGAGAACAATCTGGTGTTTGCCAAAGGTGGTGGGAGGATGAGCAAAAGGAGGAAAAGCGATTAAACAGTAGGAACTCCCAGTTAGGAAATGAAACAGGAGGCGGCAACGGATCGCAGAGGGAATATAGTTACTATGTAGGAACTTTGTATGGAGATAGTTGAAGCTAGGTTTATAGTGGGGATCACTGCCTAACATATAGAACTGTTGAATTACTATGTTGTACTTCTGAAACCAATATCGTACATCAGCAATAACAAAAATAATCAGTAAATGTCACATGAACAAAGAACTTGATCTTTATCAGTGTTTCGCAAACCCTAGTTTTCACCAATTTCTCTCCTTCTCTCAACTTATATAACAAGTCTTACCGACTCTACAAAAAACACCTACTCATTCCTCCTGCATCTCTTCCATTCCAATCATGTCTTCTCTCTCAACCCTAGTCCAAGCCATCATCATCTTTCTGTGGACCATTTATTGGTGTTCCATTTTCGTTCTTGGCCTCCTGTCCCCCTTTCTCCACGTTAGCCACAAAGACTTTATTAAACAGCAATGGGATCGAGTCACTTTCCCTCCCAAGTATTCTTACACCACGGCTTATTGCATCTCAAGTGAAAACCAAATTCCTTGCTCTTGGCTACAAAATCCAATGATATTGGGTCTTGTGTAATTCCATTTCACATGAAAAGTCCCTTGGCCCACAGCAGTTGCCACCTGCTTGCCCGTGACTTCACTGTATTGGTCTCTGTTTCTCAAGTGTGGCAAGCCCAATTCCTTAGGGTTTATACTCCAGAAATGTCCTCTCTCTGCAATGATCTTTGCATTGTCTGGCCCTTCTTGTTGCTCAAAACTTAGTTTAATGTTACCCCTTCAGAGAGGTCTTCCATGGCTCAGCTGTGAATTCAGATGATCTGCAATACCCGGGCCACTCCTGCCCTCCTTGTTTGTTTGTTCTATCCCCAGCCTGCATTAGACTATGATTACATGAGCTTAGGGAATTGCCATGATTTCCCTTGCTGTGATCTCAAGTATTTAGAATAGTGACTGACACATAATACCTACTGATTAAACATGTATAGAATGAAGAACTGAAGGTGTTCTATGAAATACAAGTAGTGGAATCAAATGGGCTCAAGAAGTATTGGGCTAAAAACTCAGTTTTCTGTAGCATTTTTTCAGAATTTTTAATAGGTGATCATGTGATTCTTAAATGATTTCCAAAAATTCATTTGACCCCTGTATAATTTTTTTTAAGGAGCTCTGCCTAGTCTGTGAAGATTAATTTAGAAGTCACCGACATGAACACAGCTATCTCAACAGATCTATTGCAAACATTAAGGGTTTTTTGTTTTTTTAAGAAAACGATTTATGGAAAAAGAATTTAGCTCATTTTTTTGTTTTCCTTTTTGCAGAGATAATTAGATTCCAGGCCTAACTCTTGCTAACACCTACTTGTGTTGACTTTCAGCAGATCGTTTTAATTTTTGTGCCCATTTTATCAATTGTAAAATGAAAACAATTTCTGTAGTTTCACCTGAGCCCATATATTTGAGAGCTTCACTTCCATCAAGACTAATAATAAAGAGCAAGCATGGCTTGAGGTCAAATAATGAAAAAAATGTTATAAAAGTGACAACACATGGTTGAAGCACAGATGAGCTCAGTGATCACTTAGGAGAGCACCTGTCTTTTTGGCAAGCTGAACCACTCACCTCTGCAGACCTTGTAGCTGACCACGAGCCTCGCGAAACTCAGCTCAGAGGCTGCTTTCCCCCGAGAATTGCTTACTGCCTTCCAGAGCCCAGAAGAGACCTTTTTACAAGTCTCTTTCTCCCGTTCAGTGTGATTATACAAGGATTCCCTTGAATCCTTTCACACGAGTATTCTGCTCTAAGTTCTGAGCTCCGTGCACGTGAGCACCATGGTGTTTTGAAGACTATTATCTCCTCAATACTTCAAAGACCTCTTGGCAAGTTGAAGGCACTAAGTATCTGTTGAAGAATAGGAGTTAAAAAAAACTTTGATATAAAATAATTTATTTCACTGCCATGGTCAATATCAAAGTGCATAGCCATTCATATTCAGATCAGAGTGAGATAATGAGTCTGAAAATTCCTCCCAGTTCTGCTCAATTTTGGGTTTATTCAAATGTAATAACTATTTCAGAGCACATAGTCTCAAGATGAATAGACAGACACACCAGTACAAATGCTAACTGAAATAAAATGATTAGGGGCTAGTAAGCTCTCCTTTCATGAATGCCTAATGGCAGTTTTAGGAGTTTCTTCATTGAAGTTTGCTATGCTAGTAAAATCTATATACTGCTTCTCCCTAAACTTTTTTGTTCCTAAAACTCTTTCCAGGGTGAGTCTATATCAGGACAGGCAACAAAGGGGCGGCGTTGCCACGCGAAGAATTTCTGCCTGTTGGCTCTGAAGGGAGCTTGGTTTGACATCAAGACCTGGGCAATGCAACAGCAAGAAAGTCACCACATATTGAATATCTAATACCATTTAGAATTAGAAGTTAAATGTTATTTCACAAATGCTTTCACAATTGAGAAGAAAATCAATTTCTCTGGAGAGTGAACATTGATGAGTGATCAATTTTTCCCAAAAGCATGTGAAAAGTTAAAAGAAAAAAACATTTTGAGCGAACACTGTTATTAGTTATTTCTGCCTCTCAGGGGAGCTGACCCTGGAATGATGCCGCATGTTGCATTCAGTTGGCTCCATCTGTCTCTTTCTGGAATTATTAACAGCACTTGCAACCTTGTCTTCGTGATACAGACAAACGATTCTTGGACTTGTCCTAACAATAACCAAAACCACATCAGAATTCCATAAGAAAAGATCCAAGGGATTCCTTATAAATATGTTATTAAGCTATTAAAATATACAATGTAGATAGTTAAAAGTTAATTTTAAAGAACAGGCTGGAGGAAAATGATATTTTAATCCTCCTCTGTGCTCACTGCAATAGAACATCCCAAATGTTCTCTTTACTTGTGCCACTTTCATGGCATTCCGCAATTTATGAATTTCTTTCAAAATGAGTGGATGACAAGTACAGTCTCTACTGACAAAAAATATGTTTAGAGAGCTAATGCATTTATGATTGAGAGAGAGAAACTAGGCTTCGGAATACTGTTATCAGATGGACAGTGCACCTGATAACGATTCTGGCTCCATTCACTCATAGGGGACGGTGTGGGATACTACCTATGCGGTTTCAGACGGCGATCTCACTGAGATAGCATCTTTTCAATTAAAGTTGTACAGTTTAGTAATCAAGAAATCCTGAAACACTAAAATACTCTTTATATTTTGGCTGTGATGAATTGGCCGAGTTTATTAGGTTTCTTCAATTTGTGTTGCCGTGTCCCACATTACCAGATGATTTTAACTCTACTGCTCTCTGTACAGTCGTGCACAGCGGCCTATCAACACCGGCAGACTCGTGTAGAAACTGTATTATGTAAAGGTAGGGAACTGGTAACTTTAGGGTCACTTGAGGAAATGGAAATGCAGTTATACCAGCCAAGTCAAATGGGACAAAGGTGCTGTCCTCATCTGAATCCACGCTCTGCTTTCCGACCTTGCCTGAGGTCCTTTCTCTGAGCACACTGAATTATCGTCCTCTTAATTTAAAATCAAAATGTTGCCTGTTCAAAATGTTTTTTGTAAAGCTCCTCTTTAAAATAGTTATTTTCCCTCTTATTTACATTTTCACAATTAAGTCATTTTTGGAGTACTCCTTATCTGAAATTCATAATTTATAAATTATTGTTATAAAAGACAGGATTTTTTTCTTGTTCCAAGTCCCTAGTCATATTTTTCTCTTGCACAGTATTTTTTTCCCTTAACTTTTTATTTATATTTCTGAAGTAAAAGCATTCTAAGATGGGAAAAAATAATTTAAAAAGCCCAACCACAACAATATGGGTATTTGAAAGAGTCAAAGATTTCAAGTACTTGCAAGGAAATTGAGATTGAAGGACCTTGAACACTACAGATTCGTGACTTGTTTCAAGAGGAAACAAAAATGGGACTAAAGCATTGATAGGCTTCTACTCTCTGGAATAGAATCCTGATTTTAATTTTTATCTGACTCAGGTTTGAAATATCCTGCTTTCATTAAAGATAACATGACAACCCATCTGTAGTGGTATAGAGGAAAGCAGAAACCAGTATTTGGAGAAGAGAAGAGAACCCATGTTGCATACGTAACATAAATAAGAATTGAGCATTCCTTCAGTGAATTATACATTTAAGTTATTGATCACTGGGAAGCTCATGCAATGTTTTATATTCAAGTTAAAGTATCAGTTATTAAATCAATACCGTAACTATTGAGGACAGGACTTTCAGTTTGATATTTGAACCTTTCTGAAGCCTTCAAAAGCAATTTCGCTGGGGGGGGGTTGCTAATGGTAAATTTCATTAAGTTTCTTAGGAAAGTAAATAATCAGAGTAATTTATCAGAAAATGTTAATCACGATATTCTTGTGTTTTCCAGATTTTCATGTCATTAATATTTCCATTGTGCCATTGCAACACTAATTTTTATTTGGTTCTGGTTTCTCTCTATAAAAGTACTGTGCTCAAAATCTGGGCAATTTTATATAGAAGGACATTTCATCAGCATTGAAAATAACTTATGTTCAACTCTTTGTTATAATTATATTTTTATATCATAACTATGACACTATAATTTTTTTCTAAATGGTATCTTATGTTTCTACTTTAACAAAACCTTTTCCATCTTCAGATCTAGAATGACTTTCAAAGAATGAGCATTTTTATGTTTTCTAAGGGGTGACAATTGTTTCTCATCAAGTTGACAGAGCTTTGGACAATGATTTTTTTTTGTAAGATTTTATTTATTTATTTGAAAGAGAGACAGAGAAAGTGAGAGAGAGCATGAGAGGGGAGAAGGTCAGAGGAAGAAGCAGACTACCCGTGGAGCTGGGAGCCCGACGCGGCACTCGATCCCAGGACTCCAGGATCATGACCTGAGTCGAAGGCAGTTGCTTAACCGACTGAGCCACCCAGGCTCCCCGGACAATGCTTTCTTTAAAATACATTGGAAAGATCTTCTTTACCCTACGGTGTTGTGAGACAACTTTGAACGGGAACTAGCCATGTTGCAGTTGGCTCTTGTCCAGTCTTGTGGCTCTGGCACTGAGTGGATAGGTAAAATAATGTGGCCATGTTTGTGTCCCCTTGATAGAGATGGAAAGAAAGCTTCCTCAAAAGGACGGACAAAGTGGTTCAGAAGCCATAAGGTTTCTTCTTTGACCACCAAACATTAAGAATGAGTTTAGTTGGAAATGCTATGCTTACAACTTTTTGGTGCTATATCAAATTTAGGTATTGTTATCCATTGATCTCCTGGTATTCTTTCTAAACATCCTCCGCATGTATTTACAAAGACTGCTTGCCAGTTTGGGGTTCTCTCCCCTTAGGAAGATGTGTGGGAGTGGATCCAGATCCTTATGGGACTTCCCAACACCTGAATGCAACGATGTCTTCCCAGGGAACATACAGTTTTTCCAAAGCAGCAACCTCCAATCTCTGAATGAGAGGACAGAGGCACAGTGCAGTACATTGCTGATTTGTATACGGTTTTAAACCCCATCCCATCCTCAGGGAAAGAACTTGTCTGGAATGATTCAGAAAGACCAGAGCTAGGTCTCAGAACAGTGAAGTAATTCATATGTACTGAACTAAGTGATATTTAACCTAAACCCAATTACACACTCACTACATGAAACAAGTGATATCCCACAAAAACCTTGGTTCAGTTATGATTACAATTTAGAAATAGCAGATTAAAAGCCTGTCAGGAGGGAGTGAAATTTGTGCAAAACAAAACAAATGGTAAAATGTATTTTCTTAACTCTGAAATCTGGGAATTTTGATTCTTATTACCTTTTAAATAGTCCCATAAAAATTGAAGGTTCTAACATTAACATATTGGTCATTTTATATAATTTGGTTCAAGTGATGCTTTGAGGGCCCCTGGCTGGCTCAGTGGGTGAAAGCCTCTGCCTTCGGCTCAGGTCATGACCTCAGGGTCCTGGGATCGAGGCCCATATCAGGTTCCCTGCTTGGCGGGGAGCCTGCTTCCTCCTCTCTCTCTGCCTGCCTTTCTGCCTACTTGTGATCTCTATCTGTCAAATAAATAAATAAAATCTTTTAAAAAAATAAACTGATGCTTTGAGGTTCTCATCAATGAGATACTGCCCTACTTAAATGTTAGTACACTGATGTTGTCATGAATAAAAAGTTCTGTAAGAGAAAACAAAACTGATACCAGTCCTTCATCAGTTACTTTAAATGAAGTTACTCCTACCTCAGGGTGAGGTTGAATGAAATTAAGTCCTTGAATGCTTAACATGGACAGATAGGAAGATAGCTGGCACTTAGCAGATTCTCATTCTTATTAAGGGTACATATTAAAAATATGTCCACGAAGGATACAATTCCCTTACATCAGTTCCATGGTCTGTGGTCAAAGAAAACATTGGCCAGTTGTTCCAGAATAGATGTGCATACATAAAACTTAACCCTTGGAAATACCCTTTTGACATGTAGATGAATCTTTGTAATAGCAGAAAATACGATTGCAGCCAGCCCTCATTCTGACATTTGAGCCCCAGGCTAGACCTATATTCAGCCACTGCAGGGTCAGAGATATATTGAAGTAGCATGAACTCTGATCTCAAATGACTATCTCTGTCCCAACTGGCATGTGTTGCTAAGAGCAGAGATGCACCCTTGGGATATATTGCCAAATGGCAGAAGAAAGATTTGAGGTCCTGAGGACACAGAAAATTTTAAAAACAACATAGTGGACTTCCCCAAGACCCTGTTACAAATAATGTTTGAAATGACTGACAAGGTAGTTTAAAAGTCTTAACAGAAAGTCTAGGGTTTGTGGAATTTTCTATGGATTGTGAGAAAAAAACTTTCATATGTAGGCGTGGGGGTGCCTTTTCTCGACTGAAAAGAATAATGTGTGCTGAAAGCCCCTGCCCCTCTCCTTAAAATCCTAGCTGGAGTTCTCCCACTTATCGGCCCTGTCTTTGCTCTCTGATCGCATCCTTTGCAGTCACAAAAAAACAAAACAAAACAAAAACAAACCAGTGCTCACCATTGGTTTAGGGGATTCTGGTCCTACAAGCCTTGTTCCAACCTCATGGAACTAGCACAGTTCTTAGAAAATGCACAGATGTGTATATAACTTTTCAAATGTATATACCACGCCATTGTTACTCAGAGATTTATTATTCATATTTTGATAGTGTTGCTATCAACAGTTCTTGTCCTTACCTGCCCCCCAAACCCCAATTTGTATTTCTTCCCTGGGTGTCCAGCCAGTTGGCCTACTCTAATTCCTTAAAGTCAATCATTTTCTATATACATACACATATCCTGTTGACTGCTTCTCCAGAGAATCCTAATACAACACAGTATAGGCTTATGTCACCCCTGCTTCGAACAGACCAGCTTAGCTTTGATTTTTTTAAAATATTTGAACTTCCAGATGTAATTTCATTCAGAGACAAGTCTCTACTGATTATGAAAGAGAAACATCTGTAAGTCAATATTCTACAGTGTTCTGGGGCATGTGTTAGATACTGGGAGTGAAAAATACATATATAAAATACAATCATGCACTTGGAGAGCAAATAAATCAAATGAGTACCTAACATAATAAAGAAACAGTGTTGTGCATTCCAAACTTATCCCAGGCCTCGGGTTCCTGGAATTGAGTGTGATATTGGTGGATACTTCATGTAGTCATTGCAGCATACGTCTTACTGATATGTGTATTAGTTCATTAGAGATGCCTCTGCAACTAATGGCGTGGCTTAAATAACAGAAATGGATTGTCTAGTAGTTCTGGGAGACAGGGATTGGGGCGTCCACAAAGTTGGAATCTCTTGAGTCCTCTCTGCGATTCAACTTCCCCTTATGTCTGCCCGGAGTCCTCCTTTTATTTTCTTGTAAGGATACAATCAAATTGTTTAGGGCCTACCCCCAAAAATCCTCATTTTAACTTAGTTATCTCTTCCAAAACTATCTCCAAATCTGGTCACATTTGAAGGGATTGAGGGTTAGGACTTTAACACGTGGATTATTGAGAACAATTCAGCCGTAACAGTCTGCATCGTGCCGGTCTAATATCCACTGTTAGCATTTAAGCAGGGGGGTGTGGCCTCTGTGGCTATCAGCTTGGCATTCTTTAGCACCTTTCTTAGATGTCTGGGTGATCTCTCACATCTGGGTGACGTTCAACGATCCTGGTTAACTGTAACTGCTGTTACAGCAGTATTTTAACAGTCGCACGAATCTGTGCTTGTTCATTCTTTGTATAACAGTCAACATTTCCATGCACGTTACAAGACCATCAGGGATACAACGTGGACTTTATATCTAGTGCCATGGCCACCACCCTACGGTGCACAAGCAGGCGTGTGAGCTGGAAGAGAGCTCATGATGCTGAACTGATCAAGTTTATGAAGAATCAACCCGTACAAGTCAGCTCAAATCATCTTAAATATATGAAATAATGTTGAATTATTTGCTTTTTATATTAATTATTATTACTTTGTGAGAGATTTTGTGGAGCAAATTCTTCCCCCCGGTTTTACTGAGATATAATCAGCATATAATGTATTTGGTTAAGGTGCACAATGTAGTGATTTGATGGTATTTGCATAAATCACAAAATGATTAGCAGAATAAGTCAACATCCATCATCTCACATGGATATAAATTTGTTTTTCTTGTGATGAGAAATTTCAAGGTCTCTCTTAGCAAATTTCAAGTATACAATACCGTATTGGTAGTCACCAGGCTGCACACTGTATCCCCAGAACTTACTTATAATTGGATGTTTTTTTAAAAAAAAACCTTTCAACCGGGCACCTGGGTGGCTCAGTGGGTTAAAGCCGCTGCCTTCGGCTCAGGTCATGATCCCAGGGTCCTGGGATCGACCCCCACATCGGGCTCTCTGCTCAGCAGGGAGCCTGCTTCCTCCTCTCTCTCTGTCTGCCTCTCTGCCTACTTGTAATCTCTCTCTCTGTGTCAAATGAATAAATAAAATCTTAAAAAAAAAAAAAAAACTTTCAACCACCTTTATACCTTCTTGCCATCACCCCCAACCCATTGCCTCTGTCAACAACCAATCTATCTTCAGCCATAAAAAAGAAGGAAACCGTGACAACTGTAACAATGTGGGTGGATCCTGGAGGCATTATGCTAAGCAAAATTAAGTCAGGAAAAGACAGATACTGTATGATCTCACATATATGTGGAATCTAAAATGTCAAACTCTTAGAAATAGAACAGACAAGTGGTTGTCAAATACCTCTAAAGCTAAAATCTTAAATATGCATTATTTATTCCTTCGCTTATTGAAAAAAAATAGGAGCTAGAGTATATTAAGTGAAATAAGTCAGAGAAAGATAAATTTCTTATGATTTCACTCATATGTAGAATCTAAAAAACAAAACAAATGAGCAAACCAACCAGACTCTTAAGTACAGAAGACAAACTAGTGTTTGCCAGATGGGAGGTGGGAGGAGGGATTGGGTAAAATAAAGAGGATTATGAGGTACAAACTTCCAGTTATAAAATGAGTCACAGAGATGAAAAATACAGCATAGGGAATATCACCAGTAACACTGTGATAATGTTATTTGGTGACAGATGGTGACTACAGTTATCATGGTGAGCACCTTGTAACGTACAGAATTGTCCAATCACTATGTTGTACACCTGAAACTAATAACACATTATCTGTTAGTTGTTGCTTCCACAACACAACAAAACTCTATTGAACCCCTATACTAAACATGTCCCTGGGCTAATATCTGATGATACAGAGTAAAGCCAAAACCAGACAGGACTTCTCTCCCTTTGCTGCTCACAATCATATGAGAAAAAAGAATATTAATGAAACAATTTTGTAAATACATCAAACTGCCCCTGTGAATCACGCTACAAAGGAGAGGTAATACGGTTGAGTACTGACCTGTGGTTGAATGGAGGTGTGAAAGCTGACAGACATGTATCTGGATGAGGAGGGTAGAAGTATTCCAGGTAGACGGAAAGGCATGCTGCGTTGACCAACTGTGGGAGGTGCCAGGAAATTGCCAGGAAATGACAGGGTGGCAGGAACCCCTAAATTGAAGACATCTTGGTGTTCAGCACAGCTGGTAGGTCACGCTAGTGACTGTTGCTTTTAGGTTAGCCACAGTGGAAAGCAAGTTCACACAGGCAAGACGGGAGCAAGGCACAATTACGTTTGGAAGAATTTGTTTACTGGCAAAATGAGTGATTCGGGGGTGGGAGATAGGGATTGTGTATTTGGAATGTTTCGAGTGGCTATTGTAATAAACTAGATGTGATCATCTGATAGTTTGGACTAGGAGGTATATAAAGAAGTGGACCAACAGAAGACATGTTAATACAAAAGGATAATGGAGATGTGAGGGAAGTTTCCACCATGAAATAGCTGGTGATGCTGTTTGCTGAGCTGAAGAAGTCTTGTAGATTAGGAGCACACAGGCAAGAGACTGATATTTAATGAGTCTGTGTGCATAAACATACATGTCCTCTCACATGTATGTGCATATATATTATCAGTGGATGTGTAATATGTGTCTGATATGTATATGCTGCTATTACATATACATATTATCTAATACATATATATCAGGGAGTATGGTGTCTCCAGCTTCGTATACATGCATGTGTATATATGTATATTATATGCATAACATATGTATGTAAATTATATGTATACACATATGGTTAACGGTGCTTTTGAAAGTTGAATAGAATATTTCAAATATGCAGATTAATGGATCAAGAATTCATAGGAGAGATCTGAGCTAGATTAATTTATAAGAATTTGTAGCTGATCATTAAATATATGGACATATTTGTGACTTCAGAAGAAAGTGAGAGGATTTGAAAGTAGTGTTGAGGGATGTTGACATTTGAAGTAATTGTCTAAAAGAACCATACACTATGAGCAAGTGGAATTTATTCCAGGTATGCAGCATAGTTCAATATCCACAAAAATCAACGTGATGCACCACATTAAAACAATGAAGGATAACAACCATAGAATCGCCATAGTAGGTGTAGAAAAAGCACTTGACAAAAGTCAATATCCACTTATGAAAAGAATTCTCAATAAAATGGAACCATACTTCAACATAATAAAGGACAAATCCACAGCTAACATCATATATGACAGTTTAAAGCTAAAAGTATTTTTCCTAAGATCAGGAACATATCAAGGATGTCAAATGTTGCCACTTTTATCCAAAATAGTATTAGAAGTTCTAGCTAAAGCAAATAGCAAGAAAAAAACAAAAGTCATCCAAATTGGAAAGGAAGAAGTAAAAATGTCCCTACTTGCAGGTTACGTATTATGGAAAACCCCAAAGACTTCACCAAAAAACCCATTAGAATAAATGAATTCAGTGAAGTTGCAGGATAAAAAACATAGAAAGAAAACCTGTTGCAAATTTGTTTTTCATTGTTATACACTAAAAACAAATTATCAGAAAGAGAATATAAGAAAACAATCTATTCTGCAATTGCAACCAAAATAATAAAACACCCAGGGATAGGTTTCACCAAGGAGATGAAAAAACTGTATGTTCAAACCTAAGACACTGATGAAAGAAACTGAAGAAGACCCAGAAGACCCATGTGCTCATGGATTGGAAGAATATTGTTAGAGTGTCCATACTACCCAAAGCATTCTACAGATTCAATGCAATCCCCATCAATATCCCAACAGCACTTTTCACAGAAATAAACAATCCTAAAATTTTTATGGAATTTCAAAAAATCCCAAATGACCAAAGCAATCTTAAGAACAACAAAGTTGTGGAGTCATCAACCCCCTTGATTTTAAACTATATTACAAAGCTATAATAAAAACAGCATGACATTGACATAAAACAGACTTAGATCTATGTAACAGAGAAGAAAGCACAAAAATAAACCCTATGGTTAATTTATGTCAAAGGAGACAAGAATACGCAATACGGAAATGACAGTCTCTTTAATACATAGTCTTGGGAAAATTGGACAGCCACTTCAAAATAAACAAAAATAGACTACTATCTTATACTATACACAGAAATTAATTTTAAAAAATCAAGACTTGAATTTAAGGCCTGGAACTATGAAACTCCTAGGGAAAAAAAACAGGTGGTATGTTCCTTGACATCAATCATCGTAAGGTTTTTATTTGACATTGAAAGCAAAGGCGACAAAAGAAAAAATGAACAAGTGGGACAACATCAAGTTTCTTCAGAGCAAAGGAAACCATCGACAAAATGAAAAGGCAATCTACAGAAAGGAGAAAATACTTGCCAATTATCTGAGAGGGGGTTAATGTCCAAAATATATAAAGAACTCCTGGGTGCCTGGGAGGCTCAGTGGGTTAACCCTCTGCCTTCAGCTCAGGTCGTGATCTCAGGGTTCTGGGATCGAGCCCCACATCGGGCTCTCTGCTCAGCAGGAAGCCTGCTTCCCCTTCTCCCTCTGCCTGCCGCTCTGCCTACTTGTGATCTCTGTCAAATAAATAAAATCTTAAAATAATGCAAAATATATAAAGAACTTCTAAAAAAAATTGTATAACAAGCAATGGATTAAAAAACTGGGCAGAGGATCTGAATAAGCATGTTTTTTTCCAAAGAAGACATAAAGGTGACCAACAATTAAAAGATGTTCAACATCCCTAATTATAAGAGAAATGTAAATCAAAACCACAAAGAGATTTTACCTGTCAGAATGACTTACCAAGCACTATAATTTTTGGTGAGGATATGGAGAAAAGGGAACCCTTACACACTGTTCTTGGCAATGGAAACGAGTGCAGCCACTATGGAAAAGTGTGTGGAGTTTCCTCAAAAACCTAAAAATGTGACCTGTGAGACCAGCTCTATAGTCCTAGAAAAGTCTGAAGGGTCACAGGTACTTGGACCAGTGATGACCTGACGTGGAGGGAGGAAACAATACCACAAGCTGTCCCTTTGCACGTTCCTGGAGGTGGGAGTATGAGAGCATCAGCAATGAGCAAGAATGAATTTCCTTGGGGCACTTAGGTGGCTCAGTCTGTCAAACATCTGACTTTGGCTCAGGTTATAGATAGATTAGTTAGCTAGCAAGCTAGATAGATATGGGACCATAGATGATGTTAGATAGATAGATAGATAGATAGATAGATAGATAGATATAAGGGGACCATTAACAACATCCAGATCATTTATCCTATGAAAAAGCATACATCCAGGCCCATTACATAAGGACCCAAGATCAGAGTAATATGCAAAACCGGTTTATTGTTCTGAATGATTGGCTCCCTAAATTTGTGACCTTACATAATTCACACTTTCTTCAGTATCCCCCCTGTATCAGAGGAAGGATCTAAGAGAATTTTCCAGAAATAATATGTGCTCTGGTCTTTACATATATTGCCACCTTTTTTCCTACCAGCTCTTCTGATTCTGACCTTATTTATCATCCACACACATCAACATAGTGCGTGTACGTGTGTTTGCTGTGAGTCCTTGGTATCTGCCCAGCTTGAGGGCCCTGGGGCCTCCACAATACCCGCTCGCACTTATTACAGTTCTCCTCCCTCACATTGTTGTTGGATAGCTTCATGACAATTAGGCTGAACCTCAAATATCACCACAGGGACCTTTCCTAGTAACAGTGGTCCCCCACGGCTCCAACACCCAACTCCAGCACAGCTCCAACACCTCGTCTATTACCATATCTGTTTTCTTCATTTTGCTTATCGTCCTTTCTTACAACATGACTTCCACAAAGATTAGTACTTCACCTTTTTATCCCCAAAGCTTAAGAATGGCATAGAGAAATTACTGAATTTTTTAAAATAATTACATCCATTTTTCGTTTTTAGTACTATTTTTTAAGATAGAGTAAAATATAATAAAATTCCCCTTTGATTAGTAAACAGTCCTACATAGTTTGATAAATGCATATTGAGGTATCACCACCACCAAGACCAAATGTCCCTTTAGAGCCAACTCCTCCCCATGCCCCCAGATCACTGGTTTTCAGGGTGTCCATCTTATTTTTTAAATTCAGTAATATCTGAGGAAGATGCCGATGTAAAGTTATTAGACCGCATGACTTAGTATTGTATCCTGTCTCACACCATAAGATCCCAGACTATTAGTTCAACATCTGGACCTATTATATGGTTTCGTTTCTCAATCTCTTAATTTGGAAATGGTTGTGTGAGTGAAATAAAAGGGAGTGTAGCACAGTGTGCTTGCTTTTAAACACGAGTGCTGCCATTTGTAGGAAAGCTTCGATTTGTTCCAAGAGTATCTGATGACAAAATGGGAGTCCAACAAGTAAAAGGAAGGAACATCTTTGACTCATCTCTGGGAAGAAATTTCTAAGGATCAAAAGATCCTTTTGAAGTAGTAAGTGCCTTAGTAGAGTCTATAAGTGTAAATGCAATACTCATTGTCTGTCACGGGTATTAAGAGACGGAATCATTGGGTGAAACATTGAAAGAAATGCATTTAAGGGTCATTCCAAAGCTAAGCTCCCAGGAATCCTACATTTCTTTGATATTAAAGCTCTACATACATTTTTATGAGCATTTTCTTCACTGTTAAAAAGAATTGTTATGAACAGCTTGCTTCCCTTTTACTTAATGTTTTCTCAACATGCCTAAGCCATCAAAAAGGTTTCATGAAGTAACTAAATGCTTCTGTAACTTTGAATCTTGAAAAAAAAAAAGCATATATCAGCCAAATGGTGAGACAGATGTTCAAGAATGGCAACGCTCAAGGAAGGGATTAAAATGCCAAAGAGGATCTTAACTGTCCCTTTACCAGAAATATCCTTGAAAACGGTAGGGTGCACATATTCCGAGGGAAAAGAGTTCGTAAATAAGTTAAGTAGATAAAATGGTCTCTGTCTTAATAGCAAGAATGTCTATTTCCTTGAACATAGTAGGCGTTCAACAGATTGTTGATTGAATGAAAAGAATTACACCCATGGAAAACAAAATGGTGCAGGAGAGCTATTCCTTTGACTCCTTCCCAATGTACACGTGCCTCATTTTTTTCAGGATGAAGTACATGTGTGTTCTCTAAATGGTGACTTTGGTTCTTCAGTTCATGAGATACAGGGTGAAGCCCCAGGGCAAATTCAAATTCTTCCTGGGTGATTTGAACCCAGGCCTCTGTAGAAGGGATTGTGCTGGCCAGTTCTTCACTGTTGGTCACACCCTAATGCGAGAATGCATCGGCCGAATGGCTGAAAGTGCGTTTTTAACCCATGTGATGCAAACAGACACAATAGAATTTTAATAAGCTCTTGGTTTGGAAAAGTTTTAATCACACAGTTTTAAATACTTCATGAGCTTAATTTTGAACTATCCTCAAAATTAAACTAAAAAATTAATTGGTAAAGTAAGCTGCTGTCAAACATATATTCTGATTTAACCATACTTTGACTTTTAGGCTCCCACCTAAAGCTAGCTTTTTTGATCAATGGCAATGAGAGGAGGGACCCCTGATAGCCTTTCACAGTAAAGGACCAATTGCTGTATTACCCATTACTCACTCATTACTTTCTACGTCTTGTGCTTGTAAATGTCCACATAGTACATTACCAATTAAATTTGGTATCCATTGACTAAAATACACAATACCAAACTACACCAATTCACTAGCAACTTAAAGAAGTTATGCACGTAACACTGAAACTTAGTAAACACATGCAAGTTGTTGTACCGTCTCTGTGCAAACAGTAAGTGGGCATAGCCCTTGGATTGACAAGCACTGTCCATGGCTAAGCCTTTTCCACAAGGAGTCTTTGTCCTAACTCAGACTGTACTTACCCCCAAAGTGAGGGGAAAGCCGGTATTTTTCCCCAAAGCACTTATTTCCCTATTCTTCACAGCATTAATTTTTATATTGAGTAAACTTATACTGGTTCTTAGATCTATTTGGCAAAGCAAAAAATAACTATAACTGGATAATACACAGGCTGTTTGCCCTCAATTGTTTCACATAGCACTGCCCAATTCAACCCACATCTTCTCCTTAAACGACTTCTGGTTTCTTTAATCTTTTCTTGAAGACACGAGTCTAAGTAGTACCCTTCTTTAAGCATCTGTGGTACAGTTGTGCTCAATTGAAATCCAAAATGAATTCCAAGTCTTCCCATGAGACTCAGACTTCTCATTCTAGAACATTCTATGTATCAGTGCACCCTGAGTAAGTTAAATTTTGGTTAACCACATCAACAGTACTACTAAACTATAAACTAAGATCCCAATGATTAGTTGGTGTGTGTGATTATGCTCATTCCCCCGTTTCGATCAGATTTTAAAACATCTCACCCCCTTGTGCATCACCACATCATCTCTGGGTTCTAATCTTGGATCTCCTTCAGAGATTCTCACAGATCCTAGCAACCCAGTAGTACACATAACACACACATCTCCTGCCTGCACAGAACTTACAATAAAAATGGTGCTGACAGCTACAGTTTCTACTACTTGGAACACTGGTAAGTTACGTTGGGTTTCAAAGAAAACTTGAAACTAAAACCAAACTAATAAGAAACTCACAAAAAGTGTCAATATTCAAAGTGGCAAAAAAACAGTTAATATTTGGTTTCAAATGGTCTTTTAGAAAGTGATAAAAGGAGTAATTTCTCAAAAATCCAGTGACAGATGGCCACTGTCATAAATGGGAATATAACAGCATTTGTCTCACAAACCTGATGTGAGAAGTAAAAATATAAAGTTTCCTAAACATACTAAAGACATTGAAGAATTGGACAAAACTACCAATAGTCAACGTTACTCGATTAGTTTGCCTGATTTGATTTCTAAAACAAGCCTCAGATAGAATGTTGTTACAGCCGGCCCTTGAACATGGATTTAACCTACATGGGTCCACTTATACACAGGTTTCCAATAAATATATAGAGAGCACTACAGAAGTATCTTCTCTTTATTTGGAAGTTAGTATTTTCTTTATTCTAGCTTAATTTCCTCAAATAATATAGTATATAATACATATACAAAATACGTGTTATTGTTAAGGCTCTGGTCAACAGCAGACTATTAGTAACTTTTTTGGGAGTCAAAAGTTACTCACAGATTTTTGACTATGATGGAGGGGTCGGTCTCCTAATTCTCATTTTGTCCAAGAATCGAGTGTATGCACATAGATGATAAATGTTATGGTGATTTTTTAACCTTTGCATTTTTTTAATCACAAAGTTTTGCATTTTCTAATGGAATCAGCTCCCCATTATCCATTCTGGTCACCTATAAATTTCTAGTTTCCTTGGAAGCTTCATTTTCCCACTTTTTTTTGAAATTAACACAAAATCTTCTGCTCCACTGACAATACTTTCATGCTAATACTTTTATCACTTCTCTTTTATACTATTTTTATTTAACATGAGTGAAATCTTTTAAATAATTCATTTAATATTATATACCTACAATGAATAATTGTAAGCACAAATATTGAAAGAAACAAAGCCAGCGTGTGTTTCATTTAGATTTTTAAAATGGCCAGCCAAGGATAAAAATAGCAAATTCTACCCAGACTCTGTGCACATGAAACATGTAATAGGTTTGGCAAAAATATGAAAATAAGATTAAAAATCAGTAACTGATATTTATATTAAAAATTAAGTTATTAGTTCTTGGGGGGGTGAATAAAAAATAGAATGACTATAAATCACAAATGCTTCTATGTCAATATATCAAGTTGGAAACCCAAATATTTGAGTATCAAAAAAAAAAACTGCTAGGATACCATGGCATGCACCTTAATAAAAAAAAGCAGGGTGGGGGGATGCCTGGGTGGCTCAGTTGGTTAAGTGGCTCTTGATTTTGGCTTAAGTCATGATCTTAGGGTCCTGGGTCCGAGCCCCAGGTTGCTCCACGTTCAACACAGAAGTCTGCTTGACATTCTCTCTCTCTCCCTATGTCCAACATGCTCACACTTTCTCTCTTCCTAAAATAAATACTTTAAAAAGATCAGGCAACAAAGACACTAGAGAGAACCCATTGTGGAGAGGAGGATAGGGTCTGTGGTCTGTTAGGATGTGCATGGTCTTAGGGAAACACCTTAATCTGTAGGAGTCTCAGATCCATCATCTGTGAGAATGACAACACTCACTTCAGAGTTGTTTTAGAACTCAAATACAATGTATGCTTGGAAATTATAAAGTAGAACACATATGGTGGGTAAAAATTAGAATAAGCTGATTGAAACTGAACAGAATTTTCCACCATTGGATCCCTACAAGGTTCTAGGAGAGCCTTAATGATGAACTGAGAAAACGTGCTCCAGTTGCTTGGCCAAGTGTCTGGCATCCAGCACTCAAAACATCTTGTCGATCTCACAAGTCATGACTTTAACATAATTAAATCCCCATCTCATTCCTCACAAGGCCATCTAAACGGTGCCTCCTCTCATCTTTAACAGATATTTTAAAAAGTCCTTTAGGAATAAAACAAAATGTAGAAAAGGTCTATTTTTATTTCCCCCTTTTAAGAAGTTCAGAAAGTGGGCCTGGCTGGTCACTCACGATCACAGCAAGATTGTCATGGTGACTGGTCAAAAGGTGATTTTTCAATGAATCAAGGAAAAATCAATAAGGATTTGGGAGATCAACTCACGTTTTGGGGGGAAAAGGGAAGGACAAATATTTGCAGAGATCCCTAGATGCTCTATTAAGTAGATATACACACACCTCACTTTCAGAGCAAATTATTAAAAAAGAAGGATTTTAGGACTCAAGTCTGTGATCCATAGTGGGAGCCTAGAGTTGATTTATGTGCCCAGGGAGTGCAATCTGTTTGGTAATGTGACTAACAATAACTTTATCATTTCTTAGCAGGACTGTCACAGGGAAAAAATTGGATTTTTAAGAAAGCAATAACTAGGGACCAATGTCATTTAAAAAGGCACGTGGGGAGACCTCGTGTCTGCAGGTGGAGGGAGTCCTCTGAGCAAGAATCCGGGAACTCAATATTTGAATTCATCATTGTCTGGAATTGAAACCTTACTAGTTTTATTTCCAATAGGGAGAAATACAGAGCTTCACTGGCAATGAGGTTGTGTGGCCTCAGTGGCTTCTCAGTGAAATATTATCTGCCTTCTGAAATAATCAGAAGTGATATTTTTTTGGGAGAATTTTTTTTTCAGTGATCCAAGAGTCATTGTTTATGCACCACACCCAGTGCTCCACGCAATCCGTGCCTCCTTAATACCCACCCCCAGGCTCACCCATCCCCGCTCCCGCCTCCCCTCCATAACCCTGTTTGTTTCGCAGAGTCCACAGTCTCTCATGGTTCATCTTCTCCTCCAATTTACCCCAATTCACTTTTCTTTCCTTCTCTTAGAGTCCTCCATGTTATTCCTTATGTTCCACAAGTAAGTGAAACCATATGATCATTGACTTTCTCTGCTTGACTTATCTCACTCAGCATAATCTCCTCCAGACCCATCCCTGTTGATACAAAAGTTGGGTCTTCATCCTTTCTGATGGCTGAGCAATAATATTCCACTGTATATATGGACCACACAGACACATGAAAAAATGTTCATCACTAGCCATCAGGGAAACTCAAATCAAAACCACATTGAGATACCACCTCACACCAGTTAGAATGGCCAAAATCAACAGGACAGGAAACAACAAATGTTGGAAAGGATGTGGAGAAAGGGGAACCCTCTTTCACTGTTGGTGGGAATGCAAGTTGGTGCAGCCACTTTGGAAAACAGTATGGAGATTCCTCAAAAAATTAAAGATAGAGCTACCCTAGGACCTGGCCATTGCCTACTGGGTATTTACNTGGGAATGCAAGTTGGTGCAGCCACTTTGGAAAACAGTATGGAGATTCCTCAAAAAGTTAAAGATAGAGCTACCCTAGGACCTGGCCATTGCCTACTGGGTATTTAACCCAAAGATACAGATGGAGTGAAAAGAAGGGCTATATGTACCCTGATATTCATAGCAGCAATGTCCACAATCGCCAAACTGTGGAAAGAGCTGAGATGCCATTCAACAGACAATTAGAAAAATGTGTCTTAACACAGGTTAAAACTTCTTATAGTAACTTCTTGAAATCCTTACCACGTCTTCTCTATGCATTTAAAAATTGGGATCCTAGTCCTCCCTCTTTTATTTTTAATCAATTCTGATTTCAAATAAGTAAAATGAGGATACAACACAAGCTTCAAACGTAAACACGGGTTCATAACATTCCATTTTTATAATGCAATGTAGTGAAGGGTTCTTATGAATCCTCTGTCATCTTGAGAATGAGCAGGTGCATTTGAAAATAAGTGTCACATCTATGGATATTGTTGTGAAGTCAGGAATCATTTCCAAGATTTAGGAATCCTATATGGTTGGGGAAATAGTACACACTAACTCAGTATATGTGCATCCTTATCAGGCCAACCCAACAGTTAGATGACATAGACAAGCTTCTTCAGCTCCTCCCAGTTTCTTCAGGTGTAACCTGGGATCAAGCTCTCGATCAAGCCCCACACTTCCTGCTAAGCGGGGTGACTGCTTCTCCCTGTGCCTCCCCCCTCCTTGTGTGTATACATGCTCTTTCTGTCAAAGATAAATAAAAATTAATCAAAATTAAATGCAGTCTTCCCATCTGCACAAAAGATAATTTTCTCCCAGCAATATAGTCTCAAGGTCGGAAACACCATTAGAAAGTATGTGTAGACAGAATTCTAAGATAACCCTCATGCCTTCTATAGTCATTGTCCCAAGTGCGTGGGCAGGATTATAACTCACTTCTAACCAACAATGTGTGCAAAGATGGTTTGACGTCACTCCTGTGATCCTGTTGTTATATGGGGAAGGTGAATGGGATTTTGCAGAGGTAATAAATGTCCCTGATCAACTGACTTTGAGTTATCACAAGGTAGTTAATCCTGGGTAGCCTGACATATTGGCTGTGTTGTAGCTTAGAGAGAGCAGCAGGAAGGACACTTGTCAGCCACCTTGAGGAAGCACACTGCCTGGTGTGGGGAGAGACTTTGGCATCCAGCAGCAGGCAGCCTTTAGGAGCTGAAGGTCTCAGTCCCCCAATGGCTAAGCCCTGAATTCCACCAGCAGCAGCAGGAGTTTTGATGAAGACCGAGAGTTTCAGATAAGATAACTGACCACTGCACGTATGACCTTGACAAAGGATGCAGTGAAGCCTTGCCCGACTCCTGGCCCACCGAACGTGTGAGGTAATTACTGTGCATTCTTTGTAGCTCCAAGACCATAGTCATCAATTCTGCATTAGAAAACAAATACAGAATGCTTCCTTATGTCAACCCTAAATTCTTGATACTGTTTGGACTCATTTTCCTTCCCACAAATGATTAGGACATTCAGTTAGGTATTAATATTTGCACACTACCTTCAGCTTCACGGGACATTTAGATTTAGGTTTACCCTCAAAGGTGTTTCTCCTGCAACTTTCACTTCTCAGCTTCATGCATTTTACCTTTTAGAATATTTTCTTGCATTTAAAATAACCAAACATAAGGGTACCTGGGTGGCTCAGTCATTAAGTGTCTGCCTTTGGCTCAGGTCATGATCCCAGGCTCCTGGGACTGAGCCCTGCATGGGGCTTCCAGCTCAGGAGGAGACCTGCTTCTCCCTCTCCCACTCCCTCAGCTTGTCTTCCCCCTCTCGTTGTCAAAATTTTTAAAATAAAGATACAATAGAATAATAAAATAAAATAAACATAACTTTTCTACCTTGGAAGGGACTCTGTCCTTACCGCAACCTTTGTCTCCATTTTTTAGCCATATCAGTGATTTTCTGTTTCTCTCTATATATATCATCTTGAAATTCTTTTTGCTGTGATTATGGTTTGGGGTTGATGACAAGTTGTTTTTTCTGAGTAAAGTGTCAATGTCAAAGAAATCCAGAATGTCTCAAAGGAGACATCTGGTCTCCCAACACCTGCCTCCCAACACGGTTACTCATTCTGGTCTGCTCCCTCTAGCAAAAATGAAACAAAAACTAACTTTTGCTACACACACTAACTAGAAAAAGGCACTTGATGTTCTTGTTCTTTATAAATACTTAATATTTAAGCATGTAGGAGCCACTTTAGTTTCTAACCTAAGTATTTTATCCAATCAAGTGATCTGTAATTATGTAGTTTGCATTTTGTAATAAAAGTGGTAGGATTTATTTGCTTAACATTTTCAGTACTACCTTAATTGGTACCCAAGTACTATTTTTTGAAAATATATACTTTGCAATGTTTGGTAATGCTCAATTTCATTATTTTACAGTGTAGATAATAGAATTTAATTTTCTAGCAAGTATTTTCAAGTCATATTATGCTGCTTACAAAATCTGAGCAAATAGAATGATGCATGAGGTGTTCCTTCACTATACATTTCTTATCATAGTTATTGAATATTTAGCACTATGAATTAGCAGTAATTTTACTGAAAAGATAGCACTTTTTAAAAACAAAGTTTTAAAAAGTATAGGTTTTGATCCACAAATAACAAACAGTGACATATATCACATATCCTACTGCAAAAATAGACTGTGTGCCGTGAGTTTGTAGTTGGAACCACAGGAAGGAAAGTCCGTTTGAGAAGACTAACGTATTAAGAACCAAAGCGTAAGGGTCAAGACTACCAAGAAAATACACCAAACTGAAGCATTCGCCTAACTGATCCATGAATTAATTTAGAGAACGTGTCAAACGTGGTATCAGCTTGAGGCTGTCAGGTGAGGTTCTCCTCTAGATAAGCAGAGAGCAGCACCTTAACCTCCCAAACACATTTGTGTTTCAAGTAGAGTCAAACTAAATTACAAAACATAAACAGTAGGTACATTTGAAGTGATATAATGAGCTTACATCTATTTTTTTTCTTAGTTTTCTTACTTTATTATGTTCAGTTAGCCAGCATATGGTACATCAGTTTTTGATGTAATGTTCAAGGATTCATTAGTTGTAACACCCAGTGCTCATCACAACATGGGTCCTCCTTAATACCCACATCTATTTTCAATATTAAAAAAGTGTTTTTAGAATCTTGATAACTACTTAGTAATCAAAATCTAAACAAAAAATCTGAAACTTTGTCCCCAAATGACATACCTGGTTATAGTGTTATAGGATTTTCTCATCCTTCCAGAAAAAAGGTGAAAATAGGACTATGTAAGTTGGTGTGATATTGTAATTCACAGTAGACATATGTATATAGATATTTGGTCTTTGTTCCATTGCTGGCACAGAGCTTCTGAAACGGTTGCAATTCTTGACCTACTGACAACAACAGTGGTGTCATCTGTTAATGAAGAGATTTCTGGAAAACACCTAAAGATAGGGGCTGGTTGCCAGGAGAACCAACCCTGTGTTTAGACAAGTGGAATCTTCAGCTCCGCTCCCCCGATGTCTGGGGAGGGCAGAAGGGCTGGAGGTTGGATCGGTTGTCAGTGGATGTCTATGTAGGAAACCACTAAACACACGTGGACGCACGCTGGGCAGAGTTGATAAAACATCTGGGCTGGGGAGCACGTGAAGAAGCCGGGAGAGCAGTACACCTGGGGAGATCATGGAGACCCCACAACCCTGTCCCAAAACCCTGCCCTGAGTATGCACGTCTGCCATGGGGCTGTTCTGAGTTCCATCATTTTAAACCAGTGAGTGAGTCAGTAAAATGTTTGAGTTGTGTAAGCTTCTCTAGTAATTCAATCCAACCCAAGGGGAGGCGGGAGGGTTGTTGGAACTTCTAATCTGCAGTGTGTTGGTCAGAGGTGGCAAGCTGGACTTTTGTAATTGCCACCTGCACTTGTGAGGAGGTGTCATCTTGTAGGACTGAGACCTTAAACTGCAGGAGCTGACGTTATCCCCTGGTTAAGAGTGTAAGCATGGAGTTGGAGTGTAGCACACCCAGCTGGCCTCAGAGCGTTGCGTGTGTGTGCACGTGTGTGTGCGTGTGTGATAGGAAAAATCAGATGATCAAAAATTCCATGGAGTCCAACTGTGTAGATTTTTTTTAGTAAATTGATCATTTTTAAGCAAACGGCAATTAATTAAACTTTGTCTTATACCTAATAAAACCACACGACAGGGAGGAAAAATCAAACTATACCTGAATTTTTAAACTTTACTAGTTACATGTAGGTGCTTTGAATGTTGCATGTACTATAATTTTTGAAGACTATTTTTAATACATAATTCTACCAAAATCCTTTTTTAAATTAAAATGTTGATAAGATAGTAGTAGATACCGGCAAAACATCCAAAAGGAGAAAACAGTATTAAATGACTCCAATTTAGTTAAGTTCCTTATGAATCCAGCAATAATTCTGAACAGGATTCATGGACCTAGATAGCCAGAGTTTAGGTCTTCCTGGGTCACCCTCACTGCACACACTATGTCATCACCTGACTCAGTCACCGAATGCTAGAATTCCTCAGAAAGGTCTCTGCTTAGGCTTCCATGAACATCAGAACATAGGACTTATTTTCTTAGCAAGTTAGGATTTGAAAACTACTCTGTCCTCTTCTCTCTTTGATTCAACGTGGTCCACTTTTCATTTCCATTAATTCTGACTTTTTAAACTAAGTGATATTTTTCAATATCACTTTTTTTAAAATTTGGTTTTCTAGGTGCTCAGACTCAACAGCTTAACTTGGCAAATATTAGAAGACCTAAGTGAGATGCACAGTGGTTTTGGATTAATATAAATCACTAGCCATGCCAGTTACCATTTTCTATCTCTACATTGTGCTTTTTCTATGTTGCAATTTAAAATTTGCCTTTGATGAAGGAAATTCTATAAACTTTCACTTCCACCTGCAGTTTCTCCCACTCCACTCCTCCACTTGCTCATAGCTTATAGAATAAAGGTGTGTTTTGTTCAACTTACAGATGATGTTTCCCTCTTTCCAGTTCTATACAAGACCATGAGTTGGGGTCCTGATATGTGAAGGTGATTATCTTTTTCTTCAACAGGAATTAACAATCCTCACCAGTCTTAGGATGATAGATTTTAATAGTGAAGGTTATCCTCTCCTGAAGATAAACTTGGTGGTATGTAGTCTTGGCCCTCAACAAAGAAGATCAAAGTTACTAGCTGAGTAGATATTCTAACTGATGGCTAAATCAGGGTCAAGGAAGCCTAGATTAGTAGAGAGAGGATTCTTTAGAAATGGGAGATCAGTTTGAAGGAAGTTTAGTTTGAGAAAAGGATGGAAAATATTAACAATAAAATACAGACATGGGGATAGGAATATATAGGACCCTGTGTGGGCAGACAGACAATGAAGCTTTGGAAAGAGACCATGGGAGGCAAAGTTCAAAGAGGCAGGGCATATCAGAAAACTAAACTCAGAAGTCAGAGAAAGGAGGTACAGGAGAGAGAGTCACTGCTGAATGACCAGAACAGAACAATGCTGGGTATGATAATCTGTAGTGTCACTTACATCCAAATTGTAAGCCAGCCATAAAATAAGCAAATAACTCAAAGTTTGGGATGATGATTTTGACATCTCTGTACCTGTGATGCATGTGAGTTCATTTAATGCTCCATATGGAAAAGGAAATGGGATTCCCAAGACTGTCCAGACAGTCCACCTCATTTAAAAGCAAAAGCCCCTAGTGAGAGATCCACTTCAGTGAAGTTGTGAATTGGTGACATGAGAATCTAGTTAGGAAACAGGACTTAAATTCAAATATTCTGAAGATTTGTAAAACTATTTATGAGGAGTACTATTTTTTAAGAGTTAATGTAATGAAAGAGATTAGCTCTTAAAAAATATTGATACATTTGGGATTCTTGACCTTCTCATGTCATATGTCTTATAAATTCCAAGAGTCTGCTGCAAGTCAGTCATGTGACCATTTATACTTTACATCGAAGATTTCAAACACAAGAATCAAAGATAATAGTTAAGTCTCATGATAAGCAGTTTCATATTGACTGTACTCCAGTTTGGTTTGAGTAACTATTTTCCATATAATGCCTTACCCTTTCCTGTTGGTATCACTGCTTCTTTATTCTTCTAAATATTGTCACCGAACTATTTAAAATACATACTCATAAACATCCTTATAAGTGTGATTTAATAGGTTGTAAAAGGCCAAATAAACCAATTGCAAAACTATTAAAGGCTAAAAATTCATGTATCATAAAATTTAGCTCAAAGAGACTCTATAGATTTGCAAAAAGACTATTCTTATTCCATTAATTATATTGTTTTCAAAGAAAATAGAATGTTTCTAATCTAAAGGAAATTTCTGAAATTCTGAAATAAACATAGTAAAAGGGATGTGTTTCAACTTAAATATATTTTGCTGCATTGGTGTTAATAATAACCACAATTTGTAGAAATTACTGTGGGAAAAATTAAGTATTTAGGCAAAATTATGGATTTTATTAAAGATGGTTTTCCATTTACCATAAGATTTCTAAGGAACCACGTCATGACAGGATTATATCAACTTTCAAATAAATAAACCTGATCGTTATTTTACAAGGCAGAACATTTGAAATGAATTCTGTTTCTTGACACGGTATCACAACCCTGAAATCTCTTCAAGAATGGTTCTTTTCATACTTATTCTAGAGAAATAAGAATTAGGAAGTTTCAAGTTTATGTCCAACTGCCAAAACCACTGTTTAACTACATATGGTTAAGACTTTTTGAATCTGTATCCAAGCAATTGATTTCTTAGATGCTCAGTTTTATACTCTGACAAATTATCTCAAAGGGAAAAAAAGTAAAAAAAAAAAAACTGATTCTAAAGACTTATGGTGGGGGCACCTGGGTGGCTCAGTGGGTTAAAGCCTCTGCCTTCGGCTCAGGTCATGATCTCAGGGTCCTGGGATCGAGGCCCGCATCGGGCTCTCNGGGAGCCTGCTTCCTCCTCTCTCCTCTCTCTGCCTGCCTCTCTGCCTACTTGTAATCTCTGTGTCAAATGAATAAATAAAATCTTTTAAAAAAAATTAAAAAAAAATAAAGACTTATGGTGGGCGCCTGGGTGGCTCAGTGGGTTAAAGCCTCTGCCTTCGGCTCAGGTCATGATCTCAGGGTCCTGGGATCGAGGCCCGCATCGGGCTCTCTGCTCGGCGGGGAGCCTGCTTCCTCCTCTCTCTCTGCCTGCCTCTCTGCCTGCTTGTAATCTCTGTCAAATAAATAAAATCTTTAAAAAAAAAAAAGACCTAATGGTTTTTTCAATTGGTCCCTGAAAAGGTAATACTTCAAACTGTGATTAACCACCACTTCTTACAGGTAAAATAAAAGCTAGCATGGTCACTATATTTGCTCTGTGCCAAACACACACACACACACACATACACACACACACACACACACAGGCAAAATAAGCTTTATGCAATTGTGAGAAAAAAGGGGATAAAAAGAAAAGATAAAAACATACGTAGAGAGTAGAGAGGGTAAGAGTGGATAGCAAAGGTAAGAAAATGCACAAGAAAGCAATCACAATGAGCAAACATGATAGCATGATATAGAGATTGAGGAAAGATGTTGGATGACAGTGAAAAACATGAAAACAATCAGAAGCTGGTTAGGGCAATAGATCGGAGAAACTGCTGGGGTCAAAATATTGAGGGACTTGCTGGTAAGAAGTGAGCTGGAAAGATAGTAGACCAAAGAGAAGAATTCATGAGACTTAGATTATGGAGGGATTGCAGCCACTGGTAGAGACTAGTTCCATGGGACAATGATGAGGATGACTGAGGTCAACTGGAGATTATTGCAGAAAAGTAGTTCAAGAAACTGAACATTTAGGTTGTTGGATAAGACATCTAAACTTATACTGAAATCACTAAGAATCAGTAAGTATGGAGAGAGTCTCTAAACCAGGATAAAATCATGGAAAACAGGGTAGAATGGGTCCGGTGTTGGTTAGTGCCAGGGATGCTCTAAGCTGGTGGCTCAAGAAGCAAGGATGAGGGTTGTTCGAGAGGTAGAAAGGTCTGAAGTAAGTAATGTAAAGCAAGGACCCCTGCCCCGCCTCCAGCCTAGTGGTAGGAGAGTCACAGTCAACAAAGCACCACCAGTACCTTGGGAGGGCTGGATGGCTTCAGTGTCCCCAGGGGCTAAGCAGGCACAAATAAGGAACCAGTCCTCCGGCTGTAGCCTAAGAAACAGGGCTTCAGCACGTGCTGTGCTAAGCAGGAAGTAGAAAAAAATTCAGAGACTAGATGAGGGCTATGGAAAATGCAGTTCACAACTGATAAAGAATTCCAGAAAATATATATGGTCTCAGGGAATGAGGAAAGGTGGGGAATGGGGGATAGAATAGAAAATATAAATAGCATCAGGAAGATTAGAATACAGGTGAGCAAAATCCCCTTGCTCATCAAGCAATCAAGAGAAACATGAGGTCTATGTGAATTTATAGCAATGGGGGAGAGATCCTAAGTAATGGAGGTATGAAGGGGTGATTATCCATCTCCTTCCACATCATCTGTGCAAACCATTCACATCCCCTCTTGCTCACTACAAGTACACTGCTACAGTAGTTCTCTTTCCAAACACCAGTATTTCTGCCTCTCATCTAGGTCATTTTCTTCAGCATCCAAGCAGGCTCTTACTGCTCTCATTAAAAATTAGTTCTCAAACCCACTTCCCCTGCTAGGTACTGGCCCATTTCTTTATAAGCCTTTACAGCACAAGTCTCCAAACGAGTATTCTATGTTTGGCATCAACTCTTCCTCTCCTCCTGTGTAGTTTGAAAACCCGTCCACTAGGCACTCGACCTTGCCATTCATCTACAGCTCTCCTCCAAGGCATCAGTTATCTCCGCATTGTTCAGTCCCATGCTCATTTTTCCGAATGCATCAGTCTTGATCGGGAGCATTTTCAATAGGCCCTCTTCACTGGAATTCAAGGATATCCCCTTTGTCATGCATCCTTCTTTCCTTCCTGGTTTTATTCTTTGTCTTCTTCTCTGGTTCTTCCTTTTGAGAACTTATCCCTGAAGCTCACAACTAAGCCACTGGTCTTTTTGACCTCTCCTACATTGTGCTTAATCCTTCTTTCCATTTCACACTTATTACTTTATACCATGCTATATGATTTACTTGAGATATTTTCTATCTTCTCTCGGGGAAAGGTAAGCTCCATGATGGCAAAGCTCTTTATTTTGTTCATGGATATTTCATAAGCATTGGTACTCGGGACTGGTAAATAGCAGAGGCATGAATCAGTATTTATGGAAGGACAGAGGGAAAATGAGATAAAAAAGGGAACTCTTATCAAAAAGAAAGAAAACTGGAACAACATGAGTAATGGTCTTGGCCAATAGGGGTTATCTTCTAGCCTGGGAGATTTGAAAGCATGCAGTTGAATGAGCCTCGGAAACCTTGATAAGTATCTCTTTCTGAAATGTGACCACATTTGATTGGTTCTACAAACCATATAATTTTATAATTTTGAATAAGCTAAATAAAGTGTCCACATGCTGCTTAACAATGGAAAGAAGCTGGCATATTGTTTTCTGCAGTGTAACAAATTATTCCTTTGTCTGCATCAAGGGTAGGAGTGATGCAGTTTCATTCAATAAGCAAATATTTTGATTATATTACAAAAAGAATAAATTGAATTTGCTTACTTCTTACTCATTAATTTGCTTATTTTCAGAGAAAAGACTTATCCTTCTCATGTTCCATTTTTGTTATTTTCCCTTTCAAACATAATACCATTTTTATTAATTATTAATAAGCATAAATAAAAACAATGAAATTCCCTTAATAAGANTTATTTTCAGAGAAAAGACTTATCCTTCTCATGTTCCATTTTTGTTATTTTCCCTTTCAAACATAATACCATTTTTATTAATTATTAATAAGCATAAATAAAAACAATGAAATTCCATTAATAAGAAAATAATTTGAAATGAAAACAATGCTAATATTTTGGGAATGCTAGAAACATTCTTAAAGGGCTAATAAACTCCAAAACACTGAATCAACATTCCTTCTAAAATGAAAGTTTAGTGTGCATTGCAACTTTGTTATAATTTTGAGATAATTGCCTTTCCTTTTGAATAGTTTGATTTGCTTAAAATTGCAGATAATTAATTCAAAATCTTATATTTCTAGGGGTTTTAAATGCTAATATGAAAGAATATCCAAATAGTAAACTTCAAAATTATTTGGCACATTTTATAGTTGTATGAGTTTTTGGTGTACAAATAAGGGAGGCATAATCACTGAAAAACACAATTTTATCAGCATTTTTGCCTATCTTTTCTCTTCCCCTCCATTACAATTCCTACATCCAAGGAGACTGCCAACTTTGCAGCCAGATTGTCAGGTCTGACAATATAGAATCTAGACAATGAAAAAGAAAGAAGAACGAGAAATCAAGAGAAATACCAGGACTGGATAAAATAATAGAGTAAGAGGGGCTCTGTGTAGAGGAGAAGAGGAGATATGAAGTGGTGCCATGATAGAAGTCAAAATTCAAGTAAAATCTGTTCATTTTATCAAAGTAATGAAGATAGTAAATTATTAAATACATTTTGATTCAATATCAAATGAAAATATTTTAAAAATTACATAGACATTATAATTTTTACAGAACATTTCTAACATGGAAAACTGTTTAAAATTATATTCAATAGAAACGAATATGTGGAGACTACACAAACAGTGGGTCAATGATGAAATTGAAAGAAAGAATACCTTGGGAAAAATGAAATAACATAGCAAATTTTATGGAATTCAGCAAAAACAGTTCTAAGAGGGATGTTCATAATAATAAATGCCTACCTTAACAAAGGGACATCTCAAATAACCTGTCAAGGAACTAGACAAGGAAAAAAAGATGAAGCCCAAGATAGAAGGAAGGAAATAACAAAAATCAGAAGGAAATGAAAAAGACAAAATGAAAACAGGAAATATCAATGAAACCAAGAGCTGGTTCTTTGGAAAGATGATATTGGCAAAAATTTATCTAGACTCAAGGAGAGAGAGAAAGAATTCAAATAAAGTCAGAAACAAAAGGGACATTACAACAGATACCACAGAAATAGAAGGCATCATAAGAGGCTACAATTATATACCAACAAACTGTACAGCCCAAAGAAATGGATAAATTCTTAGAAATATTCAACCTTCCAAGACTAAATCACATAAAGAAATAGAAAATCTGAGCAGACCAAATGCTAATAAGGGGATTGAAGCACAAATCAAAAACCTCCCGACAAACAAGTACCAGATTGATTCAGAGTGAGTTCTACCAAACAGTCAAAGATTAATACTAATTCTTCTCAAACCTTTACCAAAAAAAAAAAAAAAAAAAAAAAAAGGTATGGGGGTGGGGAAAGGCTTCCAAATTCATTTTTGAGGCCTACATTATTCTGATACCAAAACAAGACAAGGACATCACCAGCAAATTATAGGCCAAAATTCCCATAAACAGATACAAACATCCTCAACAAAATATTAGCAAGCCTAACTCAGCACTACATTGAAAGATTCATACACCATGATCAAGTTGGATTTATTCCAGAAATTCAGGAGTGGTTCAACATCCATAAATCAAGCAAAACAATAGACTGCAGTAACAAAATGAAGGAGAACAATTATATGAAAACCTCAGTAAATGCAGAAGAAATTATTTAACAAAATACAACATCTGTTCATGGTACAAACTCTCAACAAAGTGGGTTTAGAGGAAACATACCTCAACATAATAAAGGACATGTATGTCAGGCCCACAGGTAAAATCCTCAATAGTGAAAAGCTGAAATATTTTCCTATAAGATCAAGACCAAGACAAAGATGCCCACTTTTACCACTTTTATTCAACCCAAGTATTAGAAGTTTAAGCCAGAATTAGTCAAGAAAGAAATAAAAGTCATTCAAATTGGAAAGAAAGAAGCAAAACTGTCCTTATTTGCTGATGATCTATTTTATAGATCAATATTAAAGGATTCTACCAAAAGGTGTTAAGATTAAAAATAAATTCAATAAAGTTGCAGGATCAATATACAAAATTCAGTTATATTTGTAAAAACTAGTATTAAACTATAAGAAAGAGAAATTAAGAAAATAATCCCATTTATAAATGCATCAAAAGGAATAAAGTACCTGGGAATAAATTTAACCCAGGAGGTAAAAGACATGTACACTGAAAACTGTAAGACATTGATGAGATTGAAAACACAAATGGAAAGATATTTGTGTTCATAAATTGTTACAATGTCCATACTAACTAAAACAATCTACAGAGTTAATGCATGGGCGAGGGAGCACAACCAAGGAGAGTAGCAGAGGGAAAAGAAGAAGCAGGCTTCCCATTGAGCACAGAACCCAACACAGGCCTTGATTCCAGGACCCTGGGATCATGACCTGAGCCGAAGGCAAATGCTTAACAAATTGAGCCACCCTGGCGCCCCTAAACTCACACATCTATAGTCAATTTATGACAAAGGAGGCAAGAATATACAATGGGGGAAAGACAGTTTCTTTAGTACATGGTGCTGGAAAAACTGGACAGTCACATGCAAAAAAACAAAACTAGGCCACTATTTTATACCACACACAAAAATAAACTCAAAATGGATTCAAGACTTAAATTTAAGAAATGAAACCATAAAACTCCTAGAAGAAAACATAAGTGATAAGATTGTTGACATCAGTTCTGGTGATGATTTTTTGGATCTGACACCAAAAGCAAAGGCAACAACAGCAAAAATCAAGTAGGACACCACCAACTAAAAGGTTTCTTCACAGCAAAGGAAAACAATGAAAATATACAAAATGAGAGAAAAAATTGCAAGTGATCATTTTTCCCTCCCTACCCCCCATGACCCCTCACCCTGACTCTCAAGTTCCTCATATCAGAGAAATCATATAATTGTCTTTCTCTGATTGACTTATTTTGCTCAGCCTAATACCCTCCAGTTTCATCCACGTCATTGCAAACGGCAAGATTTCATTTCTTTTGATAGCTGCATAGTATTCCATTGTATATATATACCACATAAATAATGAAACAAGATGGGATGGGGAAGGAGACAAACCATAAGAGATTCCTAATCTCACAAAACAAACTGAGGGTTACTGGGGGGTGGGAGGGTAGGGATAGGGTGGATGGGTTATGGACATTGGGAAGGGTTTGTGCTTTGGTGAATGCTGCGAAAGATGTAAACCTGATGATTCACAGACCTGTACCCCTGGGGCAAAGAATAAAAAAAAAGCTGAATTAATAAACAGCTAGACAAATACTAAAAAAAAAATTGCAAGCGATATATCTGATAAGAGATTAATATTAAAAATATAAAAAAGTATACAACTCAATAAAATAATCCAAACAATCTAATTTAAAAATGGACAGAGGACCTGAACAGACATTTTCCCAAGGAATACATACAGAGTACCAACAGACACATAAAAAGATACTCAACACCACTCATTATGGAACTGCAAATCAAAATCACAGTGAGTATCACCTCACACCTGTTGGAATGGCTGTTATTAAAAAGATAAGAAATAGCAAATTCTCATTAGTGTTTACAGAAAAGTGAAACTTTGGCACTGTTAGTCAAGATCTAAATTGGTATAACCACTGTTGAAAATAGTACAGAGTTTTCTCCCAAAGTTAAAAATAGAACTACCCCATGATCCAGCATTTCCATTTCTAGTTATTTGAAGAAAACAAAAACATTAAGTTAAAAAGACATATGCATTCCTATGTTCATTGCAACATTATTTACATGGAAACAACTTAAGTTTACCCATTGACAGACAAAGATGTGGTATGTGGAATATTCAGCCATAAAAAGGAAATACTGTCTTTTGTAATAATATGGATGGACCTTGAGGGCTTTAGGTTAGGTGAAATAAGACCGTGAAAGACAAATATGATCTATATGTGGAATCTAAAAACAAAAATCCCACTGATACAGAGAATGGATGGGTGGTTGGAAGATTGCCATAGGGGGAAGTTAAGGGGTGGGTGAAATAAATGAAGAGGGTCTAAAGATACCAACTTCCAGTTATTAGGGGAAAAAAAAATCATGGGGATGTAAGATGTAGCATGGTGGGGGTGGTTAATGCTGTATTGCATATTTCAAAATCGCTAAGGATAATGTTTAAAATTCTCATTACAAGAAAAAAAATTCTGCAACCATGTAGGATGATGAACACTAAGTAGACTTACTGTAGAAAACATACACAAATATCAAGTCATGTCATGTTTGAATTATACCTCAGTAATAAAGTGTGATATTCAGTAAAAAATCATACATATGTATAAATCATATGCAGTCAAACATGCATATACTCACATATTCACAAGTAAACACACATATATACACAGAGAAACAAATACTCCAGATCAAAAGTAGTTTTTTCCTGTTAAAGCTATGTTTACATTTTTAGTACAATTTGTTTTCAAATCCTAACTCTTAACTTGCTAAAGAGAAAGGTGTACAGTAAAAATAAAAAAAAATAAAACTCAAATATTTTCATGGAGTTATGCCTTGGTTACGAAGATATAGTCTAGCGTGTTGAGAAACTTATTTTCTAACTGCCATTCTGCCTCTGTAGGTGCTAATGAGTTTAACAGAAATATTGATTAATCAAGTTCTAGTTGGTACAATGCCAGGTGATGGAGTATGCTAATTCTTCTGAAACTTTACTGCTTGAAACACGAATTTAATTATCCTGATTTCATTCATCATAACTGTCACCTACCACATAATGGAAACTTTTTCTTCTCACAGACCTTAATGAATCATGCAGCAGTAAGTGGTAGTGTGCTTACGCTGAGTGAAGTTAGACTTTCTGTAAATTCTCACATGTGGGGCTTCCCATGGCCTCCGTTGACTTACAGCCTGACTACATTCATTATGGCACACTGGGGACACAGTCTTGTTCGCACTTTTATTTGCACTGCCTAGGAGCTAAATACAGAGTCCCAGTAGTAGTTATTAAGAATTTGAGAAGTAGATTACCATTCCCTTTATCCTTGATAATTCCTCCATCCGTTTTTTTATTAACATATAATGTATTATTTGCTTCAAGGGCCCAGGTCTGTGAATTATCAGTCTAACAATTCACAGCACTCACCATAGCACATACCTTTCCCAACGTCCAAAATCCAGACATCGTATCCCTCCCCCAGCAGTATCTTTATTTGGTAGTGTTTTAAGACTGGTACATTTCAATCTGATCTTCTCTATTTTCTCAGATATCTAGACAAACATTCTCTTATATCATTCGCTTCATCCTGCTGTCAACAGGCTATCACCCATCTTGTTAATAATCCCTAGTTTGAAAGGAAGAGAACTCCCGAAAGACCATGTGTAATGTGACCACCACCAAATTCAAGATTTCCCAAATAGTTTTGCACTGGAATAGAAGTACGCTAATTGTACTCTATATTAACATATCTTATATACATTGCCATATATTCCACATCCTGTCTAGGACGGCCTTCCACACAGCAGGAACAGACATTTCCACGTTGATAAACTCAGGAATGGCTATTGAAATATGGGTCAAAAAGACACGTGATTTCCTACCAAATCTTTCAGTGTCACTGTTTGCTTTGCCATGTCTCCTTTCCCTCTACTTGGAAACAGAGCACTTGTCAGATGTAGGCTACAGCCCAGAGTGAAGACAACAGGAACAGCGCTCAAGCTGACCCATGGTGGACATCCATCCTGGAATAAACCCTTGTAAGCTACTACAAATTGAATGACATGTGTTATTACCACATAGCCTCACTATACTGAGAGTTATGAAGACTTGGATAGTATGTAGAAACCTATCTGCATAGAATTTTATGGGAAAGGCATGGCAAAGATTAGAAAAGTTTATTGAGAGCTTATATTTTCTGTGCTTTGTTTTGTGCTGGAAAAATAAAGACAAAACTAGAATACCTGCCTCAAGGTTGTATAAGAGTAAAATGAAATTATATAAGCTTCATGAACAATGTGCCAAAATTATACAGGAGGAGGTAATTGATTCAACCTGAGTCATAGAGAAATTTTTCACAAAAGGAGTAATAATTAAGCCAGGACTTTAACATCAGGAAGATCTTTCTAATCAGGGAATGGAGAAGGTCATAGTAAATTAAATTAGCAAAGCTCACATTTGAGAGACTGGCTTGTATTTGGAGGAGCAAGACCATCAAAAGCATGATAGCAAGTCAGAGAACCTGTTGTCACACACCCCACTTCTACATATGAAGATGCCCAAGTCAAGAAGTGGGATAGAACTTGTTGAAGATTGTACCCCTGGGAAATTGTAGACACCATTACATGTGACACCTGGTCCTCTGTCTGGTGCATGGGTGAGCTCCACGGTGGAGACAGATGGAGAGAACGAGCAAGAGTGGGACCTAAATGTGACAAGCCTGAATGGGATTTTAATCTATTTCTTAGAGTCTTCATGACCTGCAAGCACCTTGCTTGAGGATTCCTTCACGAAGACTGTTTTTAACATGGGCTCTCAGAATAAAAATGTGGAGAGATGGTGTGGGGAAAATTATTCAGTATTCATCCGAAATTGAAGTGAGAACTCAGGAGAAAGAACTTTTTTAAATGAAATATCTAGTCACCTTCATTAAAGGTTATCTGGTGTAAAGCAGATTTCTTCAGTCTTCAAGAAGGTCAGCCTTCGGCTCCTAGCCAATCAACTCATGCCTAAATTACTTTTTTTTTATAACCTATCGACTTTCTGTAAGAAATTGTTCTGCATTTGTGGTCATTCTTGAAGAAATGAGTGATTATATTTTCATACATACAACTGCATAATTGACCCTTGAACAACATAGGTTTGAACTGCTTGGATCCCCTTTTACAGATTTTTTTTTTATTATTAATAAAACACTGTCCCTAACCCTCGTGTTTTTCAGGGTCAACTGACCTTGCCTCTGTGAAGATGTAATATATGACTGTCAAATTGCATTTTATAACTTGGCTAAGATTGAAGTGATTTGGCTAACTTTCTTTCATCAAAGTTAAAAACTGAGGTTTTTGCCAATGGAGTAATGTTTTTTAACACCCTAAATATCTCCATTCTCTAAAATCATAATTCAAAGTAAAAGTC
The DNA here is from genome assembly GCA_002007465.1 of Ailurus styani. Classification (NCBI taxonomy): domain Eukaryota; kingdom Metazoa; phylum Chordata; class Mammalia; order Carnivora; family Ailuridae; genus Ailurus; species Ailurus styani. The sequence continues at coordinate 42,619 of LNAC01000093.1, read as the reverse complement.
AGGCAATGTTTTTCTCTAATATAGTCCACAGAATCAGGGTGGACTTTATCAAACCCTCAGGATTTCATTAATATGTATAAAAACTTCAAAAGGTTCTTTTTTAGAAGAATGCTTAGAATATTTCATGCTTGACCTTGATTTTACAACAGTGATTTAAAATGCACTCTATTATTGCCTACCTTTTTCATCGGTTTGATCTTTTGCTTCATTTCAGCAGAATATAAATACTACTTTATCGTTACATAATAATTCTAACCATTGGTAGGAATCGAAGGTCTACTTAATTATGAATAGACGTTCACAGAGTCTGGTGTTAAATATGCATAAATGAACTGTATTAAAGAATCTTGTTCAATTATTAATTTTTGCTAAATGCTTATAGATTGGTTTTAAAATTTATTTTTGTAGACACTAAATGTCTTTGAATTAATAGTTTTAAAAAGGACTTGTTTGTTATACCCTAAATAGTTCATTAGTTTATATCACATTTTTAATATTACTTTGTAGGTTACAATCCTGTACAAATTAAAAGCCTAAAATTATTGAAGCAACCCTCTTTATGATCTTGGGAAATCAGGTGACTTCTGTGGCACATTGTCTTGTCAGTAGAACACTCCAGTGGGATCAGGTTCACCTTGACTAGGTACATTCATACAATGGATTGGGAGGTAATTGGGGCCAGGTCAGGTAGCAGAAGCAGAAATAAGGACTAAGTCATTTGTCCTATTTACACCTTTGGAAATCATGAGCCTTTCCCTTAAAGAACTTATCATGAATGAACTTTCACATAATTTGTGTGATTTAATGAAAAGCTACCCTCCCATATGCACACAATAGGCTATAAGCTCTATGAATAGATATCACAGCAGAAAGGGAGACAGAGAGGGAACACAAGCAGGGGGAGTGGGAGAGGGAGAAGCAGGTTTCCCGCAGAGCAGGGAGCCTAACACGGAACTCAATCCCAGCACCCTGGAATTATGACCTGAGCTGAAGGAAGATGCTTAGCGACTGAGCCACCCAGGCATCCCTATCACAGCAGTCTTAACTCAAAGTCCTAGCACAGTGCTGGAAAGAGCCTCTAAGAATATTTAATTCATCAGTGAATGAGCAAAAGGCACCATTCAATTTCTTAATATCAGTCATTCAGATACACATTTGTATCTTCATACTTTTCCTTTGGCATCTCTCCAAAGTATCTGATGCGTCTACCGTGTTTATGATTCTTTATCTCTATCACATGTTAGGGCTAACCCTAAGAATTTCTTTTGGTGCATATCTTTAGAAATACCATAATTTATTTATAATTTTGTAGTAAAAATTGTGGTCTTGCCTAAAGAAAGGTCTGTTTTTAGTGCTTGGTTTCAGGGAGGTAATCAACACAGGTAAAAGAAATACCTTTGTTTTAGGTGGGGGTGATCACACCTGACAGTCTGGCCATGCCAGAAAGACCAACATGGTGATTTATGGTGGAGACTCTGGGCCACATGGTCATCAGTTGGCATGGAAACTGAGTTCAGTCATTTGGGCAATCAATCACGCCAATGTAATGAAACCCCAGTGAAAATTCTGGACAGTGAGCATAGGTGAGCTTCACTGGTTGGCAGCACTAGTGCATCCTGGTCACGAATCACTTCTTGGAGTGTAATGCACCCTGACTTCATGGAGAGGGGACAGAAGCTTCATGTAGAACCCATGGGTCTCTCCGTTTGATTGATTTTAATCTGAATTCTGTTCCTATAATTAACGGAGTATAACCAGTGAGGTCTAGGAGTTCTAGTGTATGATTAAACCCGAGGGTGTGGTTTAAGGAAACGTCCAACTTGCAATAGGTGTCAGGAGGTGGTCTTCCAGAGCACTGTGCCCTTGGATGTTGTAGTTTGGTTAACTCTGGGTAATGGCTAAAGCTTTAAAACCTAAAACATAACTTTCACATCGATCCCATTTGAATGTTAGACTATGTATCGAAATGCTCATGTGGCAAATGGAGGGATTCAGCTAAGAATTTTCACAAAGGAATGACTACATCAGAACAGTGTCTCCAGCTGCCTGCATTCTGTGCTTGCCAGGCCATTTTGACATTAATTATCTATTCTGAGAACTCTGTGCTCCAGAAAAATGTCAAAGAACACAAAGGTCTTTAAATTACTTTATACTAGCCATGGGACAGATTTTAAATATTTATACTAGGATAGGAAAAATTTTCTCTCCACAGAGTCAATGGATATCTGTCACTAAATCAATAAAACATGTACAAATTTGAATATAGGTGTTAATTTCAGGAAAAACAGAATATACTTGAAATTCTTTCATGCAAGGCACCTTGTACATAAAATACTCTAGTGTCCTGGATTCACAAATGATACCAGAAATATTTCTCAAGTATATTGTTAATGATGTAAGTGATGATTAATGTGAAAGTTGCACTATGGATGAAAATAAGGAAAATTTTTATATCCTTTTAATTGTAATCACAATTGTTATTTTTTTTACAAAAGTGGAGTGAAATTAGGTGAATGAAATGAGGTGAGTGGAATCACTGAACTTTGTAAGTTTGCTATTACAGTACTTTGTAATAGTACAAGTCCAAATTTGAACCCAGGTCAACATGAATGGAGAAAGCAGACCTTTTTCACACAAAAATAAACACTGCTGATTAATAGCTATATATTCCTTAAGAAAAGGAAACTTTGTTACCTTATTTAAGTCCAGGTTAGCACCAGAGGTCTGTTCTCTATGCACTTATTTTATTCTTTTACACTGAATTCAAACTGTACAAAATGGAGATTTTGCTAACTTAAGGCAGATCCTGAAAGGCATTACAGGTATTTCCATTTTCCAAGTATCAATTGGTACTTTTGGTATTTTTCTCTTTACAGTATCACTTTTAATGCCAACTGAGTGCACTGTAAAGAGGAAATGGCTTCTGTCACATGCCAGGGCACCGCACTTTGCCACATTGCCTTTGGTTCCTTCACCAGACTCTTCACCTGTTCCTTGACAAGCATGGTCAATTATCTATCATTTGATTGCAATTACCTGGAAGAATCCATCAAGCACAGTTGGGAAGCCATAGCTCTGGACTTCTCAGGTTGTGCTCTGAACCAGGACATACACCTTGGGAGGTCTTTGGAAGGGAGTCTTATGCAGAGATTACATAGGAATGGGTAGTAAGGGGTGTTGGTTTATAAAGCTAAAGTGACCTCATGCCCACCCGTGTGGACTCTGTCCTCTTGGCTGTGTTCATAGCCCTCTGTTGTTTGGAGGAACAAGAAATAGTCCTATCTGCTACAAGAATTTTACCAAAGGAAATATTCCAGTGGTTCTACTGACCCACTGAGTACCCTAACGCCATATCCTTCCAGGTGAATCCAATGAAATTTATGACCCATGAAGCCACATGTGTATAAATGTGTGGCTGAGCCTAAGATCCATAATGGAAATTTCAACCCCTAACATGCCTGCATTTACAGGACTTTGTGTCTCCTTGGAAGCCCTTCTCTGTACAGTGGCTTCATAGCCTATTTTGTGATGCATATAATATTTCATGCATCTCAAATCAATACAATCATTCCATGTGCTTCTCTCCACTCACTAAATCTGTTTTCTTTCCAACAAACACATCTTTGCCATTAGTCAAAATATGCTATCATTTTTTTCAATTTTTTAATTCCCATGTTATGAAGTTAATCCAGTTCTCCTTGGCTTTATACCTGTCCCATGTCATAATGGGTTCTTCTCTTTCTTAAATTATGCCATGCCACTGTCTTAGCCTGTCTGCTATACCATCTTCCACTCCAAAGACTACCATGAGGGCGCCTGGGTGGCTCAGTGGGTTAAAGCCTCTGCCTTTGGCTCAGGTCATGATCTCAGGGTCCTGGGATCGAGGCCCGCATCGGGCTCTCTGCTCAGCAGGGAGCCTGCTTCCTCCTCTCCCTGTCTCTCTGCCTGCCTCTCTGCCTACTTGTAATCTCTCTCTCTGTGTCAAACAAATAAATAAAATCTTAAAAAAAAAAAAGACTACCATGACTCACTCTCACCATTCAGACCAAATTATAGTGTCATGCGTAGCATTCACTTAGGGACTTCTACCAGTGGACCCATCCTGGCTTCTCCAAGTCTGTCCTTTTATGGGGCCCTTTCATTTTCCTGTCCTAATGTACTCCCATTTGTCTTTCATTATCCTCCCCTGTAACAATGGTCACTTCTCATAATTCAAATGTAAGCCTTTCTCCAGAACTCAAAGATCGTGTTCCCCACAGCTTACAACATTTTGATACCCTAAAATTCATCTTACCCTGAAGACTTTCAGGACCTGTATCTGCAGGGTATTTTCCTTAAGCAAGGATTTTACTTATATATTGTCTTAGAACTGCTTCTATTGTTCGATTAACCGAATCGTTCGATTAACCGAATCATCCAATTTAATTTTTCGTTTTGTAGTGAAAATGCTTTACACACAGGGATTCACATGCTTTCCTAACAGCTGAGCGTGGGATGTAAGGAGAGATTATTATGCTTTCCAAATAAAGAAGTTAAGGCCCATAGAAATTAATAACAGCATCGCTTACCTCAGTGGAAGAATTAGGATTAATGTTCAAATCTTGGGTCATGAATTTTATGCTTTTATTACTGGAAGTTCTTTTGGAAGAATGCTCCAAGACTGATGCCAAGTCTTGTGAACATATTTCACATTTTGGCACTACAAACCACACATACTCTAACACACACCCTGCTATATGCTGAATGAATAATTGAATGATGTGCATAGTCTGATTAAGAAATCTCTTTCGAAAGATGTAAGCCTGATGATTCACAGACCTGTACCCCTTGGGCAAATAATAAAAATAAAATTAAAAAAAAATCTCTTTCATCTAAAATGTTAAAAATCTACCCAGAATTTTATACCAGTTTTTCCATTTAAAAATCCCATAATCTCTCCATTTTTAATGCAGAGTGTTCAAAATTTAAACACCTGAAGAACGTGTCAATTCAAACAGAGAAATGGTTTAATTTTTCCCATTGCTTTCACTTTAAAGTTGTATGTAAGAATGGGGAAATTGACATAGGCCTTTTGGAACTTTATAGGAAAAAAATGGTCTCTAGAGGTTCTGAGGTTTGATGTCATCCTTTTATGCCGCTACATTTTAGGCAGGTAATGAACACATAGGGTAGAAAAGAAAAACAGATTTGCAAGTCTTAGAATTCCTCAGTGAAGGGAAATGTGAAAATGGCTCAAACATATATTTTTTTAAAAGTTAAACCCATGCCCTTTACCACATTTTTAAAGCTCTTGATTTTTATTTGATCAACATTTATGGATTTCTTATCTTTCAGGAAATCTAAGAAATAAAAACACAGTGGTGACATAGACATTCCCGGCCCACAAAACCTCATAATCTGCTCTGTTATAATCAAGTTTTGTGGATAATCAAGTTTTGTGGGAATCAGAATTTACCAATTCAGCAAGTATTTGCGGAGTTCTTAGAGTATGTTGGGCAAAGGCAGGGCACTGGTAACTATGGAAGAGGCTGATTTATCAATTTCCAAGGGAAAAAGACACAAGAGACAGGGAGGAGGTAGGACAGAGGGAAGCGAGACAGATATTTCTAGTTCACAGAAGGGGTCCTGGCTCTTTGGGATGGGAGCGTTCTAACTAAACATTTTCTCTCCAATGAAGAGCATGAGCACCATGTGGTTGGGTAGATGCTACTAGAACTCAAAGTCTACAAAGTTTTTTGCTAAGAAGTTGTCCCAAAAGTTAAACATTGGTCAGATTAAAAGGAAGGGAATGGTTTAGCTGAGTATACTTCGCACAACAAGAGAACTATCACCCCACCTGCTTTGGGAATTGAGTGAACAAGAAGTTTCTCTCTTCAGATTTGACAGCACAGTTTGCAGGCATAACATCACCCACTTTTGTTTGGTCCACAGAAGTGCTAGCTATTTCTCTGATTCTCCAAGTCAGACATACTCTGGCTCTACTTTTCAGCACATCCAAAGCATAACATTGTGGTCGATTTAGTTGATATACTATTTCTACCCCATATTTCAGCCCTTCACGCCATAGGTGTCCAGGCTTAGATGCATAACTCTTGGTTATTTCTCTTTACTGTCCAGGGAAAGGACAAAACTCACTCATCTCTGGTCCCCAATTCCCTCATCCCTAGAGTAGGGTGGTAGCAAGTTCTGTCAATGCATATTTCACAGGGTCTGAGCTGCTTTTGCTGATCTAACCTGGGTGCACAGATGAAGCAGGTGCGAATAGTTCTGGCCCATTCAGGGTGATGGGCCAGCTCTGCCTGCAGCTGGACAGAGGGGCTGACATGCAGAAGCACACATGCTCCTAGGAGATCTGAGAGGGAGCTAGAAAACCAGAAAAGATGCTGATAGTGCAAGGCAGAGTGGAGAACAGGACAAAGGAAGCACAGGAAGCAGGAAAAGAACGGAGATGCCACTACTAACATGGTAATGATGCGTTATTCCTTCAATCATTCCTTCACATAACACAATACGTATTTACTATGTACCGTGCAACAGGATCAAGTAAGACAATCTTTATTCAGAGATTCCATGCTTATGGATTGATGCCGTTCACTAGGTTTCCCTCAAAATGTTTGTATGACTGTACTTTTAGTATTGGTAAATTTGAATTAGAAATACTTATTGTAGAAAAATCCAGTTGAAGGTAGTGTTTATAAGTAACTTCAAATATTAATTCATGTTTCCTTCATATCTGGAAGTATAATTAAAAATAGAGAGGACTTTTATAATCATCTGAAGTCACATTGGAGAGAGAAATCTCCCCCATAGTAATACTTTTGAAAAACCAGAAATCTAAAAAATCATGAGCTTTCTTCCAAATAAGGATTACACTATTGCATAAGTATTTATATATACACCGAAGATACATTAAAAATTTTACTTTGTAAGTGCTCTCTGATTTAAGCCTCCATACGACGTTATTCTTAAATCTTTAGCCAGTTTTGAACATCATTTGCAATTACCTATAAATAATACTTTTTGATGAATACATTTTAAAAGTGAATAGTGAAAAAAGACTGACTGAGCCCTGGGGATTGGCATTCCTGTCCTTTTAATGGAATACAAAATTTCCCACAGATTTCATTTTATTGGTGTGTGTATGATGTTAATACTTTGGTACCATAGTGAGACAAATAGCACCTGCTAAGGAGTGTGCTTCAGTCTGCAGGTGGTTTCATCAGTCCACTGATGCATGAACCACTGAAAAATACCAAGTAGTCTCTGCTTTCCATCTTTCCAACTTGAAGTATTTGGAAAGGGACTCAAGGAAAAATAAACTAATACATATTGTCCTTCTCAAAGCCATTCTGTAAGAATGTTGCTCACGCTGTTTAGCCTCAAACATATCCAAACATATGGTACAAACATATCCAAAGTGAAGATTCCAGGGTCATAGGGTAGCTCTAATTTTTTTGAGGAATCTCCACACTGTTCTCCAAATTGGCTGCACCAACTGAACTACTGGGTATTTACCCCAAAGATACAGATGGAGTGAAAAGAAGGGGCACCTGCATCCCAACGTTCACAGCAGCAATGTCCACAATCGCCAAACTGTGGAAAGAGCCTAGATGCCCTTCAACAGACGAATGGATAAAGGTGGTGTGGCCTATATATACACTGGAATATTCCTCACCCATCAGAAAGGATGAAGACCCAACTTTTGTATCAACATGGATGGGTCTGGAGGAGATTATGCTGAGTGAAATAAGTCAAGCAGAGAAAGTCAATTATCATATGGTTTCACTTACTTGTGGAACATAAGGAATAAAATGGAGGACTCTAGGGGAAGGGAGGGAAAAGTGAATTGGGGTAAATCGGAAGGGGTGACGAACCACAAGAGACTGTGGACTCTGAGAAACAAACTGAGGGTTATGGAGGGAGGTGGGAGGGGATCGGTGAGCCTGGTGGTGGGTATTAAGGAGGCCATGAATTGCATGGAGCACTGGGTGTGGTGCATAAACGATGAATCTTGGAACACAAAATTAAGATGTTTTTTAAAAAAGTGAAGATTCCTTGCTGTAGTTATGGCTTCACACCTAGGAAGATTCTGTTGGTCTGTTTAATATTATGAATGACTCCTCATTAGTAATCTATCGCTTTGTCTTTAAGCAATTACTCCAATTTGGTTTTGAGAAATTAAAATTTTCATGGTACCAGAAATAGTCTTGAGGACTCTAATTGTGAATTTTTCTGTCAGTTGTCGCTCTGATGCAATATGTAACAATGTTACAATGTTCCCATGGGACAAATGTGTGCACGGAGAAGTAGCCAGCCAACATCTTGAATTGTGCATATTAATAGGTTTATAGGATTTCAGTTTTACTGCAATTCACCAAACACTTTTTGGTAATAAGTTCTTGCAACAATTTTGGTTTCATTCTTTTACACTTGTCTTTCTTTTTTCTATTAAATAGTGAGGATGGATAGGATAAATGGTTGGTCTTCTGTCTTGGAAACGGATATATGAACGAGTGAATTCATCATTCGATCCCAAATTTTAATCAAAGCCATATAGTTAGCAGCCACAAGTCATGCTTTCAATATAGGGGGAACTGTGATATGTCTAATAATTACCACAGATCAGTCCAATAGGCTAAAACTATAAAATTCAGGAGAAGAAATATCCAGTATCCAAGTTCCCTGCATTCCTAGATTTTCAAGGGTCCCATTCAAGAGTGGTTTCACTGCGTCTCCTCGTGGGCAATAGTGTAATTAACCAATGGTCAGCAGTGATGCACTCAAGAGGCGGGCAGAGCAGAGAGCGTCTTAGTGTGCCCAGGGGAACGTGAGGCAGGGACAATCCTGGTAAGTTGTGTAGGTACCTGAGACCCACACACCACTGTGTACATGATCTTGGTTAAGCTTCATAGAAACCTGGGACCCAGACTGCCTATACCTCAGTCACTGAGTTGCTGAGGTAGACCAAGTGACCGGGAGCCCACCGCCATCGAGGCAGGAGGCAGCCTGTGTATGTGGAATAGGACTGACACTGCCCCAGAGCCCACACCTCCATTTCCAGAGCTGAATCCTGGACCGCAGGCTCTGTCTCCCAGCCCTCAACCCCTAAATTCCCTGCCCTGTCTCCTCTTTCTGCCTGGAGACTGCCAGACCCAATCTTCACGCTGTTTATGACTGCTTATGTCACAGCAGCACACCCGCAATCGCTGAACACCGTTTCGCCCTCCCCGGGCCATGTGGCCTGCGGCGCTGCATGCGTTTCTGCCTGTGTTATCTTGCATCCCCTGCGTGTGCAGTTCATGGGTTAGTGTTCTCTTGCTTGACAACGGCAGGTATCTGGTTAAATTCAAGGGTTTGCCTGGTTGGCACGTGCCTTATTGCACCTCAATGTGCATGGAGAAAACCCCCAAACCAGGATGAGGGGTGTTGTGATTTTAGGACACTTCTGAAGTGTACCCATTACTGTGCGCCGTAATACCACTGCACTCCCCTCCCCATCTGTGGCAGCTTCCCTGTGCTTCCAGCTTCCTCAAACCCTGAATACCACCAGAGGCAGGGCCACAGGGCACTGTTCACACTTCCCATGAAACAAGTGGGTCTAAGGGCAGCTACAGGTGCTGCCCACATCCGCCAAGAGGCGACAGCTGTCCTCTGCACCGGGCACAACCACCCTGTACAAGCCAACGGTCCCCAAATGCTGACCTCCAGCCGGAATCAGATTCCTGAGACAGGGATTCCCTTCCCAATGGCCTCATCCCAACATCTTCTTAGGTGCCCAATGGGGAACTCAAACCTCACAAGAACAAGTTCGTAGTGTTTCTCCCCAAGCCCATAGTCCGACAAGCTCCCCTCCTCACTAACACAGTCCCCTTCTTCCAGCTGCTGAGCAAGAAACCAGAGGCCATTCTGTATCTTTCTCATCTTCTCACCATCTACATCCAATTCACCTGCAAATCCGGTCCATTCTCCCTCAGGCTGCAGACAGAACCTGCCTCTCTCTGCACTTCACCGGGGTAGGGGCCCAAGCCACCATCCCCTCCAGCCAGTGTCATTATGCTGGCTTCTTATTTAGGGTCCTTGCTCATATCCATGTGAGTCCTGCCAGCTTCTACCCACACAACAACGATGACCCTGTTCGAAGGAAAATCAGGTCATGTCACCTTGAATTCAGGATCTCCCAGTAACCTTCCATCACTCTCCACGTGAGAACAGGCTTACCATAAGCTAATGGGTCCTTGCGTGACCCGTCAACCCCACATCCGTTCAGGACAGCCGCTCTGTCACCACCAGTTCCCTGGATCTGGCCACACTCACCCAACACAGCAGCCAAGTGCCCTTACCCCTCCCTGTGTCTGCAGGGGGTCCCCCAACATCTCTGGGGCGTGCACGTTCACACTCAGGTCTTCACTCAGTGGGCACTTCCTCAAATTGCAACACACCCTGTCCAACTGCACCACTCTCTTTCCACCTCGTAACTACCTTGCACACCAGACAAAAGATATACCTAGTACACGTCGGCTTCTGTCTACAATGTCAACTTACTCTGTGTACTCTTCTCCTGTCCATTGTCTGTTCCTAGAATGAGTCTCACCATTGTTTTCACCTGCATTTCCTTCCATTGCTAGGAAGCCTGAATGTCTTCCATATACTTTACCATTTATAGGTTTCTTCTAGGAAGGCTTGATTTTAAGTTTCTGCTCATGGATTAATCCAATATAAATCTATATCAGATAGAAATACCGAGAGAAAGAAACTACTACAATGGAAATTTGCCAGATTCCTGGATCAGTTTCCAGCTTATCCTAATATTTTTTTATCAATTTCATTAATATATCTATCTTCAGATTTTTTTTCCAGTTAATTAAACCTGCTAATATAATTTTGTATTGGTAGTGCTTGAAGGATATATAAGTCAATCACCCAGTTTAAAGTCCTAGACGCTCCCAGGGGTAACACACACAAAACAGCAGGGTGCTCCTAGTAGGTCATCCAAATATGAAATTATAATACTAATAAATAATGGGAAAAGTAAATAGATGTATAAAGAAAAAGCAGAAATCTTTATAACTTAATTGTATCCATACTCCTCAGAAATGATAACCTTTAACAGTTGTTAGCTTTCCAGATAACATCCATTTTATAAGGTTTATTGAAAAATATGACTTTTTCCATAATGTGAATTAGTTAATGCCTCTTTTCCAGAACATCAAGAAAAACTTGTCATACACAATTCTCTCAAGCAAAAGAGGAAACTAACAATAAATTTCATAAACTTACTATGTGCCAGTCTTTCATGCTTATATATCCTCATTTCCTTAATTGGCTATGTAGTGAACCATAGCATTGATATAGAATAACCAATCCCTATAGGTACATCTTTTTCACCAACTGTGCATATGACATCATAGTCAACATTCATACACATCTGTCTTCACACATTTGCAAGTATTTAAATTCTTAGAGTTGTAATTGCTGGTTTAATGCCTAAGGAAAACTTGAACTTTCATAAGTACTGCCAAATTACCCTACAGAAAGTCCATCAATTTCCCAATTACCTGCAAGAGTGTCTGTTTCTTTAAACCTGTCCCAACATTTATATATAAATTATATGTATATATTAAAATAAATTTAAGTAAAAAGTAGTAAAAATTAAAATAGATCTCATTTGTAAAATTGTGAAATATTTCATTTGTAAGACTCAAAACTATAAAAAATTTTATTACCTGAGTATTAGCAAAATGATAACCAATATTTAATGTGCAAGTCATTTGTATTTTTCCTGTTAATATTGTATTCCTGTTAATTGGACAATACAGTTACATATTTAAATTACTCAAGTAATGTAGAATTGCATTCCTTTTGTGAATCATAAAAAGAAAAAGAAACATTACCAATATGATCACTCTATTTCTGGGCTTTAACCACAGAGCTGGACATTGTGTTTTCAGTATTTTGTTTGTTTACTGTATGTATAAAGCTTTGGACTGGTAAAATATTGCTTTGTATTTTAAAAAAAATTTTCAACAAATCATGGATTTTTCCCTTTAAAAGCACACATCTCTGTATTTTTCTTTGTACTAATGTATAGTATTCCATGATATGAATCTATTAGGGCTTATTTAACAACCACCCTGTTAGTAGAAATTTAGAATATTACAAATTATTATGACAAATAATGCTTCACTGAGCATCCTTATATTTGCCATCAATGAAAATAGGCAAATATTTTGTCTAGAATGAATACTAAGGAACTAAATTAAGAGGGAAAATGTATTTTAGTATCTAAGAACAAATTACCTTCCAAACTGCTATACCAGTTTAAACTACTATTATTTGAAAAATTTGCATTCCAGTTTATACCAAATATTTTCAGAAGTGCTTCAAAAAAGAATCCACCATTGTTTTAACTTGCATTTCCCACAATTACTAATGAAGTTGATTGTCTTTTAATATGTTTAACCACCATTTATAACTCCCTTGCTGTGAGTGCCTGGATTTCTTAGTCTCTTAGCTTATTGATTTTTAAAAACTCTTTACATACTAGGATCATCAATCTTCAAATTCATATTCTATATGATGCACCTATCTTTCTCATTTTCATTTGTCTCTTATGATTCTATTTTTTAAATATAGAGGTCAATCCTTTTCTGTGGGGAAAATTAATTTTTATGTAATTGCTTCCAAAACTTGCACTTTAACATTTGAGAAGTTTGGTCAAACAGATGTCATGTAGATTAAATATAAAGATGCTGTGAAGTTTGAAGCTTAGGATGATGATTTTACAATTTATTGAGCCATAAACTCCCTTCTCAAAGAAAACAGCAGCTCTCCATTTTGAAATAACAATGACATACATTGGCTTGTAATTCTGAGATCATCTAGTCTCCCTTTTTTAAATTTTTTTTCTAAGGTAAAAAGTACAGCTGTGAACTGAATGTGTTGTGCCTCGGGTCACTCAGTAACTGCTTTTGTGTTCATTTCGATTCTGCCCGCGTTGCCTCCTGTGGAAGCCAGACACAATGCTGGCAAGATGTTTCGCTTCAGTTACCCCCTACTCTATTCATCACAGCCTCCCTAAATTGCCTAGTTAACAAGCATTATCCCAATCCCATTTTGCAAATGCGAAAGCTTTGGAAAAGGACAGGTAAAATGTGTTCCCTGGTGCCTTAACTAGGTAACACTCTGCCGGGTCACTTAGAAGCCGGTCCTCAAGAATTGACGGTTCCTATCTCAGAATTTCCTGATAGACTGGTTGAAAGACAGTCATTTTATAACTCAATTTATTACATCTCTTCATTTGTTCTTTACTCATCTTTATTCCTCCAGCTCTTCAATCCTTTAGACCTACTGTCTCTATAGAAGGCCTTATTCTTGCAGCATTATGAATAGAGAAAAACTAACAAAAAGCAAAGCAAAACACAACAAACCACTGGTCTCAATCAAAGCTGCTTCCCTGCATGGGTATAGAAGCAAGCAATGCATAATTGATAGCTGGTGGCCTTCTAGGGATATGTGGTCTGTCAGAGCTGGAGTCTACCTCTGTAAACGTCTAAAGTTAGGAACTAAGATGTTCATTTAAATTAGACTGGCTAAGAGGGAGAGATCACCAGTCTTGCAAACAAACAGATCTGAACTGGGATTTTGGCAAGAGAAAACAAGGTCTCTGGGACTGTGTTGGTATATTAGGTACGTTCTAACGCACCATGTGGCGGAGGTACGTCTCCCATGGTTTGACATCAACATAGCTTTTGTAAGCGTTTGAACCCAGTTCCAGTATGTGTATGGATGAGAGTTCCACCACACCACCAAGTAATTCTCTGGACAGCAGGTGGGTTCCCTATAGGTGAGTTTAATTCTGACCCCATTTACCTGCAGATAACATCAGATCCCACAGCTTAAGGGCTCAGGCCTACCAGACTGCCCTTCATTCAGATTCCACTCAGGAGGCCAAGTGGACACCTGTACTTCTAGATCCACTAGTTAGAAATCAGAAGGTCCCATGACTCCTTTTTTGAGTCCAATTAACTTGCTTTTTCGGCTTGCAGAACTCAGACACATTTTGCTAACTGAGTGCGCCACTCTCCCTGAATCTCCAGATTTTCACCTATCTGGAAGCTCTCCAAGCCCACCCTTTTGGAAACTTCTCCATTATGTAGACATGACTGATTAAATCATTGGTCATTGGTGATTGATTTGACCTCCAGCCCCTCTCCTGTCCCCATGGATTACAGATGGGGAAAGTTCCTACCTTTTAATCACATGTTTGGGTTGGTTCTCCTGACAACAAACCCTTTTCAATAGTTGGGGTCCAAAAGTCACTTCAATAATTTCTTTTAAAACTTAATTACAAGGGCTTTGGGAGCCAAGAGCCAAGGAACCCCACATAAATACCAAATATATATGAGGAATATATTTTGGTAATCTAAACAACCAAATACATATATCTGATAAACCACAATATCACACTGTCCAGAATCTCTTTGTAATTTAGGAGTCAATCTGTATTGTCTCGTTGCCAGACCCCTAACTGCCCTCTCTCGCTGACACTTAACATAGTCCTCAGGCTGGTGCTGTCTGTCACCCCTCCATGCCATAAAGTATAGCTATGTAATGCCTCATGGCCACGGGGATCACCCTCAAGGTCTTGTCATTTTAAAAGGGCAGGAGGGTATCTCATTGTGTAACTACAAGACTCAAGATTCCTGTGCTTCAGGCCTTTACCTGGGTCAGAGGGGAAGTCCTATATCATGGGATGACAGGCTGCTCAACTCCTTACAGAAGTGGAGCCTGGAGAAATCATATTTATGGGAACTATTTGAAGACACACTTTCCATTATTTCCTACACCCATCATAGGTCTTAGCTCTGGATCAAGCATAGCTATCAGAAACCAGAAAACTCAGCTTTTATTGGCCTATGGATATCTTTTTACAAGGTTATACTGGATCATGTGCCTTAAGATTTCATTAAGAGCGTATAAGCAGCACCATATGAAGCGTCATTGCATCCTCTCCTGGGGTGTTGTTGGTGAATAAAGTCAAGCAGAGAAAGACAATTATCATACGGTCTCACTTATGTGTGGAACATCAAGAATAGCATTGAGGACATTAGGAGAAGGAAGGGAAAATGAAGGGGGTGTGGATCAGAGTGGGAGATGAGCCATGAGACACTCTGGACTTCAGGAAACAAACTGAGGGCTTCAGAGGGGAGGGGGTTGGAGGGATGGGTTTGTCCCATGATGGGTATTAAGGAGGGCACATATTGCATGGAGCATGGGGGTTATATGCAAACAATGAATCTTGGAACACTACATCGAAAACTAATGATGTACTGTATGGTGACTAGAATAAAAAAAAATAAGAAACATCATTCAAGATATTAATTCCCACTTGAACAACTTTTTAGCTTATCTCAGAAACATTAGAGCTCCAAAGGAAACTGCCAATGTTCCTCCCTGTAGATAAGGAGCCCAGCAATCCCTTTACACAGAAAAAGTGATGGGGACCCCACTCCATGCCTGGCACGACCCCAAGCAACAGAGGCAACACCAAAATGTGTCTGTTTCATTAAGATTGTATATCAGTGGGAGACACTGACCAAAGAAAAAGAACAAGGAAACCTATCAGAGAAAGGGATAACTTCTGGGAAAAAAGGCAGTAAGAGACTGGGGTGATGTGATAGAGCCTGTTGTTGACAGGGATTTAGATAGGCCTTGGGGAGGGCCAACCTGGGAGGGGGCATGTAGTGGAGAGCTTCCATATGAAGCCAGAAAGGGGACGCTTCCCAGGGAGAAGCAGAAATGCAAAGGCATCGTGGTAGTTAAGAGCTAGGAATACTTGAAAAGCAGCAGAAGGACCACACACAAGTGAATAGGATCAAATCCCATAGTGACTCACAACCACAGTGACGTATTTGGAAATTATTCAAAGTTTATGCAAACACGAGGGAAATAACTAAGGGCACGGGGAAGGAGTGAAGCCATGCGGGAAACCCCTAGGATGGCCCACATAGTTCAGAATGCAAGGACAGTTGTGAAGAAAGAGGAAGTACTTGTGTAGCATCTGGGACTCCAACCTTGATGGGTTTGAGGTTACGTTGAGTGAAGCGGTATGAGAGCTTGAGGACTCTGTATGGCATTTGTGAGTCTTCAGAAGACGAAAGGTTTGTAAGTTTGGGGGGTTGGAAGAGGCTATCAGGAGGCAGTGAGAGAAAGCAGAGGATCAGGGTAGGAAAGTTAGAAAGGAGACTCCCTGATGTGGGGAGGTAGAACAAAGGAGAAGTGGGTTTCGGACGAGTATCTTGGAAGAGGGGTTAGCCCAATCCTGAGAGTTGCAAGAAGGGCAAGAGTATAGCCCTAGGACTTGGCACACAGGGTCCATGAAGGGAATTCTAGACAAGGTCCCGGGACAGGAGCCTAGTTACCTGGAGGGAAGAATGAATAGGGTTAGTGAGAAGACCCCACCTGGAGAAGTCTTCTTCCCACTGCATTAACCAGGCAGGGCAACAGTGACAGCCTGAGGACGCGAGGGGATCAAGCAGGGATCATCCACAGGAACCAGGACTGCACATTCTAACAGTGCTCAGAAGAATGTGGAACATGACCACGCTTCTCCTTGTGAATGACTAAGTGGGAAACTTGGAGGTGAATGTAGGATTTAATCACGACCGT
Source organism: Ailurus styani (assembly GCA_002007465.1). NCBI lineage: Eukaryota > Metazoa > Chordata > Mammalia > Carnivora > Ailuridae > Ailurus > Ailurus styani. Next base: position 25,951 of record LNAC01000093.1, on the reverse strand, counting down.
GTGAGGCCCACATGTCATTCTTCCTTCTAACTACACTTCCAGTTTTCATATCCTTTGATCTTGCATTTTAAGGTTATATTTAGTATTTACCTACATAGGCATTTTCTATACATTCACCTCATTCCTTTAAGAACTATTTTTAGGGCGCCTGAGTGGCTCAGTGGGTTAAAGCCTCTGCCTTCGGCTCAGGTCATGATCCCAGGGTCCTGGGATCGAGGCCCACATCGGGCTCTCTGCTCGTCAGGGAGCCTGCTTCCTCCTCTCTCTCTGCCTGCCTCTCTGCATACTTGTGATCTCTCTCTGTGTCAAATAAAATCTTAAAAAAAAGAACTATTTTTAGTAGTACTAATAAGAAACCACTGGGAAACCAGTAACAGGAGTTTTATTCCACGAGGTATACTGGTATTTGAAGGAAAGGGGGAAGCTCCACCCAAATCCCAGATATCCTACCGTGTGAGCCAAACTTATTTTAAAATCATGTATTTTCGGGAGGCTGGGTGGCTCAGTGGGTTAAAGCCTCTGCTTTCGGCTCAGGTCATGATCTCAGGGTCCTGGGATCAAGTCCCGCATTGGGCTCTCTGCTCAGCGGGGAGCCTGCTTCCTCCTCCCTCTCTCTGCCTGCCTGCCTCCTTGTGATCTCTCTCCCTCTGTGAAATAAATAAAATCTTTAAAAAAATAAAAATCATGTATTTCCCTTTGAAAAATTTTTTTAAATAGTAAGGGAAAAAGGAATACATGTCAAATCCCCCAATGACTACTGTTTCCTATGCTAGTTTAGGGGGATATCATTATCCTAGGGCACCTATTACTTTTGGGGAGTGATAGGAATGTTGTATTTGATTCCATTCTGATTTTGGGGGGCTTCTGAGAATTTATGGGGTGTATAAACACTGACAACTTCATCAGCAAAGATTCAACCTTTTGTTTCTTTCTAGAAAAATATTCTTTCCAAAAAGAGGCAACAGGTTTTTTATGTTTTTTTTACGAGTAGTTAGAAGCATAACTCATAACTCTTAAAAACAAAAGATTTTTTTAAATTTATTTCAGAGGGAGAGAGATCACAAGGAGGCAGAGAGGCAGGCAGAGAGAGAGGGGGAAGCAGGCTCCCCACCGAGCAGAGAGCCCGATGCGGGCCTCGATCCCAGGACCCTGAGATCATGACCTGAGCTGAAAGCAGAGGCTTTAACCCACTGAGCCACCCAGGCGCCCAATAACTCATAACTCTTAATGCAGGTGTTAACCAATAGCACTTTTTTTTTGTGAAATGGGAGCAGGGTCCTTGATGGGGTCCTCAGCTTCATGTAAATCAACTCTCCCACAAAGAGAGCTATGTAGTCCATGCTTGGTTCATTCCTCTGTCCTTCATGATAGGAAGAAAAGTGACATTTGGAAGACAGACCTGGGCACTCAGCTGAGCAGGTCTTTCCCCCCACCTCTGGGATCTGCTTGCCTCTGCGGAGTGTATGTTCTGGTGTTCTCTTTGCTGCACAACCACGGGGTTCTTCCCTGTGTTGGGAATCCTGCAGGTGTCCAGCTAGGTGAGAGGTCAGGGAGGAGTGTGTCATAGCAATGCATTAGACTGGACTGCTGACCCAAGTCCCAATTACAAGTATCAAAGGTGATAGTACTGAAGTGAGTTTTCTAGTGGACCCTTTATTTCTTTTTCCATCTGGTTCTAATGGAGGTGGGGAAAACAATTTAGAGATGTCCTCAAGCCTCAGTATTCCCCATTTTTAGGTGAAGACCAGAGATATGAAGCAAGTTACTCTTGGATCTAGGACTAGAATCCAAGTCTTCTGCTCCAGTTCACATGCTCTTTACAGCGGAACTTCTGTCTTTTGATTATGGCTCTAAGTACATGGCTTGTATATTTTGTATAATTCATATCTAACAATGTAAAGAATTAACAAGTTTGACTAAGAACTTTTATAATTAGATTGAGCATGTTACGTAATTAACACTATCATGAAGAGAGCACAATCATACGAATATTCCAATTTTTCTAATAACCATGAACAATGAAACCATTTGTAAGAAAAGTATTTTCTAGACCCTGGGCAGAATCTAAAGTTATATTAGGACTGAATCAAGATTAAAAGCTTCTGCACAGCCAAGGAAACAATAAAACTAAAAGGCAATCTACTGGATGGGAGAAGATATTTGCAGATGACATATCCAATAAAGGCTTAGTATCCAAAAACAACAAAAAAAAAACTTATTAAACCCCATACCTAAAAAACAAATAATCCAATTTAAAAAATGGGAAGAAGACATAAACAGACATTTCTCCAAAGACAACCTGTAGATTGCCAACAGACACATAGAAAGATTTTCATCACTTATCAGGGAAATTCAAATCAAAACCACAATGAGATATCACCTCACACCTGTCAGAATGGCGAAAATCAACACAAGAAACAGGTATTGGTGAGGATGTGGAGAAAAAGGAATATTCATGCACTGTTTGTGGGAATGCAAACCGATGTAGCCACTATGTAAATCAGTATGGAGTCTTCTAATAAATAAGTAAAAACCCAAAAGAAAACAAAAGAAAAACTACCCTATGATCCAGCAATCGCACTACTGGGTATTTACCCAACGGGTACAAAAGTACTAATTCAAAAGGATACAGGCATCCCTACATTTATAGCAGCATTATTTACAAGAGCCAAACTATGGAAGCAGCTCAAGTGTCCATTGACTGATGAACTGATAAAGAGGAATACTATTCAACCATAAAAAAGAATGAAGTCATGTTACTTACAATGATGGAAATGGACCTAGGGACAATTTTGCTAAGTGAAATAAGTCAGTCAGAGAAAGAGAAACACCATATGATTTCACTCCTATGTGGAATTTAAGAAATGAACAAGCAAAGAGGGAAAAATAGAGGCAAACCAAGAAACAGACTCCTAACTATAGAGAACAAACTAAAGGCTACCAGAGGGGAGATGGGGGGACCAGGGTAAACAGGTGATGGGCATTAAGTAGCACACTTATGATGAGCACCGGGTGATGTATGGAATTGTACACCCAAAACTAATATTACACTGTATGTTAAATGGCATTAAAGTAAAAACTTAAGGGATTTCAAATTTAAATTATAGCTCACAAGTCTTTAATTTAAGCGAATGTAAATGATAAAGCATATTTGATAGTTATTGGGTGGATAGGATATAAACTCTAATCTATCTGGGTAGGTATGTAATAAACTTTTATTGTCATGTTTTGCCTACATACCCACTCTCCCATTGTCTCTGGAGCTTCCTTGCTTGAGAGACTCAGAATTCCAGGTTGGGCGGTTTAAAGACAGAACAAATAACAGAGTGACAGTTGGATAATTTCTTAGATTGTGCAGATTCCAGGAATGAGACTCAGGAGCTTGATCCATCTCCTAAGGTTTACAGCACACTATACAGTGTCCTTAAAATATCCGTGTATCTTCTTCTCTTGAGAAAACTCTGGAATGTCTCTAAGTATCCCCATAAATGGGAACTATTACAATGACAACAATAATGCCAGTTTTACTTTTCATTTAGAAACATGAATACAAATATCAGTGTTAGCTAAGGAAAACATGAGCCAATTAAAAAAATTTATGTATTTTAGAGAGACACAGAATGAGCAGGAAGGAGGCAGAGGGAGAGAGAATCTCAAGCAGACTGTACTGAGTGTGTAGCCTGACGCAGGTCTTGATCCCAGGACGCGAAGATCATGACCTGAGACCAAGAGTTGTATGCTTACTGACTGCATCACCCAGATGCCCAATATCGTGAGCTAATTTTGTTTTACTTGTTATAAGAATTGGAAATAAGTTATATAAAGAGGGAACCATGTAATCAATGTACTTTCAAGTATCTATGTCTCCATCTATTTACTGAGCAAAAACTTTAAAAGATCCAACAGGGCCTGAGCTGCTGTCATGGCTGATGGTCTGCCTCGGTCCTGTTTAAATGAAACGTGTACTGTTCCTTCTACTTCAGGTCAGTCACCTATGCTTCCTGACTTTGAGCTGACTTCATAACTGTATCTCACAGTACAGACCCCCTTTTTCATGTTTTATCAATTGTGTCCAGAACACAAATTAAGCTTAATTCTTTGCTAATACCAGAAGTGATCATTAGAGTGGATACAAAGGAATGTAACTTCTTTGTCTTTTAAAGCCATGACTCAGGTGCATCCTTAAAAAAACTTGTATTGATCCAAATACTTGTATACCTTTTACCTATCCTTGATTATTTCCTGCACTTGTATTGCATTACTTCGGTAGAATATTACCTTCTGATATCTCTGTAGGAATAAGATATCTCATCTTTTGATTCTTGCTTCTCCCAGGATTTTGTTTTGTTCTTGATTCAGTGTTCAATACATTGTTCTATTTTATTATTGTCAACTCCTAGTTAAGGCAGGTGTAGGTCATAATTACTAACAAATTGCTTAATAAAATTCTAATTCTTTTCATGTAATACATTTACACACCAATAAACATGTGTTACAGGTGTACTGTGTATCATTTATTAACCCATATTAAACATGCTCGATTTTTAGTCAAATCTAACTTTTCAGACTTAGGATAATCTAAGGATAGTCTATATACATCAAGTATCCATGTATTTATGTGACAAAAGCCATAAACGTGAAAGAAAGTAAGCCCTGTAGTTGTTCAGGACTTTTCCCAGGTAAGGCTTGGATTTGCACGGAGCTAGGACAAAAAGCAAATTATGTGAGGTCCCCTCCCCCACCTGAGTCTACTCTGGGCTCCACGGACACCACCTTAAAGTGACACAGGCATTAGAACTGTTTCTATTCACTGGTTTCACAAGTGCGGAAGCACAAACAGCTTTCTGTTTAGGGAGCCAGTATTTCAAGAGATCTCATGGTGAACAGAAAAACTTGAAAGGCTAACTCCTGTACTACAAAGAAAGTGTTGTATGTGGATTAGAGCACACATCAACCTAAATTAAAACTGCCTTCAGATTCAGATATTTATTGGTTTGTTTTGTTTTGTATGTGCTTTAATCTTACAGTGGGGACTGTTCTTATCTTCATATCCTTATCAATGATAGTGCTCAGTATATGCTAGACACATCAAAGTATTTCTTCAATAAATTAGAGATTTTTTTAAAGATGGACTGGTAGATTGGATTCTATACTGAAGTGACAGACTACTATCAAGTGTGAAAATCTGTAGGATTATAAAAGTTGTGTTTTGTTTTGTTTTGTTTTTTTAAACAGAATTCCTAACCTAACAAGCATATTACTTGAATCCATTTACTGCCATAAGTTTCAGTAGTGAATTCTAATGCATTCCATCATGGTATAGAGGAAATTGGATTCAAGAATAGCTAAGAGGAGCAGTTAGGGGAAACAATGTGATTGTGAGCGCAACTGTATATGAATTACCTTCTCTTGGCATGAATTATCAATCAAATTCTCTTGCCCCATGTACTGATACTTGGTTACATCTTTCAAACTCCCCCAAAATATGGAGTCTTAGTTCATTATTAAGTTTTACNGCCACCCAGGCGCCCTCTTGGCATGAATTATCAATCAAATTCTCTTGCCCCATGTACTGATACTTGGTTACATCTTTCAAACTCCCCCTAAATATGGAGTCTTAGTTCATTATTAAGTTTTACTTGAATGAAAACAGTATTCCAATTTTCCATATAAATGAGCTGCCATGTGACTAAAGCATTTTAAAGCATTTGAGTATTTTCCATATAAATGTAAATTTTAATTGTCTAAATATTGCTATTCAGTTTAATTTCTTTATAGTTGTAGATAAAACTTGTTTTCCAAAGCTACACAGCAAACGGATTTCATTAAATGCTTTTGAATAGGACCACATATAGCCAGTTATCTTCTGCACAAATACTGTATTTTTGGATACTTCTTTTCCATCCTAGGGCCATGAACACTTCCTAACCTTTCACATAAATCTATGGGGGAAAGCATGTTGTCCCATGTGTTTCACACTCCCTCAGCTCCAAATCTCTAAGGGAGGAAAAAATATCCTCTAAGTTATAGACGTTATCCTAAAATAAATCTATAAAAAGTAAAACATTTTCCCTAAAGATGACTGATTATATGGGATTTCAATAGAACAATCAAATGCTTGGTTTGGGTTTGTGTGCCTCTTTATCTTCTGTTTCTAACAAACTTCCCTAGTCCTCCTTTGTGCCCCATTAAATGTAAATGCAACTTTACTTAGCAAGTATTCACACTGGACACCAAGCCAATACACAGAAGATTCTATTTTTAAATACTAGCAACTTCAAAATGGAAAATAAATTTTTTCAAGGTGCCACTTATGATATCAGTAAAACCTCAATCCCTATGAATAAATTTGAGGAATGATTCATTAGAACCTAAAATGTTGGGGGGGGTGTTAAAGAAGAGCTAAGGAAAATGCCAAGACACATTATTCCCAGGTATTGGAAGAAAGTACTGTAAAAGTAGCTGTTCCCTTCACATCAATAGGTTTAGCCCAATCCTAACCCAAACATCAGCAGGGTTTTGGGGTTTTGTTGTTTTTTTGTTTGTTTTGTTTTTTTGGGATAAATTGACAAACCAATTCTAAAATTTACATGAAAATATTGAAGGCCAAGTATATAAAGGATAATTTTGAAGAGGAAAGTTGGAGGTCTTCTACCACCTATGAAGACATCGATAGTAGTAAAGTAGTGAAGACTTGAGGGATTGATTCAAGGACACACAGCTCTGGGCCGTGGGGAAAGGGATCGGGTTCTCAATTAATGGTGGTCAAGACAAGGTGAGTTCTATATCCATGTGTAAAAAGTAGCTGGACTTTGTATAATTCCATATCTAGAGGTAAAATGATAAATTTCCTAGAGCCAAATACCAGAGAGCATCTTCATGACCTCTGAGTAAGCAGAGTTTTTTTTTTTAAAGATTTTATTTATTTATTTCACAGAGGGAGAGAGATCACAAGTAGGCAGAGAGGCAGGCAGAGAGAGAGGGGGGGAAGCAGGCTCCCTGCTGAGCAGGGAGCCCGATGCGGGCCTCGATCCCAGGACCCTGAGATCATGACCTGAGCTGAAAGCAGAGGCTTTAACCCACTGAGCCACCCAGGCGCCCAATCAGAGTTTTCAAACATAAAAAAATGTAAGAAAAATAAGTTAAACTGTATTAAATTTGTGAAGTTCTATTTAAAAAGACATGTTTAGCCGTGAATATAATCACCATTGACATACCCAGCTAAAGATTTACTGACAGAATGTATAGAGAAGCCTTATAAGTCAGTAAGAAAAAGACAACCCATTGGAGCCAAAAAAGCCAATAGTCTTGAAACAACAATTCTTAAAGAGATCAAGTGAGCCAAGCCAGTAAATATGAAAAGGTGCTGAACTTTGTAAGTCAGAAATTCAAGCAAAACCTCCAGGAAGAGATACCACTATACCTCAACCAGAATTACTTAAAATGGAGCATACTAAATATTAGCAAGTTTGGAGAACAAGACTCTTACAACATCCCAACACTGTTCATAGATATATTTGGTCAAGTGGCTGCCAGACTCTGCATTGAATAAATTCATACTCAAGGACACCATACTACTTCTAGGTATATATCAGATAGGGATTCATTTTTTTTTTACCTAAGACATGCTAGAATGTTCAATATGGCACTATGTGTAAACAGCACAACTAGAACTTATGGGAATGCCCATCAACCCAGAAGATGTATGAGATATGGTGGATTCACAAAATAAAATACTATACAGCAACAACAAGGAACACACTCCAGTGTAGACAACACTTGGAGGAATGTCACATATATAACCCTGAATCAAAGAAGCCAAAACCAATGCAAAAATCTATGGTTCCATTGATATAAAGTGCTCAAAATAGCAAAAATCAACAAATGCTGTTTGAAGACAAGAGCATGGTTACTTCAGCGATGGGATTTAGGGTTTGAGCAGCAAGGAGGTCCTTCTCTGGGTAACAGTCCACTATTTAACCCTGAGTTGGTTTCAAAAATTGTTTGTGAGCATTTTGAATTCTAAATGGAGAACGTGCACACATTTCCATATGCATATCTTATTTTGTTGACTGACCAAAATCCTGAGAACATCTGAGAACCACTGAAATAAGTGTCTTAGAAGTGCTCTAGAAATATTTAATATTGATCAACAATTAAAACTAATATAGCATCATGGTTAAAAGCTTAGGCCTCTGTCAGACCAGGTTCAAACTCACGAACTACAGATTACTAAGTGATTTATATAACCTCTATTTTTTTCCTTGTGTTAAAAATGGAAATAAATTATTTCCTACCTCATAGATTTATTTTGAGCACTGAATGTATCCTACCAGATGCAGTCTCCTAAACACTAAAAGTCAAATTTGAGGTCTCCTAGGTACTAATACTCTAATTTTATATGAATGACGTGTGTGTATATATTAGTTTCCACTCCTCTTGTGAATGAATCCTTAGGACTTATAGGTCTTTTGGTCACTAATGCACACTGAATTTATGCCTTGAAGGAAAAGTTTGCAAAAACTCCAATTCACTGATATTTATTCACATAAACTTATGAATCAAGTGCCATGTACCATCATATGTTTGATCTTTTACAGTTGGAAAATTACCAATTGAAACCAATCATTGTAAACCAACAGGGAAGTATCCCTTTTTAACGTACCCAATTTTGTGTGTAAGTATTATTCAAAGGAAACCGATGTATTCACCAATTAGGACAAAAAAGATATTGGCTATATATAAATATGTTCATCCATATAAATTACAAATTATAAAAATATTTAAATAGATACATGTATATATTTAAATAAACACACATACAGCCTAGTGAAATAGAAACATCAGGTCAGAGTTTACTATTTAGCTCCCATACCAATGGGTTTTTATCTAGTTTTCCAAAGCACTTATTCTCTAGTAAAAGAGCAGAATGAAAAAAATCCAAGTCCTTTTAGCATTTTTGCTACTTTCAGCATATTCCTAATATTTATAAACTCTGGTGGCTTAAAATTTGCTTTTTGAATAGGCTTATTGAGTGAGCCCCTATTTTCGTTTTATAGGCTATGACAACTGCTTTCTATTTAACATGTAATCACCATTTGTAGGATATGAACAGAACATACGTTATGGAAAGCCAGGTCAACACAGAGTCTTAAATAGATTCCCTATAGATTGGTGATGAAGACCTCACTGTTGGCCAGAGGGGCATAATCTGTTACAGATCTTGAGCTCACACGACATGAAAGGACACCAGAGAACAAGCAGCAGAGTCCCCAGTGCGGAGGAGAACCAACACAGAGCGTCCTTCCACATGCGGCTGTGCCACGTCATGCAAGGGTTCAACGCTGCCATCCTTCCCGATTCCCTGATATACACAGGTCTACCGGCATGTGTTTACAAAGCATTTATTCTGATTTTGCTAAGGTTCTTTAATGTGGATTAGCAAATTATGAATATTCTCCTTTAAATTATAATTCAGCTGGAAAATGCTTCCTATGACTGGCCTTAACTTGCATAAAATCTGTAGCTAAGAGTTCCAGTCCCATTAACATTCCTTTTTGTGCTTCTGTGTAGACCAAAATATCTACCTTTCCCTCATTTATTTACATCAAAATTTCAAAGCTGAGAAACTTGCTACTGTAAAATGATCATTTTCATGGTAAAAGCCATGTGTTGTATGCACGTGAATTTGATGATCTGCTCATGTCTAATTGTGGGATGCTTAGACGTTCAAACACCTACTTACTGATGTTATATTTGTAACAAAAATTGATCTTGAGAATGCATATTATCTTGTTTCTATGGGAATTTCATGGAAGAAAAAGGTGATCCAAATTTTGCTTTTGTGGCCTAGTACTAGTTAAGCTAAACAAAAACATGTTGAAGGAGAGGGGGATAGAATGTGTTCCCTGAACACTAGGGGCTAAGCAGTGGACTCAGTGTGCAGACATTGGTTAATGATGTGGAAGGTTCTCTATGGATAAGAATTCTTGCCTAGATTGCCTGCAGCACCAAGGATTCGGGCATTCTGTCAACAACCTAACAGACATCCAGTATTCGCCAGACACCATGTAGACACTAGAAAATAGAGGCAAACAAGACTGAAGTCGTACTTACTTGTCCTTGAAATGAATGGTGCAGGCTAGAAATCAGAAAATTACAGGCATCGTGATGAATGCCATGTGACGTTTGGAGAAAATAGCTCAGCTTGGGGATGGGGTGTGTAAGTGTCCAAAACCGGTCTTGTGGCTGAGAAATGGAGTTAGGAACGAATGCGGACGATGCTGTGAAGAGCAGTGAGAGGGTCGGTCTTGATGTGAGTGAAAGGTAGTTCTGTTTGGGTCTAGGATACTCTCCTTAAAGATAAAGAGAAAATGAGCCTGGTGAAGGGGAAGTGGAACCAGGTTTGGGGGGCTTGGAAGCCAGAGCTTAGGACTTGAGCCTCAAGAACTAGAAAAAGGGGGAGGAGGCATTAGAGCAAGTAGGGACATGACCCGAGGTGCCCTACATCAGATTCCCAGTGGGGCCCGAGAGCCTGGCAGGGAGAGGCAAGGGAGGCAGGAAACGGAGGGACCCCACCTAAGAGCAGGACTTTAAGAGAGCAACTTGTGTCATCTGGTGGGACAAGACTTTCAGCATAGGGTGGCATATTGTATCAGGTGGGAAGAGAAGAAAATCGGATCTCTAGTTAGGTGCTGGAGATGGATGCTGATAGTATGACCAGCATCTTTGGGAAGACAGATAACGGGTTTGACAGTTGTTCAAGAAAGTATAGCAAGAGCCTGTGAAGCTTACATTAATACATTAAATGAAACGTAAGGCAAGCAAAATATGTGTGGTTTCCATGACCGTACCCTGTTCCTGAAGCCAATAGCATCCAGTATACAGCTAACAGAGACACCAAGTTTTATTAGGAGTCACGCACATCAAGAAAAATGGAAGGTTCCTCTGGAAGACTCCTACAGTGTGCATGGAAAATCCTGAGAAGCCATTAGAATCTGACAGGTGTGTGAGTTATGGAATCAATCTGACCTTTTCTGGGGTTTGTCAGTATTTATTGGCATACTCAGTGACATTTATATTGTTAAATGAAAATATAAAAGCTTGAAGCTGCCAATGGAATGGTTATAAGGACAATATCCAATCACAGGATGCTATAAATTATGTGAACAAAGCTGAAGTACAAATTTCTACTGTTCTCAAAAATGAAAGATTTCTGAAACAAAGTCTCTCCATAATCTTCTCTATCATCAGAAGATGAAGGATTTACTTCACCTATCAATGTAATTACATACATGACTTTCCAGAATCTCAATTTGCTATGAACATCTCCATCCTCATTCATCTCTCCATCTACTAATTATGCATTCACTTGTTTTCTGTTCTCTGTTACCTTCTTCTTTGGGAAATTCATAAAAATGTGTGAGTTCATGAACTTGCATGCATAAACCAATACCACCCCCCCACACACACACACGTTGAAAATGAAAGCTTATTTATGGCTAACAGTTGACTTCCCGAAATAAACCACAGAAAAAAAAAATCTGACCTGGCCAAAATCTCTATGGGCAAAACAATGTGGGATTTTTTTAAGTTTTTGTTAAAATTCCAGTTAGTTAACATACAGTGTAATGTTTGTTTCAAGTGTACAAAATAGTGATTTCGATATTTCTTTACAACACCTGGTTCATCATAATGGGTGTACTCCTTCATCCCTATCACCTATTTCCTCCATCCCTCCATCCCTCCTAACCATCAGTTTGTTTTCTAGAGTTAAGAGTTACTTGGTTTTTTTCTTTGCTCACATTTTTTCCTTAAACTCCATGTATGAGTGAGGTCATATGGTATTCCTCTTTGACTTACTTCACTTAGCTTTTTGCTTGACTTTTTCTAAATTAGTTTTAAATTTTTATGAGGTCCGTTGCTTCTCTATGAACCTGTACAAAATTATAAAGTCATAACTCAAGCTCTTAAACTATTTACTTAAATTACAGCACAGCTACATTAATAGGATTCTGATTATTTAAAAAAAACCATCATGACCAATTATCTGCTTGCTAAATGTGGTAACAGCTACTTAGAACATCAGTGATTCAACAGGCTTTTTCTTTATGGAACCAGACGGTTAACTCTTTCAAGTATTGTGGGCCATACTCTGTTACAGCCACTTAGCACTGCTGTTGGTACGTGGAAACAGCTATGGACCACACATTCAGAACTTAGCTGTGTTTCAGTAAAACTTTACAAAAAAGAGTGGGGCAGATTTGGCTCAGGGTTTTGTCTGCTAACTCCTGGACAGATCTTGAGATAACTGGTATTGGTTCTTTACGAATCATCAATAATATTACACAGTCACTAAACCCTTCATCTGATGCCTTTGAAATAGTAATCATCCCTGTTCCCCAGAGAGGCTACAATTTAGAAAGCTGCAAAGATTTTACCAAGATTACATAAATAGGAAATAGAATCAGGATTTGAACCTCGTTCTAACTGCACAGTTTCTGCCCCCAGTAGCTACACTCACTCAATCTATACAGATTCATTAAGCATAAACACAGCCAATAATCTGGTCACCATGTCTCTTCTCTGTGTTCTACTGGACTCTGGAGGCACTGAAATGCTCTTCAGTGGATCAAACTGAAGGAAAAATACATTTACTGACTTTCAGAAAAACCTGAACATTCCCAAGAGTGAGGACTGTAGGTACCTTTCAAATTCTACCCTAAACATTCCCCCATTTTTCTCAGGACACAATTCCACTCAAGCTGAGTATCTCAATTAGAAACTGAACATTTTTAACAAAACTGAGCAGGTGAAATTGATGGCATTCGTACAGAATGTTCCATACATTCCATACGTTTAGTGTTCAAGCTCCCAAAGGAGCTTATCAACAAGGAACAGCTGAGTGTGGAAATCAATGTCCCTGTACCCGCAGAGATAATAGAGTCACCTGGGAGACCCACAGGGCAGCCGCCTTCCACTGCCAGGTGATCCTTTTTAGGACAAAAATAGAGCAATGGTTCTTTCTGGATGCATCTGAGGGCATGCTATTTTCTTCGTTTGAAACATTTGTGAATATTAGGTATTCACAGAAGTAGAATTAATTTTGTTCTAGATCCCGGTTTCTCATCCCTGGCTGCACATTAAAATCACCTGGTGGTATTTTAGGACTACGAATGCCCAGACTTTCTCCTGAACCAATTAAATCAGAGTCTCTGTAGAGCTAGGCAAAGGAAAAAAAAAAAATAAAGCTCTACAAGTAACACTAACATGAGTATAGAGTTGAGAACAGTCTTCTTGACCTAGAGCTGAGGCCCCATATCTTTGTAACTGAGGGACAGAGCAACCAGAGATTTTCAAAGAAATCGCTTTGATCCAGGGAGAAGACTAGAGCTATTGTCACTGGTCAGTACCTGAGCTAGGTGTGCACTGATAAAGGCTTTTGGCTTCTAAGCCTGAGTTTGTTTCTATATGCAAAAGAGAACCTGTAAACATACAATCTTCTCCAGCCTTCCAGGTGGGGGGGCGAGTGTAACAAAGAACCCACTTTGCAAAAATTACAATTATGAAAATAGTGGTGTTAATAACACGTTAGATTGGAAAGTGGGGGAAAAGTGCCTTCAGAATTTCTACCTAACGAGCAAAGAAAATTAGCCTCTGGCAAAAAAAAAAAAAAAGAGAGACCAAAGAGATTGGAAAGTAGGGTACAGTTCCTTTTCTGTGATGCTGTACAATAAAAAACAAATTGCCCTTTGTCCAAGCAGAGCAATATGGACAGTGGACAGCAAGCATGACTTGCATGAAATGTTTGCCATACTGTCAGATTTTTATTGGATCTAAATTGAAAAACTTCAGATCAAAGCCTAGAGATTATGTTAGGGGTACTAAGGAAGAGGTGAAGAGGGGATGATCTGCTAAACATACCCACATACAAAGTTCCTGTTAACACACACCTGACAACTTGATCTTCAAGGCAAGAATTTGTATCCAAATTCAAGGCACAGTTATTACTCAGTTGGATGAACTGTCAACGAGCTTGATAGATAAGCTTATTTCATTCCATACCAAACGTTTTTTTTACCTTAACACAAAGTTCATGTGCAAAATGCATAATTAAAAAGAAGTGTCATTTAGGAGATGATTATCGACAAGTTCAAATGAAACACGAAGTGTTTTGCTAGCTCCCCCTCCTGACCTTGCCAGGACTCCTGTTGTATCAAGTGCCCAGCTGGAGAAATCTGAGCTAATAATGGCCCAGCTGCATCATCTAACAGGATCTTTGTGATACAGGCAAGGTCAAGTGCTCTATCATGGAGAGTATTAATCTCACTGTGCAGAGAGGGTGGGGGTGCTTCTGGGACAGAATTATTAGCTGGAGAGCCTATGGAGGTCCAGGCTCCTCCATAGAGCAGAACTATTCAAGTTGAAATGAATAGTGCATCTAAAAAGCAGCTGTGAAGGGTAGTCTGGAAATAATGCCTATGCTTGTGAATGCATAATATTTCAAAGGTCTTCAATATAAACAATTTTTACCACAATAAAAGTACCTTTGTATCATTAAGCATGTTATTAATTGCATTCTCCTTAAAACATGTTTCTTACGACTGAAAGTGCTTATAAACCCACCTGCTACAGTGTAATTCCACACAAAAGAGCTTAATTTACCAAATATGTTTTATCTGTAGACCACCAATTTGTTAGAAGTTTGACTTCCAATAATTCAAAACACAAATATCAAGGTCTACAGAATAAAATGAAGATTAAGAGGACTCCTCCAAGAGAGATTTTTAAACAATGATAAAGCAACAGTTGAAAACAAATTGGAGAGGTTTCTTAGATGTTGACATTCTAGAATCCATTGTCCTTAATTTCAGAAGTAAAAATAAAAACCTGCCACATTTATGCTATTGCAAACATTTGATTATTGTTTTTAAATTTTTAGCTAAATAGAACACTCTGGAAAGTAGCCGTTACAGGATACGCTCCTTACCTCATATCGAAAGAGATTCATTTAGGCCTTAAATCCACACAGCTGAAAGTCTAGAAAGGATTAGGAGTTTGCTTCTAATGTGGCCCTACCATATGCAAAATGAGTCTTGATTTTATAGTCAACAGGTGGGCACAAGTACATGATATTCATCTGTTGTGAAGTATTTAGGAGTATAAAATAGACNGAAAGGATTAGGAGTTTGCTTCTAATGTGGCCCTACCATATGCAAAATGAGTCTTGATTTTAGTCAACAGGTGGGCATAAGTAAAGGCACAGGTACATGATATTCATCTGTTGTGAAGTATTTAGGAGTATAAAATAAACAAGGAAATAAAATGAAATCTCATTGGTCAAAGATACTGAAAGACCAAAAATTCTTTCTGAATCACTAGCATTGCATTTTCAGTGGTTTGATTTCAGGGTAAATTCAGTAAGTTGACAATATACGTTTATAACTTATTAGATACATGGATCCTACCTTCCTCTGGAGCAGCTTGATAACTAAAATATTACATTTTAGTTAGAAGGATAGAATTTTACTTTTAAAAAGAGACAAGTAATATTATTGGTCCAGTATTCAAAGGAACATCAGACATTCTGCTGGGTGTTAAACTTAAGCTGCTTGGAAATTTTTAATAGTGGAGCATTGCATCCACTAGTTGTACAGACACCCCTTGTGCATTTGCTGTTCGGCTTGACCCTTAGCTAGATACTGGAAAACAAAGGCCAGTGGAAACGTTGCCCCACCCTCACGGAACGACAGGTGTCTCGGAGAAGACGTGGGACTCCAGTGAAACAAAGAACATCTGAACGGGACAATAATAGAAGCAACTGGGGGCCCGGGGAGGCGTGATCCTGGCTACCGCACGGGGCAGCCGTGAAGGCTTCCTGAGGACACACAGCAAGTGCTGTATCTTAGAGTATCTTCAACCCCAAACTCTTCATAGAGCGTGAAGAGCACCTGACGACACGCAAGGCTTCCTGACCCTGTGGCTGGGGCCACAGGAGACAAACAACGAGGGACTTGGGCGCCCAGGGAGGTTGCAGAGATCTCGTTCACTCCAGGGAAAAACACCCGAGGGGACCGAGTCCCGGCCTCCGGGGGAGGGTGGCTCGGGTAGCAGGTGGAAAGACCTTTGGTGACAAGGTGGAAGAGCGCTCCCCACGCCACGCCAAGGAGGAAAGGGGTCTCCAGCCCGCTAGGGCTGCCCGCACGTTCCCCGGAGGGCAGCTTGAGCAAGAGGACCTTACCTGCCTGTGCTCCTGAAGGTCCGCAGCCCAGGACCCAGCCGGCGGCGGTCGGCGCGTCCTCCCCTGGGAGCTCGGGCCCGCGGGCCTGCCCTCCGAGCGCCCCTGCCGCCCTGGGCCTCTTCCGGGTTTTATAAGGACGGTGGTCCTATCGGCTTTGGGCACCACCCCTCTGGCCTCAGCCCACCTCTGCTCCCTCCTTAAAGGCTCCATTTCCAAACCAGTCACATCGGGCCTTAGAGCTCCAACCACGGAGTTCGAGGAGACCCGTTTCGGTCCCTAACAGGGCGCATTCTAGGGCTTAAATCAATGAGAACCTTAGGCAGGTGACTTTGAATGTCCTGCAGAAAGTGGCATGGAGAGAATGGCTAGGAGGCAGGTTCAGCCGAGAAGAGGGGAGCCCCTCTGCGGGCAGCAGACGTCGCGGCTGGCAGAACGCCCTGCGTCCGCGGCTTCTCCCGGCTGAGCCGAGCGGGGACACACGGAGGGGGCCGCGCAGCAGGCTCTGCCCCTGCGGCTTGGTGACCGGCTGTCCGCAGGGCGCCTCCGCCTCGGGGCAGACGGAGGGGCTCCCCTGACGCAGGGCTCCAGCGGCCCTGCCGGCAGCGAGGACGCATCTGAGGCCTCCTCCATGCCGCAGGTGACCCGGAGTGCCCACGGTCACGCCAGCCCTTTGTCTCCTTCCCGGAGACACTGCACAGGACAGCTGTAGTTGCAAGTCCCTGCAGAAAACAGAAACTACATCAAACACACTTCTTTTCTTTTTTCTTTTTTTTTTAAGATTTTATTTATTTGACAGAGGGAGGTCACAAGTAGGCTGAGAGGCAGGCAGAGAGAGAGAGGGAAGCAGGCTCCCTGCCGAGCAGAGATCATGACCTGAGCCGAAGGCAGAGGCTTTGACGCACTGAGCCACCCAGGCGCCCCAAAGACATTTCTAATGGGACCCTACTAGCCAGGACTCAGCGGACAGCACGGTGGGAGCTGAGAATTCATGTTCACTCGGATTTCCAAACACTGNAAACACATGAACTTGCACACGGTCCACAGTGCTTCGATGGAAGGGCTGGTCCAGAGTCCCAGCTTCCTTACTCAGACAGGACGGGACACTTCATATCTCTGCAATTAAAATAACGTTTATCTCTCAAAGGATAGAATAATACCTAATTCATGAGGGTTTCCATAGCCCACATACTTTCCACTGTACCATTCTGCCCCCCAAACTAACCTCCACACCACACAATTCCGACCTGACATTGAATCCCAGCTCTGTAGGTTCATACCTGTGTGATTTGGGCACATTCAGGATTTGCATAAGCCTTAATTACCTGATCTGCAAACCTATTTGAAGGTGCTCAACGTGAGCTAGTTATTGATATATTTATTATTTCTGTATGTGTTTTACAAAGTTGTCAGAATGTCAGGCTTTTAAGAAATAAATGAGTATTTTCCAGTTAGTTTCCAAAAATGTATCAGTTATTTTGACAACAGCCCATGGGAGTATCATGAACATGGGAGCTCACCGCCAATACCAGAAGGGTAGGTCTCATTTCAGTAGGGTTTTATTGTGGACATGCGGAAAAATCCTTCTTCAAATTAAGGCAATACAGTTATACACACACACACACACACACACACACACACATTCTAAGATAATATTAGCAAGTGAAAGGTAACAGCCCAAAATAAACAATGCCNACACCCCAAAATAAACAATGCTTTTAGACTGCGTAAAATGTGCAGTTACATTTTATAAGGTTAAACCAAATAGTTGAAGTCAAACATTTACTCAGTTACTGGAACATTCAATAAACCGGCACGTCAGTTACACATCACTCACCCGTAATTGCTGAAGAGAAAAAACCTGCCTTCAACCTCCCTCTTCAAGAAGACGTGTGGGGGAAGACATCCCACTTTTTATATCTTAGCATTTACCTACACAAATCATTAGAGAACTATTGCCCCCAACGCTCATAAATCTCAAGCTTCAAAACCAGTCACTCCCACAGACCCTTTTTAGGTACTGCATATGCCCTCTTAGTGTGTCCATATAGGATCCTGTGCTTGGAGGATTTTGCAGAAATAAGAGATTTTGCATATGGCTGGTGAAGCCTCTTCCCTCCCTGTTCCATCTTTCCCTGTAGGTTACTTGTCGGTGTTACTTGGCATGGAGTGGGTCTTTGGGAATGGACCACGGAGAAGATAAGCCAATACTTATTTCAGTACTGTGCGGCTGCTAGCACTTCCGTATATAACTGAGTTATCACTGGTACTCCCTGAGATAATTCCTATATGACCTCAGCTGGGTCACGGCACCCCGCGCAGGCTACAGGCATTCTGGAGGTGAGGATGTGTTCTCAGTGCCAGACACTGGAAGAGGTAGGTTGTGAGTGTGGGCAAAGTGTTGATATGGACAGAGACGCATGCTAGTCTGAGAAATTAACTGGATAGAAGATTTCTCAAGTTGGACCACAATGCTAACGATGTGTGTGACATTACCAAAATGAGTCATCACACTGGCATACAACTTGCCCATAAAAGTGATATTTATAAAACAAGTTGACAAAGTATTTGGCTAAGAAAAGCCCAGGTGATTGTTCTCTTCTCTCCACAAAAATACTGCAAACTCCCATTATCACTTGAAGAGATGATCAATCAGCCAAAGCTTAGAAAAATACATGTTATAGGAGCAGTCAGAGATGACACAGAATGACTCCTAGGCCATTCTGAGTTCATATTTTCCTCAATATTTTAGATGCTTATAAAACTGTTCAGCCTTTTAAACAGGCATCACTTGTGGTTTCTTGTCTAATTCTAAAAAAACCTATTTTAAACTTAATATAATATTCATAATTTTGTGTCTTTACTCATTGGAGGGTCACCCAAATTGTATGACCTTTAGGCTTGGCAAAACCTAAATCAGCAACTTAGGACAATTTGATATCTCATTCCAAAGTTTTATAAAGAAAAAGTAAAACCATCACATTTATTGAAATGTCTCCCATGACAAATGAAATTCAAGGCTATTGTAAAAGGGGAGGCATGAACCCTTCTCCTACGTCCTGTACTTTCTTTCTTCATTCCTATCTCACCCTCTACACACTTTGCTTTGCGTTTTCTCTACTTTGGGCAGCGAATGGGTATTACACTGCATAGGCGAACTCTCTCTCGTGGTTGTGACATTCATAAAGACCAGCATAAATTTAAGCTTGTCTCATCAAAAGAAAACAACTTTGCACTACCCTGAGCCCCCAATTTTAGAACTGCAGGTAGCTTTAAAATGATCTACTTTTAAAAACTCTAGGACATTTTCCTCAAAAATATGCACTTAAAATCATTTTTCCACTTTCTATTGATTTGTTGTCAGGCATTGGGCCATGCACAGGAAAATAAATGCTTGGCACTAAGGTTGGCGTGAGTGTTCAGTGTTAATGCTAACAAGAGTGTTTAACTGAAAAGTGCATTGATCCTTTTTCCTGCCTCCAACTGTATGAATTACTTTCTTGATTAACTAGAATTACCAAAGTGTCTCCTACCTCCACACCACAGTTAGGAGCACATATGGCTGTTCAATATCTGGGTGCCCCTCTGTAGATTCATTGACAATGTTTTGCTCTGGTTCTGTTAAAAAGAGCATTATTTTTACACCTGTCATATAAATCCTAAACAAACTTAGTGCCTTAGTAGTATTCACAACTGAACTATATAGGTGACTTAACTTCCAATATGATGAAGAGGCTAATTAGAAAAATCAATCATGAAATGTCCATTTGGCTTGAAACCAGCTTCATAGAGGCCATTTGAAAGGTATTTGTAAGCTGAATGATGTTCAGGTGAAGTATAGCCAATGGTCATCATCATTAAGTATTCAACAGCTTACTCACCTATTGATTAAACATAATTCCTGAATCATCTAGATGTTGGCTTTGCCTCAAAATCACATATTTGAAGACATCAATAAATATTTCCTGTATATTAAGAAAATGAATTTTAATAAAAATAATTGACTTATTAATCATAATTGTGGCTCACCACAATACAGAGTTAGAATGTCTGTTGCATGCTAGCTATGGTTTATAAAGTAAACTTAGGTAGCAATTTATTAACATAGATTCATATTTTAAGTTATGACTGAGAAGATTTATAACCCAGGGGAATGTCTTATTTTATATATTAAAAGCAATACTGTGTGATAATGTTTATCTTTGTCCCCGTTAATACAATATTACAGACCCACAAAATTTAAATATTAGCAGACAGAAAATAGAAAAATCAATATTATTAGGCCTATTATTAATTTAGGTGCACCTACCTTTGTGAAATTTGTAGGACTTAATACATTTAATACGTATATCCATGCACTTATGAACTACTATTTCTAATGCCAAGATACTATTTCTAATGCCAAGACACGTCTCACTTTCAGAGGTTGTCCTGACAAATTCTCAAGAAGAGAAGGATCCTATGTTTAACTAAAAAAAAAATACTGTGTGTTCTACACACATATTTATACTTTAAGACTTTGTATTTAGCTCCTAACTTGTCCATTGTTGTGTTGGTTCTTTCACTTAGTTATTCCTTCAGAATTGACTTTTCAACAAATACAACAGTGTTGATTTTTCACACTTAACCTGTGGGAGCTGAGGAGCCACACATCAGACACTCATTAGAAACGCAGACTCAGATTTCCCCCAGATACAGTGATTCAGAATTAGAAGTTTCACAATATGCCCAACAGCTGGGTTAGAGAAGGTTCTGGTTAGAAAAGCATTGTTTTAAACAGAGCGCTTTAGGTCACACCTGTAAAAGATAATCCGTTTCACCCTCTTGTGGTATTGTGTCACGTCTACTACAGTGCAGCTGGTTCTAGAGAAAGAAAGGCATGACCAACCATTGATTTCTAGTTAGAGGGACTGCAGCTCATTCCAATCCTGATAGGCTCATCGCCAGCCCAGTAGAGCCTGGCTTGGATATTTGATTGAGTCCAACTTGATTTAATCAATATTATGCTTAAGAAACATGTAATAGGGGCACGTGGGTGGCTCCGTTGGTTAACCATCTGCCTTCGGCTCAGGTCGTGATCCCAGGGTCCTGGTACGAGCCCCGCATTGGGCTCCCCGATCAGCGGGAAGCCTGCTTCTCCCTCTCCCACTCCCTCTGCTTGTGTTCCCTCTCTCACTGTGTTTCTCTCTGTTAAATAAATACATAAAATCTTAAAAAAAAAGAGTGGAAAGAAAAATGTTTCCAATTCTAGAGCCTTCTTGAAGTTGACAGAAGTTATTGAACCAATCTTTTCAAAACTGGAAATATATGTTTGTGAATGAGATTACCCTGATGGGGGTATGGGGAGGACACATAAACTAATTCCAGAAGTTTGTATACCTTCTTTGCCAAATTAGCAAAGTATTAAGGGCTAAAAAATATTGAAGATAGTGATCACTTTAACAGTGGGGAAAACCTGTAAAGATTCTGAGACAACGAACACACAGGACAGGAAACACAGTCAATAATATGCTACCAAATTCATATTGAAAAATTCTAGATTCTCTAGTTCTAAAAAAGGAGAACTAGAAACTAGTTCTTAAAAAAAAAAAGGAAAAGAAAAATAGATGGAGACAGCCTGTAGGTGGTCAGAGCCTGTAGGTGGTCGGAGCCTGAAGGACTGTTGCAATCATGACATCAAGTTTCAACCAGGACAGTTTTATTTGCCTACTACCTAATTCATGTTGACATTTGGTTCTTTGATTATGTAACTGCTATCTCATGAATAACTTCATCAACATTACTAATGAAACCTGTTTGATGTCACATCCTGGATAGGGATTCTAGCTGGCCATTCATCTTGAGCAACTTAATCTCTCTCTGGATCCAATTTTCCTCATTTGTGAAATGGACTCATTGCCCTTGAAGTTTTCTAATGTGCTTTTCAGTGCTCTATGTATTCATGAGAGCATCAAAATCATGGAGATCCTAAAGGACAGCCAATATTCTTAATGTTGTAGTTGACATTTCAATGAGATAAGGATAGAAGAATGGTAGCAGGAAGTTATCAAAACAAAAGAAGTTCAATGGCACTTACCTGGAGACAATGGTCACAGTATGTCTGGAAATGCAAATTATCTACACATTACAATATCTACAATTATCCACATAATGAGAGCTATGTGCAGGGGTAATCAAACACTTGTATCAGGGTTCTTTTATAACCAATGAGTTCTAACAGTGTTTTGGCCTCTTCTGGAGCAGGACATTTTTCAAGGATTCGTGGGATGATTGCTTTGGTGTTCAAATTATGATCTTAAAATCATATTATAAATTTAGGAATGCTTACAGCTTGTACACAACTATAAAACATGCAAATACATTAAATGCAGACAAAACTATATAAATGAGAATTTTTGAAAATACTAATTAATGTGATGCCTTTTAAGTAATAAATTACTACACAAAACTGATTCTTCTGGCACAAATCATCATCATTAATAATATTATTACTATCAATAGCCTTTAACATTCCCACAGTACTCTGATGAAGCACCATTAAAAAATATGGCAAAAGTCTCTTCCATAGGAAACACCGATAATAATGTGCCTTCCCTTGACCCAGATGTGTCATTTACATGGAAAGTTCACTTGCATCTTTTTCTCATTAGCCTGAAGATATTAAAGTAGTGCTACTTATAGCCTATGGAACCTTAAACACAATACAAATATGGTGGCCATGATCATTAATACGGTATACAGTTACATAGAGTTATATAATCATACAATGAAAAGACAATTAAAATCTAGGCACAGAAAACTGGAAGACTCCTAGGAGGTCTTCAGATCCCAGTTTGAGTTTGCTATTCTCACCATTTTTATGGTACTTGGAAGCAACGTACAAGAGAAATAAGCTACAAACATCGATCATTGTAATGCCCAATTTCTACAACGTAGCAGAGCTACTAGCAACAGGGACAGACTCCGGACAACTATGAGTCACACATTTTCCCATTTCATCCAGCTACAAGCTTATGAACCTGGAAAATATTTCCTGTGTATTGAGGATAGGAAGATCAGATAAAACTGAGGCAAGAGGCTTCAGTACAAATGGTAATCCATCATTTGAACATTAGAAGTGCAAACAATCAGATGATTTTTAATCCTTGTGGAGTAAATTACCTGTTATGGGTCATAGTCTGTTGTTTAAAGTAAGAAATGTCACTAATCAAAGGTCATTATGGCATGTTAAAATATAAGACATATCATCAAATAATTTGAATAGTATTGTAGCCTACCATTATAACTGTATTAAGCACAATGTTCCAGAGAGTACTTTCATGTCTATAATATCACTAGGTTATCACAATAAACATAAATTTTTATTTTTCTAAAATGTACAGATATAAAAAAAACTGCATAAGACTGCTTATTAATTCAAAGGTGCATCCATATATAATTTTGGATCCACATGTTCTCTTACTAATTGTCAATTTGTCTCTATCTCTTGGAATTCATAACAGACAGTTGTATGAATTCTTGGGTAGAAAAACCAGACTGTTATGTTGCAATTGAACCCTTCTATCAAAATAAGAAGGCAGCTTTTTCCTAAGACATTCACGCCTTCCCTAAATTCAATCAATGGATCAAGTATTCCTTGATTACTCAGGACAGAGACGATGGACCCAATGCACAGGTGGTGGCCAACTGTTGAAGAACCTCAACCCTTAAGACCTGCATGTGAGAGACCGTACCCTTTACCCCTCACACCAGACTGCACTTACTTATATTTTGTACTTCTTTTTGCCCAGTGATTTGTACACGTTATAGTACTCTCATATTCCTGTCTCTTTGTGTCTCTAAAACAATCCTGACTGACCTCATTGTGAAACTGTGAAGAAGACAGACAAATAGAAGAATCCTCACCTAATGTAGCAGCATTACTACTACTAAAATGAAGGATCACAATTCTAATACTTGAGCTTTTCCAAACTGTATTTTTCTGGTAACTGGCAAGCCCCCTGACTCCTGCCCAGCAACCAGAGTTCAAAGAGGCTCTTTCCTGGGTCCATTGCTTTACTCACTCCCTGATCCCTTCCTTACTATCAACTTCTGTTACTCAGACCACTACCCAGGAAGAAGTTACAAGGTTGAATCTTGGCTTTTCCATTTGCAAAACTGTGTGATCAGGAGGAAATTATTCTCTCTCTCTCTCAGGTACAATTTTCTCATCAAATAAAGTGGAGCTAACTACTTTTCAAAGTTTCAAGAGTATTAAATTACATCATGCACTACCTTGTCCATTTTAGATATTGAAAATAAAATAGCTATATCCAGCCTTCCTTCCATCCATCCATCCACTAATTATTCTTATCTCAAATCACTTATTTTTACTCCAGTTTTCCATGATTACCTCACTATAATATACTTCTTTGATTCACTATTAGTTTCTTATAGTTTGAACCTGGTACCTGGGAAACTCTATGTTATACCTTCACTGTTGACACCTACCTATTTTTTCAGGCTTAGCCCAAATGGCACTCCCCGAAGTACTAATTTCCCTGCAGACATGGTATCTTCATTCTGAAATCTTACATTATTTTTATTTATGACACTTTTAAAGAATGAAGTAGTTCTGTCCTATATTAAATTTGTATAAATATTTTGTCTACTTTGCACCAGCACGTGTTTCTTGGGAACCAGAATTTTGTCTCATTTTGGAGCCACATACGCATATTATGAGCTGAATTACAATATAGATTAATATTGTCTTTCCTTCCCAAACAGATTCTAAGTTCTTTTGGGAAGGATGCTGGTCACCACCATGTCATCCAGTCTAGTTCTAGCAATACGAGAGATCTGAAATCTCCTGTTTTTATTATTATTGTTATAATGGATATATGCTGTGCTTCTCAAACTTGATTGTGTCTAGGAATGTCCCAGTGATTGAATTAAAATGCAAACTCTAAAACTCTGTCTGGGGCACCTGGGTGGCTCAGTGGGTTAAAGCCTCTGCCTTCGGCTCAGGTCATGATCTCGGAGTCCTGGGATCGAGGCCCGCATCGGGCTCTCTGCTCAGCAGGGAGCCTGCTTCCTCCTCTCTCTCTGCCTACTTGTAATCTCTCTCTGTCAAATAAATAAATAAAATCTTTAAAAAAAATAAAACTGTCTGAGTTGAGGCCTGAGATATAACATTTCTAAGAAGCTCACTGGTGATGCCAAAGCTATCTTTGTGAAGCACACTTTGGAGGACTAGGAATTAAATTACCTCAAAATATATTTTTAATATGTGACCTTTTATGTCAATGAAAAAAAATGTGTGGACTGCATATATAGAATATTCTTAAACTAGGATTTGTCCTCAAGACTGACTTTCTCTGTGTTTACTTCTCCACAGAGCGGATATCCTCCTAAATATCTGTGGGGAAGCAGGCACGGCCTCCTTGATATTTTATAAGAGATTAAGAAAGAGTCCCTCCATTTAAATAATTATTATTAAAGGTAAATATATAGCCAACATGCTCATATGAAGACGATCCATCCTTCTCCACCTTTTTTCCACCTGTGGAAAAGTATATTTAGGTTTTCTTCTTTTATACACAAGGAGAGGAATATGTCCACTGAAACACCAAAAATAATTAATAAAACCTAGCATATTTTATTTTATTATTTTTTTATTTTTTATTTTTTTGTATTTACACAGCACTTTAATATCAACTCTTTCACTCGAAAAAG
>LNAC01000092.1:5125958-5169673 GCA_002007465.1 Ailurus styani | reverse complement strand
CAAGTACACAACCTAACTCTACACCTACAAAAGCTAGAGAAAGAACAGCAAAGAAAGCCTTCACCCAACAGGAGAAGAGAAATAATAAAGATCAGAGCAGAAATCAATGAAATAGAAACCAAAAGAACAGTGGAACAAATCAATGAAACTAGGAGCTGGTTCTTTGAAAGAATTAATAAGATTGATAAACCCCTGGCCAGACTTATCCAAAAGAAAAGAGAAAGGACTCAAATTAATAAAATCATGAATGAAAGAGGAGAGATCACAACCAACACCAAAGAAATACAAACAATTCTAAGAACATATTATGAGCAACTCTACACCAGCAAATTTGACAATCTGGAAGAAATGGATGCATTCTTAGAGAAATATAAACTACCAAAACTGAACCAGGAAGAAACTGAAGACCTGAATAGACCCATCACCAGTAAGGAGATTGAAGCAGTCATCAAAAATCTCCCAACGAACAAGAGCCCAGGGCCAGACGGCTTCCCAGGGGAATTCTACCAAACATTTAAAGAAGAATTAATACCTATTCTCCTGAAACTGTTCCAAAAAATAGAATTGGAAGGAAAACTTCCAAACTCCTTTTATGAGGCCAGCATTACCTTGATCCCCAAACCAGGCAAAGACCCCATCAAGAAGGAGAATTACAGACCAATATCTTTGATGAATACGGATGCAAAAATCCTCAACAAAATACTAGCCAATAGGATCCAGCAGCACATAAAAAGGATTATTCACCACGACCAAGTGGGATTTATTCCTGGGATGCAAGGTTGGTTTAACATTCGCAAATCAATCAATGTGATACAAGACATTAATAAAAGAAAGAACAAGAACCATATGATCCTCTCAATAGATGCTGAAAAAGCATTTGACAAAGTACAGCACCCTTTCTTAATCAAAACTCTTCATAGTGTAGGCATAGAGGGTACATACCTCAATATCATCAAAGCCATCTACGAAAAACCCACAGCGAATATCATTCTCAATGGAGAAAAACTGAGAGCTTTTCCCCTAAAGTCAGGAACACGGCAAGGCTGTCCACTATCACCACTGCTATTCAACATAGTACTAGAAGTCCTAGCCTCAGCAATCAGACAACAAAAAGAAATAAAAGGCATCCAAATCGGCAAGGAAGAGGTCAAACTCTCACTCTTTGCAGATGATATGATACTTTATGTGGAAAACCCAAAGGACTCCACTCCAAAACTGCTAGCACTCATACAGGAATTCAGTCAAGTGTCAGGATATAAAATCAATGCACAGAAATCAGTTGCATTTCTATATACCAACAACAAAACAGAAGAAAGAGAAATTAAAGAGTCAATCCCATTTACAATTGCACCCAAAACCATAAGATACCTAGGAATAAACCTAACCAAAGAGGCAAAGAATCTGTATTCAGAAAACTATAAAGTACTCATGAAAGAAATTGAGGAAGACACAAAGAAGTGGAAAAACATTCCATGCTCATGGATGGGTAGAATAAATATTGTGAAAATGTCTATGCTACCTAGAGCAATCTACACATTTAATGCAATCCCCATCAAAATACCAGCAATTTATTTCAAAGAAATGGAACAAATAATCCTAAAATTTATATGGAACCAGAAAAGACCCCGAATAGCCAAAGGAATGTTGAAAAAAAAAAGCAAAGTTGGCGGCATCACAATTCCAGATTTCAAGCTCTATTACAAAGCCGTCATCATCAAGACAGTATGGTACTGGCACAAAAACAGACACATAGACCAGTGGAACAGAATAGAGAACCCAAAAATGGACCCTCAACTCTATGGTCAACTAATCTTCGACAAAGCAGGAAAGAATGTCCAGTGGGAAAAAGACAGTCTCTTCAACAAATGGTGTTGGGAAAACTGGTCAGCCACATGCAGAAAAATGAAACTGGATCATTTCCTGACACCACACACAAAAATAGACTCAAAATGGATAAAAGACCTCAATGTGAGAAAGGAATCCATCAAAATCCTCGAGGAGAACACAGGCAGCAACCTCTTCGACCTCAACCGCAGCAACTTCTTCCTAGGAACCTCACCAAAGGCAAGGGAAGCAAGGGCAAAAATGAACTATTGGGACTTCATCAAGATTAAAAGCTTTTGCACAGCAAAGGAAACAGTCAACAAAACCAAAAGACAACTGACAGAATGGGAGAAGATATTTGCAAATGACATATCAGATAAAGGGCTAGTATCCAAAATCTATAAAGAGCTTCTCAAACTCAACACCCATAAAACAAATAACCCAGTCAAGAAATGGGCAGAAGACATGAACAGACATTTCTCCAAAGAAGACATCCAAATGGCCAACAGACACATGAGAAAGTGCTCAACATCACTCGGCATCAGAGAAATACAAATTAAAACCACAGCGAGATACCACCTTACACCAGTCAGAATGGCTAAAATCAACAAGTCAGGAAATGACAGATGTTGGCGAGGTTGCGGAGAAAGGGGAACCCTCCTACACTGTTGGTGGGAATGCAAACTGGTGCAGCCACTCTGGAAAACAGTATGGAGATTCCTCAAAAAGTTGAAAATGGAGCTACCCTACGACCCAGCAATCGCACTACTGGGTATTTATCCTAAAGACACAAAGGTAGTGTTCCTCAGGGGCACGTGCACCCGAATGTTTATAGCAGCAATGTCCACAATAGCCAAACTATGGAAAGAACCTAGATGTCCATCAACAGATGAATGGATAAAGAAGATGTGGTATATATATACAATGGAATATTATGCAGCTATCAAAAGAAACGAAATCTTGCCATTCGCAACAACATGGATGGAACTGGAGGGTATTATGCTGAGCGAAATAAGTCAATCAGAGAAAGACAATTATCATATGATCTCTCTGATATGAGGAACTGGAGGGGCAGGGTGAGGGGTCGTGGGGGGTAGGGAGGGAAAAATAATGAAACAAGATGGGATGGGGAAGGAGACAAACCATAAGAGACTCCTAATCTCACAAAACAAACTGAGGGTTACTGGGGGGTGGGAGGGTAGGGATAGGGTGGATGGGTTATGGACATTGGGGAGGGTTTGTGCTTTGGTGAATGCTGTGAAAGATGTAAGCCTGATGATTCACAGACCTGTACCCCTTGGGCAAAGAATAAAAATAAAATTAAAAAAAATAATAATAAAGATCTATTTTTTAAATCCACTTAGGAAACCATTGTTCCTAACAATATCTACGTACACATAATTCTAACTGGTTGTTGTTTTGATATTTATATAAGGTTACTTAACAAAATAAGATTTCTAGGAAAAGAAATATTTTTCAATAGGTTAATTTGTATTCAAATTAGAAATGAAAGGTGGCCATTCTTTTCATAATAAAACTGGGTGGCTTGTGTTAATAGGTCAGGGTGGAGGCATATCTAAACAATTTAAAAACAAAACACGTTCTGAGAGGTATCACATATTTAATAACATAATTATTTAAAGGACTATGGAACCAGAAAAAAAGATTTAGCAAATGCTTACCACTTTTGTCTATTTCAAACTTGGTAAATCGAAAAAAAATGAGAAGGTGTTCAGAAATGAGCCTGTAGTGCAAATATAACACAGTATATTTGGTTTCCTTTATAAACTTCTCAGGGAGTTTTTTCTCTCATTTTTTGACATCATTTCCTAGCCCAACCTAGCATTCTAGGTTCAAATAGTTAAAAGATTGTGGGTGCTACTTTTTGAATTAAAGAATTAAGACTAATATCACAGATGAACATTTTAAAAGACTGTGCGGGTTTCATGAAAGTCCTCAAAAAACAGGGGTTGCACCTTCTATTGTGTCTCATAGGAACAGAGCCATCCTCACTTAACGAATGGGGACATTCCTGGAGTCCTGACAATAGCTTTTAGGGGGATTCAAGTGTGCGTGAGACGGTTCCTGCAGATAAGAAGTAAGAGGTAATTGGGCGAGTGGTAGACCGTGGTCGCTGAAGAGAAGGGACAGGGCTGGCAGCTTCAAACACATGAGCTGATTTTAGTGACAAACAAAAGAAAAGGATTTCCTTTTGAGACTTGAAAGATGCCAAAACAGCCTACACACATCAACAGAAAAAGCACAGTACAGTATTTCCTTCCTTTAAGATAGTGAAATAACATAAAAATGAACTGGATATTTCAATCTTCTAGTCTCCCACTATATTTTCATTTGGAAAGACTTCAAGTTGTCTCATAAAAGCAGGAACAAAGAGTAAACATGGAGGGCACTTTCTCTATTGACCATATTCTCTTCCTTACCATCTGGGTCGTAGGACCATATTCTCTTCCTTACCATCTGGGTCGTAGGACCATATTCTCTTCCTTATCATCTGGGTCGTAGGACCATATTCTCTTCCTTACCATCTGGGTCGTAGGCTCTTTTCTTTGTATAAACTTGGAATAAGATCTTATTTAAACAGCTCATAATGCTGATAGTTGGCCCGATTTACATTTTTGTTTTAGTGTGTCTTTTTTTGTATGGGTACCTGGTAAATACCTTTAAAAAATGAGAAAACTCTTGGCCTACATTTTCAAAATAGAAGACAAAGAGAGAGGGAGAGAGAGGCTGGAAAGGAGGGAGGAAGAAACATAATTTCGTTTTTGAAGGCAAAAGAAACAAATCTCACATATATTTTTGGCACATTATGAGATAAGAAGTGTGAATGTAAACAACTAAGGAAAAGTATAAACTGAAACCTTACATGAACAATTAGAACAATTAAAGAATTAGTCTTCTTTCTAACGAACTTTCTGCTAGTTTTACAAAATGTTTGAATATATATTTTCTCCCAATTGCATATATACATTTGCCAATCATAAGGGAGACAACACGGCATATATATGTATTATATAATCAAATATATAAATTTTTATAGATCATATATAGATTTGATATATAAAAGCAACATTTATATATTTACATATTTACATTATATATATTATAAAAAGTAATTAGAAAAAATCATCTGCTTTTGGGTTTAAACTTATTTTATTTTTTAAGATTTTATTTATTTGAGAGAGAGAAAGCATGCCTGCAGAAGCACATGGGCAGGAGGAGGCAGGGAGAGGGGGAGAATCAGACTCCCCGCTGACCTGGGACCTCCCCCCCGCCGCACCGTGGGACTCAACCTCAGGAAGCTGGGATCATGACCTGAGCTGAAGGCAGAGGCTTAACTGACTGAGCCACCCAGGTGGCCTCAAACTTATTTCTTTAGAGAGTCATGGCAAATAGCATAACAAATGTGTCTCCTTTTATTTCAGTGTTATGATCAGGTAGACATTTGGGTCATTTCTTCTGTGCTGAGGTAGAAACAACTGAAGACCAAAGTATGCAT
Organism: Ailurus styani; assembly: GCA_002007465.1. NCBI lineage: Eukaryota > Metazoa > Chordata > Mammalia > Carnivora > Ailuridae > Ailurus > Ailurus styani. The sequence continues at coordinate 5,164,332 of LNAC01000092.1, read as the reverse complement.
CAGATGAAATATGATACAGGTAAGATTTCCAGTAGCATTAAAACTTCATAGTGCAATGAAATGCAGTGTACAAAAGATAGAACTTGAAATTAATCTTTTTTAGTTACTAGTGCTTTAACTTCAGAAACATCACTTAGCATTTCTATGGCTGATTTTTTTTAATCTGTAGAATTATGATAATTCTTTTTCTATCAGGTTATAAGGAATACATGTAACAAAATATGCAATTGTTTTAGAATTAGGAGGTTTTCAGTCAAACTTAATGAGTAGCAGTTATCCAAATGAAGAAAACTGTAAGCTATTTGCTTCCAGGAAGATGGGACAGAAAGCTGCTTAATATTTCTAGAGTCTTATGCAAGACAAAGAACTGTGGGGATGTGACTGGTCAACTAAACCTTATTAAGGATATGAGGCTCTATCATGCCATGCTAAAAAGCTCAAAATTCTTTTGTGGGTAGTGTGTAGACATCAAATGTTTATATGGATAAGGCAATATGGGCAGATTTGTATCTTAAATCATTATTGAAGAAAGAGACAGAATTATTTAAGAAGATTTTATAGTAATCAAGTTGAGATCTGATAAGAATCTGGATCAAAAAAAATAACAGAGATTATAGTGGTGAATACAGTAAAAAAAATTCTCAAAATACAAATTTACAAGAACTTTGTGATGTCTCAAATATATGGATTAAACATCAAGAAATAAAACTAAAGATTTCATACTTGGTTTGGATTTGGCAAGGTGTAGAGCTCACCTTTTAAACCTTTAAGATAAATGGCTTTTTATTGAATGATACCATTTATTATTTGTTCTAGGTAATGTTTTTGCCATAATCTAATACAGTCATTTCAGGAATTTCAGACTCATTTACCTATATATAAGTCAAGTATTGAATAAATGTCATTCAGCTTTAAAGGATTATAATTTTATGAAATGTATATCACTGGAAGTATTATGTATTGTCTCTATACTGTGTATATTTTTCTCTACTCTATGAAACATAAGTTCATCTTGAAGGAAAAGAATAGTGTTACTTGGGTTTGTCATCTATCTCAAGCAGTACCTCCTTGTGACTAAACACAACATTTAGAATTAAAAAAACAAACCACCAGCACCACCAGCACCACCACCACCACAGGATTCTAAAGAAGTTAGCCTCCAGCCTTTTATAACAGCCAAGCTTCACTCCAAGCTTTACTTTTACTCCAAGAGGCAGGGACATTTATTAGTTTGATGCCATGACACTGGTTGGGCTCTATTTAGTAAGTTGCATCCTAGAGTACAGAAATTTTGATCTGTGCACACTTCTCTCCTTCTATCCATGGGTGTGTATGAATAGAGTGATGAACAAGTTGGCATATTTGAGGACTCTCTTCATTTTGTGTTACATGTACTCCAGGTTGCCTATTTTCTAGGTCTCAGTGGCTGTTTGTTGACAAGACTAGAACTTGCAGTTTTAAAATATGTCCCTGCTTGGATATGATGATCAAGTTTCATACTCTCAAACCAGTTTTACCAAAAACCCTACAATTGGATAGCTAATCTTACCAGATGGCAATAAAACAGTACTCAAGATTCCCATTTATCAATGACATTCACGAATATATCTCCCTCAAGAACCACAAAGAGATGTGCTGACTGGTTCAGCACAGACTTCAGGCATTCTAGAATACAGTTTCATCAAAACTCTACTGCCTTCCTAGCATATTACATTCAACAGTAAAGCTCATCAATGCCCTTTACAGGTTTATTTTAATTGAGTTATAGAACATCTTACAATTGTGCAACTTCTTTTAGCCTAAGCTAACCTTATTTTACAGGAGAAGAATTATTTCAGTTGGTAATTATTGACCCTACAGTTCAACCATCAGAGAAATTATACTTGTTTCTGCTACTGAAGAGTGTAGGTTATTTAACATCATTAAGTACCAGTTTACACAACTTTGAAATGGGAATTTAACTAAATCTCTAAAAGTGTAAGGATTAAATAAAGCAGTAGCACAGTGCCCTTAAAACAATAAGTACTCAAATAGTACTCAAATTACTACTATTTATGGAATATAAATATCCAGGATTGTTGTATAAATCAATTATAATCACTGATGTGAGGAAATTTTGAAAAGCAAAAACCTATAATCCTATTGTTATTATTATTAAAAGTTGTAGAGCTTGGTGTATAAATCACAACTCTAGACAGTACTTAGGCCATACTAAACACATAAAAGCAAGTGAACACATGGATGGTGTAATTATTCCTTCAACATGGCTCCATCTAGCATACACACTTTATCTTTGGACCCTTCTGAACATTTACAACCTGCCTAGTCTGAAAAGTCTACCATCGATTATCGGGAAAATGAATGATCAGTTTACTGACTTGCTCAGTTACCAACACAGTGTAAGAACTGGGATTTAAGTCAGGCTGTCTGGCTCAGAAGAGCAGGTTATATTGGATCTCTAAATATCATGATTAATTTCCATTTATTTCACACAAAGAAATAAAATAGCTTTAAATTACAAATAAATATAAACAGGATTAGTGGTTACTAGGTCTAAAAACAAAATAGATCATAAGTACACAAATAAGGGAATTAAGCCCTCTCTAAAGAATGAATTACTGCATTCAGAGTGATATGGTCCTTACACTTCCTCTAGCATACTGTATTAAGTGGTTACCCAGCACATAGAAGTAAAAACTAAGTGCTCACAATGAGATTCCTTAATAAATACATTAATTTGTCACCAAATATTTTCCAGTTTTGTTTTATCTGCTAACTGGTTTGGAATGGCTAAGGACACTGAGTGACTTGGATCCATCCCACTGTCAATATCTCACCTCACCAGAACAAAGACGGGATCTTAGATTGAAAGACGTATGCCTAGAATTTAATCAGGTACTTAATTTATTCATTAAGTATTGATAAAGTGTCCTAGGTGCTGTGCTGTGTCCTTGCTTTTCAACCATGTACCTCCTGAGGCAGAGGGACACATATAAAGCAATGATGATGATGCCAATTAAAAAAATACTATTAAAGTATTTTTAAATTTGCATCGTAAGTGGCAACCTTAGTGGCATGGGAAAGTAGTGAAGACTTCACAGAGAGAAGTACCTTTGAGCTCCGTTTTAATGAATGCAAATAACTTCACTATCCAAAAAAAAAAAAAGAAAGAAAAAAAAAGATGGAAAGAGCATTTCAGGCAGGAAGAATAGCACGCATACAGGCATAGAGCAACCTGAGGCAGGAGGAACATTTCAAAGACTATTGCGATTGATCGAGGAAACACACACACACACACACACACACACACACACACACACACACACACACACACAGTAAAAACATAATGGTCAATAATATGATTTTACACCTACAATCCAGGAAAAATATCATGTTTTAATAATATATCACAGATGAAGTTCTGATAGGCATGGAAAATAAGAGATGATAGATGATAGATGACTTTTTTCCCTAGCACTATAAACCAAATCCATCTTGATTTTCATTAAAAGAGATCTAATGAGCTAAGAGTAAAACTTGATTATATTTTGAAATAACCAGTCTTGATTTTTATTCTATATTCATCTGACAAACATTTGACTTTTAAAGAAGACTTTGTTAATAAATGGGAATATATGCCAGGAAAAGATGAATTTTTACTTTTTCCTAGCTCATGGGAAAGACATGTTTCCTGCTAACATGGTTGAATAACTCATGTTGAAATCGATTAGTAACTTGAGACTAAATCTCTGAGTTTGCATGGCAACCAAAAGTCATGAAAACCCAAAATATAATGAAAATAATATGTTTAATCAGAGCAAATAATTATTTCAACCTGAGGTCCTTCAGACATTTTTATTTTATAGTCCTGGTTGGTTACTCAAAATATTATTTGACTTTACAATGTATAAGGTCCATAATAATAATAATACAGAATTTATTAGAGTCCTACGGTTTTTGTAACAAATTGCTACAAAAATTCTCAGTGACATAAAACAACACAATTTATTATCCTATGATTGTGGAGTTTAGAAGTCCAAAATGGGTCTCACTGGCTAAAATCAAGGTACTGGCAAGGCTGTATTCCTTTGGAGGCTCCCAGGGAGAATCTATAGCCTTGCCTTGTCCACCTCGTAGGGGCTGCCCATATTCTTTGACTTGTGACCCTCCTCATCCTCAAAGCCAGTGGTCTGACAATCCTTTCTCATTTCTGTCTTTTTCTACTGCTGTCCTCCACCATTAAGAACCCTTTCATTAAACACTTGACACACCTGGATAATCTGCTTATTTTAAGGTCTGCTGATTAACAACCTAATTTCATCTGAAAATTTAATTCTACTTGGCCATGTAAGGCCACATTCACAGTTACCGGGGATGAAGGCAAGGAATTTGGTGAGGTGGGGGTGGTTATTCTGTGTACTACATAGAATAAGAATATTAAAAAATAATTTAGAATATAGCTTTACAACTGTAAATTATGAAGACCAAGGAAAAAAAAGGTATCTATATAGTAAAGTGCTTCTGTGTTGGGTACTCCAATGTTTTGATGGCTACATTAGACTGCTTCAACTTTCTTTACCCTTGGGATCAGTAGTTACATTTAATTTAATTTTCCAATTAAGAAAAATTAAATTAATTACTTGCGGTTTGCCCTTGAGAATACATTCTTCAGTTTTAATGGCACATAGTTATTATGTCTCAGGAAAGGAGGGTTTACAAAATGTTTATTAACAGTCACAATTGCCAACATGCTTCCACATTCATCTCTAAAGTATATAATTTAAAAATCTATGGAATATCTTCTATTAAGATGTCTAGTTGGGGGAGGTGGAGTTGAGAAGAGGAAAGAAAATGGAAAAGAGGAAAGACTGCTTTTGTCTAAAGTAAGTTAGAAATTGGATATTTCCTCCTCTGCATCACTGGTTAAAAAAAAGAAGGAAAGAAAAAAAAAGAAAGATTTAAAGAAGAAAGAAATCAAAGGAAGGAAGGAACGAACGAAGGAAGAAAGGGTGTTAATATGATGCTCAGCAATCCACTATTTTCAACCCAATTTTCAGATACAGGGAATGTGATCTTTAAATGGTCAAAATTCTTGCATTCATAAGCTGCAAATGTCTGTATGGTTCTATATTCTTTAGCAGTTATCCGCCCCTTTTTTTTTACTTTTTAATTCCCTTATCTTATCAATTTGTTTTGCTATGTTTTTCATCTGTACTATGAGGGCCTTGAGGCCTTGGTTATTAAGATGTATTGAATGTATTTGTATTTGTATTAATTTTCCTTGGATGAGTGTAATTCCAAGTAGCACCTAAGGTGCTACTTTTTCCTGTCACTTAAAAAAAAAATACAGTATAGGTTTTCTACTCTGCTGCTGCCTGCCACATTTGCCTTTCATGAATCTTTCACTATGTGTTACCACTTCTTCATATTCTTCTTCTTCTTTTCTTTTCTTTTTTTTAAAGACTTATTTACTTGAAAGAAAGAGAACATGAGCAGGGAGAGGGGCAGTGGGAGAGAATCTCAAGCAGACTCCGCACTGAGAGGGATTCCATCCCAGGATCCCGAAGTCATGACCTAAACCAAGAGTTCGATGTGCTCAACCAACTGTGCCACCCAAGCAACCCCACCTATTACCACTTCTGACCATTACCACTGCCAATTCTGTTCCCCACAGCGTGTGCAGCCCTCCTGCCTAATTGCTGTAGTCATCTCCCTTTCCTCTTGTTCTTTTTTTTTATCCTATATTTAATCCACACTGATCCACTTTATACCTGGTCAGGACTGACTAATGTTTTCATACTTACAGTTGTTGACTATATATTCTATTTATATATACGCAACTGATGAATATCTGACCTCTACATCTGAAACTAACGATACACTATTAACTAATTGAATTTAAGTAAGTTTAAAAAATTCTATTTATAATACTTAAATCTGCTCGTAAATCCTATTCATTCATCTAGTCACTAAATATTAATGGAATGCTTACACTTTAATATGAACATCAGTGTTATTACTATTAATTTGTGGGCAATGAAATAATATATAACTGCTATCACCAAAAAGTTTATAATTTAGTTGTAGAGATGACAAACACACAAAATAACAATTTTAAAACCAGAGGTAATGAATGAGAATAATAGAAAGTGTTATGAAACACCAAAACAAATGATCATTTTATATTAAAATATTAAGGGCTAGTTCACTGAGATAATTCTCATTTGCTCCTACATTACAAATAGTGTCACTGTTAAAAATTAAAAGTTCTAGCTCTTGGACAGATAAAATACAGTAAGTGGTAGGAGTTTTTAATTCTTATGTGATGATTTGGTACAGGAAATATAATCTAGACTCAAAAGATTTCAGTTTGATTTTTTTGTTCCATGTCCCTTTTATTTATTGTCAGCCTTATCTGTGCTCTGTCCAAATATCCTGGAAAGTGTCCCCATCTACATAACAAGGAACACCTCGATGTGTCAGACAAGTTGGTTTATCCATTTCTTATATAAGGCATTGGAAGTCTCACTTGTACAAAGTGAAATGGCTTTCTTTCCAATTGCCATTTTAGGAAAGCATCATGAGATGTCAGACGGATGTTTGCCTAAATATAAGGAATCTTTATGCCTTAGTGTTGCTCCTTTAAATTCATAGCATGTGCTTTTTGCATGTAAAATTCAGATACTTTGGTAGAAGCCCCCAATAAAATACCCACATGTATGCAAAAGTGTAGTATGACATTTGCATGCAAGTCAGGTACATATTCTTTCTGAAACAAACTAACAAAATGGGGTCTGACTCAAAGAACTAAAAGTGCATTGATATTTCCACCACTGAAAATAATTGGATTTTATCTCTCTATGGCAAGGTACATATTAAAGACATTTTGTTGACCTTCTTCTGCCCCCACTTACTTTTTTTTCATAATACATTTCAGAGGTATTAAAAGTTTATAACAAAATCCCAGATGAAAGAAGTAGAGGTTTAAATAAAAACTGCAGGCAACAAACTTATTTGGGTAAGTAATGGCTAGGGAAACACTGCTCTATCAGGTTTACTTTGTTAAATAAATTATTGCATTAAGGTCTATAACTATGACAAAAAAATCTAAACTTTAAAGTATTCTAGAATGAATAAGAACAAAATTTAAAAGGAACCATTGTAGTTCTATAAACCACTTGTATTAATATTGGGTTGCTGCCATTTTAATTATATCATGTATATTCTGTTTCTTAAAGGGCACCTGGGTGGCTCAGTGGGTTAAAGCCTCTGCTTTCGGCTCAGGTCATGATCTCAGTGTCCTGGGATCGAGGCCCACATCAGGCTCTCTGCTCAGTGGGGAGTCTGCTTCCTCCTCTCCCTGTCTCTCTGCCTGTCTCTCTGCCTGCCTCTCTGCCTACTTGTGATCTCTCTCTCTGTGTCAAATAAAAAAAAAAAGTCTCATGGAAAAATCATATTTATTGAAATTAAAGAAATTGTTACAGATTGAAAAAAACTAAACAGGTATTTATCTATGCCTTTCCAAAATATCTGTCTTTTAAACGATATATAACTAATTGTTGTCATTTTTACTTAGATAGTAGTATTCAGTAGAGCTTTCCAGTATTAGAAAGACTATCTGTATATTGAGAAGCAATCCATAAAATACAGGGAAAAAATTTTGGATTTTCTATAAGGTCACAAAATTTCAAGTTGGGAAAACAACATTCTCCACTAAAAGAAATCACCATCTTGGAGTCATAATGAAAGCAGTATTTAAAGTTTATCTTATTTTTAAATTAAGAGATATAAATGAGGATCAACTTATTTCTTTTATCATATCTGAATATTAATATTTTCCATTAAGTAGTAAGTCAGAAAATTTATTTCAAAAGCTGCTGTGCTTCCATTCTAAAAGTGAATTTCTGTTAGTTCTTTGAAGTAGTGATAAGAAGCTTAATTGATTCATTGGTGTACTGGACCAGCTGGGTGCCTACGTGTTGCTACAGAGTAGATTTTGAAACTTCTGGCTAAAGCCCTTGGTGTGTGACCTCCTATATAGAATGACTAGTTCAGACTGAAATAGCTGAATAGAATTTCTGGGGATAGTTGAATCGAGTCCCAAAAGAAGAATCTGGACAGAATCAGCTCCTTTTCCTCGTGACATGCACTTTTCCATTAAGAGCAACAATTATGTTGCAAAGGCAAACTCAGAGAAACAAAAAACAAATGAAAAACACTGGTTCACACAATGTCCTCCAAGAAGAGTGTTCTGTGATCTCGTGGTTAAATATGAGATAGGACCTTATCCTAAACATCACTTTATGAATATGAAAAATCATAGATTTTTCACAGATGCACATGCACATCTATGATTCTTTCTGTTCATGTTTGTTCAGATGCAAGGGAAAGCACTTTCACACAGAAATGATTTTGTTAGGTCAGCACTCTGCCTTTGCACCTCTAAGGGATGACGAGTGGGAGGCAGAAGGCAACCTTGCTCTCCACATATTATGTAAAGGGCCACATTAAGAAATGATCCACTCCTACAGAAAGGAGTGAGGACAAAGAAGTACTGGTTCATTACCTTTCTTCAACTTGACCTCATTACTCTCAAATAAATATTCATGAATCCCCCTCAAACTGGGTCATAGGCAGGATGAGGAAGGTATCTGGGATAATAAATGACAATGCTTGAACTTAAGGGAAAATAAAAGTCCTGCTAATTTGTCATTTGTATTTATAACTCCATATTAATACACATTTCTTACAGAAAAAAACAGAAAATAAAAACATTTATTGAAAAGCTGAATTCATTATTTTTAATGCAGTTTCTTTTTTTTTTTTAATAAGATACAAAGGTCAGTAATTGCCATTAGGTTCCATTTTAACATATTGAATATCTAGCAGATAAACAACATATTGGAATAGCATTTATTTTTTAACGCAGAAAAATAACTGAAAATAGGTATCTTTAATTCCTTTAATGAATTCAACTTCACAGCCCTTAAGTACACAAAGCCATCACATTTCTTTTCTATATATCAACAGCTTCTTATCAGTTCACCATGCATCACAATAGAAATAATGTGGGTTTTTTATTCCAGGTACATCTGATGCATTAACAGTTTTTTACAAAAAGTAGAATAACTAAGTATTTTGATTTTAAATATAATTATGATGTGACAAAATAAAACTTCCTATGCCAATGTGAGAATATAATTCATATGCACACACACACACACACATAGAGAGAGAGAGAGACACACATTTGAAATTTTGAGATTGGAAATTTTTTTCTGAAATATTGAAATTACCTCATCCATAATTTTTGAGGCCTAAAAACAGAAACATAATGTAGATAAATAATTCACATTTATTTGTTCAGTTTTTATTTAAGATGAAATTATTCTATCCAATCATTATAACAATGCATTTAGTTATCCAGGGAAATACATAACTTATCTATTTAGAAAACCAACACCAAGAGATGCAATCTAAGTTTTTCTAGAACTTTGTTTCCACAAATAGATGTTGCTGGATCTAGTGGAGGAAAAGAACAAGGGAGAAAAAGCTAAGTGTTTAAGGAAAGGGGGGGGAAATGCCTTTTTTTCTTCTAAGTAACAGTATTTGCATACCTGCTGTCTTTTTTTTTTTTTTTCTTCTGTTCCTTTTGATGAAAATATGGAACTTTTCGATTTGGAATGCAAGAGAATCTAAAATAGAACTGGACTGTTTTTCTCATCATAAACCTCAATTCCACTATTATTTTCCTAATGAAAGAGTGAGAGAAGAGGGCAAGATTCTCAAGCAGACTCCCCATTGAGCAGAGCTCGATCTCACGACCCTGAGATCATGACCTGAGCCAAAATCAAGAGTTGGATGCTCAACTGACTAAGCCACCCAGGTGCCCCTTCCTACGTATTATTTTAAAAATTTTAGGATACTAGAAATTTCCTCAAGTTGTGTGATTTTAATGAAATATTTTTGTAAAAATCTTACATGTATGCTTTCATACAAATGCTTAATAGATAATATCAATGATTTCAATGAATAGTATCTAAACATTCTGTATCCTTACCTTATTTTAATTTTCTTCTATCAGTTCATACTAACTCAGTTCATACTAACTAAACTGTTATAGATGTATTTGTTTATGTATTGACATGGATTTATTTATTTAAGTCTTTCTTGTCCATCTCACCCAGGATAATATAAATTCACAAAGGGAAAGAATTTACAGTTTAAATCATTTCATATACTCACTCAACATTTACTATTCCAAATACATGAATCTCAATATCTCTTGCACATTTCAAAAGTTCGGGTCTTGGTGTTTTATATATAAAAAAATTAAATTTTCCCATTTATAAATTTTAACTCTTTGTAGCATAATGTTGAAAATGCTTTTTTCATTTTTTGTTCTGTAATTTTAAAATTTAACTTAATAAACTTTACTTTTTAATTCTTTTCATTTACAGAAGAACTGAGTGGAAGGTAGAGTTGTAATGGCATTGTTTTAACATACAGAAGTTTTGTATCTTTATTTAATCTGGCATTAATTATTACCCCAGTTATTTTACTATGTATTAAGAAATTCTGTGCTGCAAATTGATTAACTCATTGTTGATAGATCACTGTTCAGAAAGAAAAAGGCAGCTGATCTCATAGAGGTTACATTCTATTTTTTATTTTTTAAGATTTTATTTATTTATTTGACACACAGAGAGAGATCACAAGTAGGCAGAGAGGCAGGCAGAGAGAGAGGGAGAGGAGGAAGCAGGCTCCCTGCTGAGCAGAGAGCCCGATGCGGGCCTCGATCCCAGGACACTGAGATCATGACCTGAGCCAAAAGCAGAGGCTTTAACCCACTGAGCCACCCAGGCGCCCTAGAGGTTACATTCTAATGTAGGGACACAATAAATAAGTTAACAAATAAAAAAAGAAAATTTGTGAAAGTTATGAAAGCTATGAAGAATAAACAGGATATTGTAATAGCCCCTGAATTGTGTGTGTATTGAAGGTGGGCAATACTTAAGAGTTAATATTTAGCAGACACTGGGAAGATCCAGGCAGAAGCCAGAGCAAAAGCAAAAGGTTTAGGTGAAAATCAGCCTGACAAGTACAAGGAATTCAGTGCAAGGAGTATGACTCAATTCTTGTGAAAGAGTGTTGGGAGTCATGTAAATGAGCTGGGATGGAGATTTTATTTGCTGTGGGAAGAGGCTGAAAGGTAATCTCTTCACTTCTAGATAAATTCCAAGGCTCTTTTACAAGATGGCAGTGTAGAGATTATAGTGTAGACTCTGCCTGTAACTGCTTGGGTATAAATCTTGTTTTGCCACTCTCTACCTGTGTGACCTTGTTAAGATAATGCTTGCTTAAAAGTTAATAAAGTTAATAAATTTTAGTTTCTTTATCTAAAATCTAGGGCCACAATAGTACATTTACATAATAGTACAGTGCTTTTTAGGATTAGTATGAAGCTTGTTATAACCAAAGAAACAGAATAGTACATGGCCCATAATAAATGTTGAATAATTGTTAGAAAATATTAATGTTTTAGAGTATAACCTTGCAGCTGAGAGATTAATGGGGTTAAGGTTTTGGATGAACAGAACAATTTACAAGACTGCTATAGTAGTCTAGCTATGAACTCTTGGGTGGTGGCAGGGAAGATGGAGAGAAATTGATAGATAAGTAATGTACATTGGTGATCAAATCAATATGATTCATTAAAGAATGGGAACGTGGGGATGATGAAATGAGACCACCTTTGTTTTTCCATATTATCTTTCCCTTTGCATTGTGGCTACTAAAGTCTTTTTCCATCCAGAATATAATGAGTAGATTTTTACTCTTGCTGCTTTTATACTTCAAAATGGAATTTATTTTTGGTATTCAAAATGAGATATGAGTATTTTTCTTTTTTATTTATAATTTTAATTGAATATATATTAAATATTTCATTGCCTTAGATTATTTGTTTAGTTTTTTCATCATATATTAAATTATTCATATTCTAAACTTCCATTTTGGGATATAAATCATGCTCTCTATCCTGGAAACAAGACAATTGGCTAGTCATTGGAAGCTTACTAGGAGCCTTAATTTCTGTTAAGGAAAGTCCTCTGAATGACTTTTTCCTCTAACGTATCTTAGCTTTTCTTACATACTAACTATTCATTAGAACTTTTTAAAACAATAACATTTGATTATCATTGTATTGATCACATATTTTATTTGGGGAGAAACTGATGTCTTTATATCTTTATAATATCAAATATTCAGAAAAATATAGAATTATCTCTACATTTACTTAGGATATATTTTGTGTTTCTCAAGAAAATGCATATATATAGATAGATATGTAATCAGAATCTTTATCCCTATGTCTATCTATCTATCTATCTATTCACATCTGAAATATCATGCAGGTAATGTTAGGAATATCTTACATATTGCCTGTAAGGTATTTCATATTTTTATAGTCTATAGGAATAATATTTCATTTATTCAGTTAAAAACATTATAGCATATACATTCTTTCCTTTCCCCAGCAGTCTAAATTAGAGCAAAAACAAAAGCAAAACAAGTATTATCTTCAAATAAAGGAATTACCAACATGTTTTACATTGGTGTAGCCTCATTGTTTTTGTTATTGTTTATGCATTGATCAGCTGTTTTAAATGATTTCAAAGAGTAGTAGCAATATTGGTCATGAGGACTTCTATTAAATGTCCATTTTACATTATACTTGCAAACACTTGAAATTGATTATCTGCAACATACCAAGGAAATATGTTTCTCTACCTGTTTTATAAGAGGTTATCTAAAAAAATATATGTCCGCTACTAATACTTCACTTTTTCCATGTATCAAGATAGCCACACTCCTTCTCCAAAGTAGTACACACATTGCTAATAAAATGGGTATTTACAAACTTAGATGTAGTGAGGAAGACAAGCTTACAAATGTAGTGAGGAATTGACCACATGATGAATAACTGAAAAACAAATGGAGACATGTCCTGGTAAGACCTAGAGTATTGGTCTTATTAATTTGTTCCTCATTTGATGTTGAAAATTTGTTTCAATATAATATTATGTTGCCATGAATGATTTTAGACATATTTGTAGTTAATTAAGTGATGGTTTTTTGACCATTACAAATGAAAACAGATAATTGTCATTTTTCAGCAATCTTTCAGAAAATTATATTTGCAGCTATGTTAAAGTCTAATTTAATTTTGCTAGTTGTCAAGTTGGATTGATCAGTTAAATGTAGTTCTGCTTACTGCTTATATTAATGTAATTTTTAAGATGATATTTCTGCTTCTTTTTATTCTGAAGATACGTTGAAATCGTAATTCCCAGTACCTGAGAATGTAACTGTATTTGGAGATGCAACCATTAGAAAGGTAATTAAGTTAAAATGAGGCCCCTAGGTTGGATTCTAATCCAATCTGACTGGTGTCCTTATAAGAAGAGGGTAAAAATGAGACCAGGCACATGCACACACAGAGGAATGCCCACGTAAGGACACAAGATGACCCTCTTCAAGGCAAGGAGAGAAGCCTCAGAAGAAACCAACCCTGCTGACACTTTGACCTTGGCCATCCAGCCTTTGGAATTGTCAGAAAATACATTTCTGTTCTGCAAAACAGTATTCTGTGGTGTTTGGCTATGGCAGCATGAGCTAGGGCCTAGAAAAGTGAAATAGTTTGTCTAAAATCATACAGTTAAGTGAGGGGGAGGTCTTGGGTGGGAGATATATCATTATCTAACGGCTTCAACACATTACATCACATGAGATGCTAAAATTGACTTGTATCATAACATTAGTTTCCCTTGTCTGTATTTTAAAAATGTTCATTTTTTTCATTCAAAGTCTTCATTCAAAATGGAATATCTACAAATCCAATTTTATTGTAACTATTAGAATATGGGTTTAATGCTGGAAGAACTTAGAAATTCTTATTTTTTAAGTGAAAATATAATATTTATCTCAAACACGTTGACCTTTTAAACCTAAACAAGTTTTTCTCAGTAACAAAACAGATTTTTCCTTGGAAAAATACATGCATCTTTTGATCTCATGAAATATTCAAAGCGATAATGAAGCATATTTTGCTTCCTTGTAAACCTGTTAAAATATTATTTTTCTCTGAGGTTGACAGTGGTGAAAATTTTATCACACAGCATAAAATGTGTTATTTTGATACATTGACACCATATCAAACTTATCCTTCTACATTCAACTCTGTGACAAAGAATATTTTCCTACAAATTTCATAGGCAATGTCCATGGGACTTTAAATAAAGTATTAATTTCAGACACTGAATGTCTTTTACACCATTAACTGGTAAGGACAGGTTGATAAATGTATTGATGATGGATTAACACCACATTACAAGCCAAAGGCAAACCTGTAATATAATTTCTGATATGTAGCTATTCACACAAACTGGTGAAAAAACATCTTTGGAAGTAAAGTCATTAATAATCTTACTTTACACCACCATTTACAGATCTCTCACTAATGTTAATATGGCACATGATTTTAACAGGGTAGGAACAGAGGTTTAGAAATCTATTCCCAGGGTTAAAGTACCAAGAATCCAGTCTTACTGTCTATTCTTTTTTCTCCTCTAATTCTTAGTTTATTATATATATAGTGTATTACATATATGTGTGTATATATATTATATATTATAATGTATATAGTGTGCATATTTATATAACATATATATATAATGAGATTTCTAATTTAGAAATACAGGATGGGTGTAATGTGATGGAGGAAAGGGGAGAGGAAACTCCAAGCAAGAAATAAAATAGTAATAAGTAAAGTGTGATAATTTGGAATGACACCTTTCCTATATTTTGATAGCATACTTAATCAATTTCTAAGCCCTATCTTTCTAATCTACTTATCAATAGTCTGTATTTGCCAATTCCCACTGCCATACTTTAGGTCAAGTTACTTTTGTTTTTCAACTGAATTCAGCAACAAAATGCCAAGGGAATTTTCAGTCTTACCTTCACTTCCCTCCCATACACTCCTAACTACAGGCCCAGTGATTATTTGGAAACTAAAATGTGATCATGTCACTCCCAGCTTGAAAGATTTCATTCTCTTAATAATCCTCATGATAAAAAACTTACACTTGAATTACTATATTCCTGTTCTCTTGTTGCTATTGAAATGTCATCTTCATTCTGTCTTACTCTTGGTTGTACTTTTCCCTATTACCTGTATATTGAGAATCACCATGGTCCTGGTGGTTTGGAATGAATGTTCATACACATCTAATTACACATGCATGCTTTCAAATATCTTCCCATATGCATGTGGTTCTTTTAATGAAGAAAGAAATGTTATTGCCAAATGCCATCAGTGAGATATTTTACTCATTTTTTCAAGATTTGACTCAAATATTATCCCTCTAAAAAAGAATTACCTAAAAGTTTATGACTCCCCAACAAAAATTAATTACTCATTTATCTGCAACTCCATAAAATTTTATATCACCAAAATAATGTATCACATTCTGCCTGCTTTTATAAAATATGTATATGTATGTTCAAAAAGTAATCAACTTAAAAGAATTGTGTTTTAATATATTTTTATAGCCTCTTAGAATTTAGCTTAGTGGTGTTTGTAGTACAACAATGAAGAGATTTTTTTTAGCTTGAATTGAGTGAATATTAATTTATACAGTAATTTTACCAGTGCAAACACACTCATATATGTACATTTTTAAACCAGAATCTTCCTTTGGTAAATGTCAAATGTGTATGTGTGCATGTGTGTGCAAGTGTGTGTGTTTGTGTGTGTGTGTGTGTATCAGATATGACGTACTTGAAACTTTAGTGCTTTCTTTTTGTTTCATAATATTTTTAAAGTGGCTTAACAGTGTTAAGGCAACATGGATTAGGTAGTTGATATGTGTAGTTGCAAATAAAAAATGCAAAGCCTGTTTTATAATATAGGTACTCTGCTATATCTCACAAATATTTTTTTGAGGGATTAATATCACAAAAGTGTCATCAGCATAATCTGAATAGGATTAGACATTTCAAATATTGGATAGAAAGTTTGAAACTGAATTTGAGGAAAGGGAACATCCTTTCTGAAATCCTCTTGTAACAAGTTGTGCTTTCGTTTATCTTCAATAATTGAAGCCATCAAACTCTAATGTTTAAAAATAAAATCTAATACTAAGTCTGAACTTTCTCTTAACAAAGATCTGTCAGTGCAACCTAGGTTTTAGAGTCAGAAAGATAGATAACATTGGAGCACATTCTCCCTCAGGCATACTTCTTGCCTCCCTGTTCTTTCATCGTGATAACCTACCTAAGTAATTTTGGCAAAGCCCGATTAAGCAGAGCTTTCCATCAGTATAATATGGTGTCTGTTAATGAAGGTTGAGAACAATTATGGAACTGTAATTAACACCCTTTGACCTTTAGCTGAGAAATATAGGTGCTTAAATCCATGCAGCATACAGGCCTTTGTAAATGAAAATGGCCCTGAGGAATGCATTTTGGTGACAAGACAGAAAAATCTGAGCAGAATGAAATTTCCTTACATTCATTTTTTGAGGAATAGATGAATTGAATAATATAAAGCTGTTCTTAAAATGACTGTCAGGGGAAATCCTTGAGTTAAGAACATTTAAGTACCTAAATGATTAACTTGAGTCTTATTCAAGCATAACCCCCAAACCCAAACAAAATCCTTTTGCTAATGTAACCAAATCATAGGAAATTAAATAGGCTCAAGTGGAATTTTACTGGACTGAATTTATCTATATCATTTGAAAAATGTAAAGTGTTGGAGAGATTACTTTATAACAATCATGCACTTGATATGAATCTTGGAAATTACTTTTAGGAGTCTGAGTGGTAAATTCTTATCATTCTTGGATCTTTGGTAGATAGTTTAAGTACCTATCAATACCATCCAGACTCATTGTGTGTTTATGAGGAAATTTAGTCACACTGCTGTTGTGTGATGTTGGATAGTAATTTGAACAAGAAAAGACACTTCAAATCTAAATATTTCACTTCTTGATGGTAATATTAAATAATTCTTGATATTAAAATAAGTTAACTTTTGTATGAAAATTCCCAAGGGAAACATGGACTATTATATTTGTTTTATATAGCATAATGCATACATACATATTTTTGAGAAATGGGACATGCTGGTGGATTCATTATTTAATTAAAATCTTCATTGTTATTTAAGCAATGATTTCTAAATTTTTTGGTTAAGTCCCAGAAAACAGTACAGAATTTTGCTATATGTTGGCATCATAGTTTTGAATATCCTTTAGGCTAATCTAATACCACAATCTATTTTAATATTTGGTCAACGGTGGCATACAGTTACTTAGAGTTTGTTTAAAAGTCCATTTCTTGTTATCAAGCCAACAAATTCTATTGATCCAATTTCAGTCCTGGTGATGGCTATCAATAAGTTCCAGGAAAGAATAACCATCCTAAAGTTTTGGTGGCATAGAAAAGAAAAAAAGCACAATGACTGGACTATGATCTGAAGCCCCTTAGATAAGATGCTAAAATATCAGAGCACTTAGGTGGCTCAGTCCGGGGAGCATCTGACTCTTGGTTTTGGCCCAGGTCGTGATTCAGAATCATCAGATCGAGCCCAGCACCAGCTCCATGCTTGGTGTGGAGTCCACTTGAGATTGTCTCTTTCCCACACCCTCCCCCTCTGCACCTTCCCACAATCCTGTACACACTCTCTCTCAAATAAATAAAATCTTTTTAAAACAAGGGGCACCTGGGTAGTGCAGTCATTTAAACGTCCACTTATGGTATTGGCTCAGGTCATGATCTCAGGGTCGTGAGATTGAAGCTGGCATTGGGGTCCATGCTCAGCATGCTGTCTGCTTAAGATTCTCTCTCTCTGCACCCCCTGCCACTTGTGCTCTCTCTCTCTCAAACAAATAAATCTTTAATAAAATAAAATAAAATGCTAAACAATACACATGAGGGCGCCTGGGCGGCTCAGTGGGTTAAAGCCTCTGCCTTCGGCTCAGGTCATGATCCCAGGGTCCTGGGATCGAGGCCCCCGTCGGGCTCTCCGCTCAGTGGGGAGCCCGTTTCCTCCTCTCTCTCTCTCTCTGCCTACTTGTAATCTCTCTCTGTCAAATAAATAAATAAAATCTTTAAAAATAAAAATAAAAAAAACAATACACATGATGTGATTATTTTTTTTTAAAGATTTTATTTATTTATTTGAGAGAGAGAGGGAGTGAGCAAAAGAGAGTCCAACCAAGGGGAGCTGCAGGCAGAGGGAGAGGGAGAAGCAGACTCCTCACTGAGAGGGGACACTGGGGACATGACCTGAGCTGAAAGCAGACGCTTAACCCACTGAGCCACCCAGGTACCCACACCATGTGATTCTTTTGCAAATTAAGCATTAATTGGCAAAAGGTCTATGTATATGTGTATATGTATGTCCTTTTAATAGTATTGAGTTTTCTTGTGAAATTTAATCAGAAATATACTCATTTGAAAATAAGAAGACACAAAAATATAAATTGTTTCTGTAAATTCCACTAACATCTACGATGATATCAGATACTCAAAGTTCATATGCTAGTTAGAAGAAAGATGTACAACTAGGCCATATAATTAGATGCTCAATTTAAATATAATTATTCATTGATTCTGTCTATCTAATTAACATAAACAGAGAGTATATCTTAACCAAGATATCCTTATTTCACAACTTAGGAAACTGTTACGTCAAAGTGATTAATGAAAAACTTCCCTCTACTCCCCAATATTTTCATGTCTGGATTTTATTATTATTGAGATCCCAATTTAAGTGTTGCTTCCTCAGAATGGCCTTCCCTAACATTCTTATGTAAAATATAAAGCAGAGTCTCATCCTCCAAATTACTTCAATCTCCTTCCCTGTTTGATTGTCTGCACAGCACTCTACAAGTCTATAAAGCTTAATGGTTAAGATTTTGACCACAAGAAACAAATTGGAAAATAAACAACCCAATTAAAAAGTGGGGAAAGGAGCTGAACAGATCCCTCACCAAGAGAATATACAAAAGGCAGATAAGCATATGGAAAGGTGTTTTTCATCATATGTCATTAGGGGACTGCAAACCACTCTATAGCTCTTAGAAAAACTAGAACTTAAAAAAAAAAATGACAACAGAAAATACTGGCTAGGAGGTAGAGCAACAGAAACTCCCACTTACTGCTGGTGGTAGTACAAAATGGTACAGCCACTTTGGAAAATAATTTGGCAGTTTCTTAGATAACTGAACACTCTAGTTATACAATCCAGCACTTGTATTCCTTGGTAGTTGGAAAAAAAACTGCACACAAATGTTTTAGCAGCCTATTCATAATGGACAAAAACTGGAGGCAAACAGTATGTCCTTCAGAAGGTAAGTAAACAGGGGCATGTGGGTAGCTCAGTGGGTTAAGCATCAGACTCTTGATTTCAACTCAGGTCAGGATCTCAGCATGTTGGGATCAAGCCCGGAGTTGGACTCTGTGCTCAGTGGGGAGCCCGCTTGAGGATTCTCTCTCTCTCTCCCTCCACTCCTCCTACTCACACAAGCACCTGCATGTGCTCTCTCTCATTTAAATAAATAAATCTTAAAGAAAAAGGTAAATAAACAAATGATGGTGCATCCATAATTGAATACTACTCAACAATAAAAAGAAAGGACCTATCGAGCCATTAAAAGACCTGCATTGAATCTCGGATGCAGAGTGAAAGGAGTGGTCTACCAAGACTACATGCTGCATGCTATAGAATGGATGTGTCCTTGCAAATTTCATATATGAAAACCTAACCCTCATTGTTATGTTCTTTGGAGGTGGGGGCTTTGGGAGGTGATTGTGTCATGGGTGTGGAGCCTTCACGAATGGAATTAGTTTCCTGATGAACGGAAGCTCCTCTGTTCCCTTCTGCCATGTGAGGACATACAGAAAAGATATTCACCTACAAACTAAGAAGGGGGCTCTCATCAAACACTGAATCTTCTAATGCCTTGATCTTAGACTTCTCAGCCGCCAGAAACGTGAGAAATGAATGTTTGCTTTTGAAGGCACCCAGTTTATGGTATTTTTGTTATAACAGCCTGAACGAAACGCTGGAAAATTACAATTATAAAACATTCTGGAAAAGACAAAACTATAGAAACAACAAAAAGATCAGCAATTGCCAAAAAGAAGGGGAGAGGGATAAATAATGTTGTAGGACAGTGAAATTATTCTGTGATACTATAATAGGATGTACATAACTTTATACATTCATTTATTGAAACTCATAAAACTGTACAACACAAAGAATGAGGCCTAAAGTCTACTATAAACTTTAGTAATAACATATTAATTAGTTAATAATAATATATCAATACTATTTCATCGATTATAACAAATATACCATATAATGTGAGAATTAAAAATATGGAAAACATGTTAGTGAATGAGAGAGGGGGTATAAAGGAATTCTCTGTACTACCTGCTCAATTTTCTACAAATCTAAAACTAAAACAATTAAGTCCATCAATTAAAAATAAAAGAAACAAATTGACTGGCTGAACCTCACCAATTATTTAATGTATATGTGCCTGAGGTTCCTAACCTGAAAAATATGAATGAGAACATTTTCTACCTGATAATGTGGCTGTGAAAATCAAAGTCATGTAAATAATATAGAAAAACATCTATCATTTAATAAGAAATCAATAAAAGTGGCTGTTACTATAATATTCCCACTGAAAATTTCCTCCCTCTTTTTTCATTTTTTAACTGTCCATTGTCTTCATGCTCCCAAGATAAATTGCAAAATCCATAGGTAGAAGATTACTTTCTATCCCATTCCAATTGAAACAACAATATTTTGAATAGTGACTAATATAATAGCAGGAGTTCAATAAATATTTGTTGAGAGAATAAAAGAGTCAAGTGTATTATTATTACTAGTTTAATAATGAAATAAGGAGCTGCCATTTTGCTAGTGAAATTAATCTTGATAGTCATTTCTCCATCTGCATTAAATATAAATTTGAGGTCTTAAAATATTTAATATTTAAATATTACTCCTCATGTAATACCATAAATTCTGCTTCCCTAAATTACATTTTAAATGTGCAAATCTCCCCTTCCTCCCACCCAATTATAAAGTGTTCAACCAATCTATTATTCGCTTGCTATAGTTTTATAAACTGTCTTGTGATTAGTTAACCAGAGAGTTCTGCTCTCATCCTTCTTAGAAACTACTGTCAAGAAAAGTCATCAACTTTTATTAGTCATGTTGCATATGAAGAATCATTAAAATCCTTTTAGATAGAAGTCCTTTAATATATAAGGACTTTCTGTGCTGTAAATTGGTTTGTAGCATAGCATGTTAGTACTGACACCTGGATTTGAAACTTATTTTCAGCACTTCCTCACTGTGAGATCTCACACTGCTTTCAGAATCCTAATCCATAGAGTATAGATAATAGCATCAAATACATGGAATGGACTAAAGGCAAAATAAGCGGGGCGCCTGGGTGGCTCAGTGGGTTAAAGCCTCTGCCTTCGGCTCAGGTCATGATCTCAGGGTCCTGGGATCGAGCCCCACATCGGGCTCTCTGCTCCGCAGGGAGCCTGCTTCCTCCTCTCTCTGCCTGCCTCTCTGCCTACTTGTAATCTCCTTGTAAAATAAATAAATAAAATCTTTAAAAAAATAAATAAAGGCAATATACACTAACACAGAGACATATGTATATATATTTATATAAGAACAGAACCTGGTACATACTATACAGTCAATGAATGAGAAAAGCTCTTAAAAAATACTTAGTTGAGATGAAAAGAAAAATACATGTCTTATGATGACAACCTTCTGATTCTAATAGTGGAGAAGAAAACACATTTGAAGTTGCCAAGTAATACCTAGGTTAACTGATGGTTAATGAACAGTTTAATTTCATTCACAAGTTTTTTTAGGGCAATTGTTTGTTCAGTCATCTGGCCTTAAATTGTCACAATTTTTATTTAATGTATATGTGCCTGAGGTTCCTAACCTACCCAGATGAATGACAATTTATCACAACTGCCAATAGAGCCAATATAATTCTGATAGACAGCAAAGCCGAGGTGAGCCAGGTTTGCTTATAACAGAGTGAAGGCATGCCTTATGAATCCCCTTATAGAAAGAAAAGAATCAAAGTGGTCTTCTGAAAATATTCAGAGACACCATGTTCTAGAAAACTTTTCCTGATACTAATGTAAGGATTATATCCAAGAGCTTTCCACTTAAGAATCACACTTCAGAAAATACTACTGCACATATTTGTATAATTAAGATAAACTGGAGTTTATATAAAAATACTTCTTGAGTTCTATCAAAAAAGAAATTATGTATGAGTTAGTCTTTAAGTAATTAAAGACAGAATCACTGAGAAAGACTCATAATTTATCCTAGTAGTTTCAAACTAAGAACTGACTATTTAGCTTGAAATTACCCGATATTAAAACAAAACAAAACCTGGAAATATAGAAATATAGAAAACTAATCAGAGTAACTGAACCAGATTGAAAAAAAATAATAATTTGTATTAAAAACAACATGACTTGTATTAAGGAATAGAATTAACAGAACAACATAACATGATTTGTATTAAGAACAAAAATTATGAAGTAATTAACTAACAATCTAGGTTTTAGCAACTGTTAATCACAGAGTCACATCATATATAGTACTTTTCTTTATACTTACTGACTTACTTACTTACTGACTTTGAGATTCTTCTTTTGTCTTTACACAGATGCAACTTCAAGTTTTCTAAGGGGCCATCCTGGAAAAAAGACAGACAAAAACATTATTTTAAGTAGTAAGTTACAAGTCCAATTTGTAAACCTCCATGCCTTTATTTCTATTTGAATAGTCACACTTTCAAAAGGTGTTTCCCAGGGGCACCTGGGTGGCTCAGTGGGTTAAGCCTCTGCCTTTGCCTCAGGTCATGATCTCAGAGTCCTGGGATCAAGTCCCTCATTGGGCTCTCTGCTCAGCTGGGAGCCTGCTTCCCTCTCTCCCTTTGTCTGCCTCTCTGCCTACTTGTGATCTCTCTCTGTGTCAAATAAATAAATAAAGTCTTAAAAAAAAAGGTATTTCCCAAATTATGATATCTGAACTTTGAAAAATCATTAACTTATAATAGTCTACAAGAAATAAAGGCAAAAAACTAAAACTGAAAGAGAAGTTTCTTCTCTACCTTCGTTTTCTCACTGGGCCATTTGAAATTGACTTCAGAAATATAAATTTCTGCTGCTCTCATCAGAATTTTTTTTTAATCAATCCCCTTAGTATCTTTATGTTGTTTCTTTTCTCCTTCTTTATTTTGTCTTGACACTATGGCACTATAGGAACTCAAATCTACCTAAAAATATTCATGGAAATGAAGCTATGTTAAGTTCTGACTGCGTGAGAAATTGCTATGGGTCAATGATGTTGTCTCTCATCTATGTTTTTTCCTCCTCCTTCTCAGCAATAAACATATGGGTCCTAACCCATTTCTGGTGGAAATGAAAACAGTGGGCCTGAGCACCTAAAGAAATAAGGTAAGGATATACAGAAAGAGTTCCTTCTGGAAGACTCCATGCTGAAGGCATGAGACTGCAGAGGAACTTTAAGAGTTAATCTGGAAATCAGGAGAAAAATGAGCTTGTTTTTGTTGATTATTAGAAGCAACATACCTTCTCAAGTTTTCAAATAATTCTTCCTACCTCTATTATAATAGTGAAGACTGGGCCAGAATTTGATTTTTAAATCAGTGTTATAGTCTTAAATAAAGCAATTTTCTTTTATTTTTTGGTATTAATGAAAACATGACATTCTTGGTTATTGCCTTAAGCTTATATTGACTATAGATACAGAAAAAGAAAGATGATTGTAAACATCTAGCTGCTACCTATATAAATATTAATATATAGACATTTGAAAAATAAATTTACAATTTGGGTAATGGATTTCTACATAAATAACATATCATCTGCTGATATTCATTAGTATCTTTCACATCATGTATAAAATCATGTTATTATGCATTTATTTATTTCCATATTTCTCTGATAGGGATTTGCCTAGGGCACAAATGCTCAAAATTACATATTAGAAAAATAAAAAGATAAGGTATCAGTGGATTTCAAAAAGTCAACCACTGAACTAATAGCTTAATTGGCTAAAAGCATGGATTTCACTGGTCATATGACAATCTACCTGTGTACAATGGTTTCTTAATTACTCAATAGACTCCCAACTGATGAAATTGTTGTACTTTCTAAAACATATTACAATAATAAATATAGAAGACCCTTCATTAATATCACCCAGAATTTATTTGGCTATCATTTATTTAGTGTTAATATAATCAAGCACGGTTTCAAACAATTCATTTAATCTTTGCAGGAGTCTACAGATATAGCTACATTATTATTATTCACATTTTACAAATGGAGATAATAGATGTAAGAAACTTTCTTAATACCACCAAACTAAAAAGTGTTGAGACCAGAATCCAAACCCTGGAAGTCTAATTCAAACTTTCAACTTTTCAACCATGCTTTTCTTTCTATCCTTCCATTCACTGACAGATTGTCTTTTCAGTGACACTAAATAAAGTAAAAGCTCTAACAGAACATTTAGTAATTTGTTATTCTTTTTAATCTCTAAAGAAGTCTTTTTTGCATTTGTGTTTATTGCAGTTTATAAAGAAACAGATGATTTCAAAATTCTGAGTCTAGTTAAGGGAACAAAATGCATATGCAAAAATAAAACAATATGAGATTGATAGGAATACATTCATTTATTTATTCATACTTTCAAACATCTGCACATATCCAACGAATATGTTTGTCATTTATATGCTAAACCTATACAAGATATTTGGGACACATCAGTGAATATGTGAGGTATCATACATGCTTTTGCAAAGCTCACATTTATAAGAAAGGTAGAGGTAAATCTGTAGAAAAATAGGTATGTGATCATGACTACCACTTAATGTAAGTATAACAGGAATGCTATGAATACACTGAAAATGTTCCCGGACCCTCTATCATAGCTTAGAAAATACTGATTAAGGGGAAATAGTCACTGTGGAGAGTTAAGCTTCCTTTAAAAGGGATGACTATGTAGTAAATTATAATAAAAACAAAACTGCTGTAGACCCTTTTGTTCTTATTCATAAATACAGTACTTGTTAAAGTATGTTCAAACACTAGCATCAGAATCATCTGCAGTATTCGTTTATATGTATGCTCATGGTTTACTTCCCACATATACTGATTAGAAACCCTGCGAGTGTAGCTACAGAATCTTTATTTTATTAGACTCCATAATTATTATTTTACAAGCCGAAGTTTGAGGAGCACTGAATTAAAACTTAGATTTATAATGTGTTTAGTACATTAATGTATTTTCATAATTTTGTGCAGTTTATGGAATTTTTGTTTAGTTCTACTGAAAACACAATTATTGAATTGCAATATCAATGCATACATCTTACAAAAACAAACAAATAAAAAGAACAGAAGTATAAACATCTAAGAAGTTCCGTTTAACATTCCCCATTACTCTTCAGATAATCACTGCCAAATAACTGGAGAACATCCAACTGCGTATCTTCTGTCTCTCTCACTCTCTCATTCTGTCATTTGTGTATGTGTGTGCGTGTGCGTGCACGTGTGTGTGTGTGTGTGTGTGTGTGTGTGTGATGGGATCAACATCCAAAACAGCTATATAATGCTTATGGTCTGACAGAAAGTGATGAAAACTATTCTCTAATTCTGGATAAGTAATATTTATAATCTTTAATCAATCTGATCAGTAAAGACTAATTCATCAAATAGCTTCAATTTTGCACTTTTAATTAAAATGAACTTGAACATATTTTCATGTATTAACTATAATTCTTCCTCCTGTTAGATTTCTTACGTTCTTTTTCTTTGTCCCTAACGAATCTTTTTTTTTATTGATGTGTCATATGTGCTGATCAGGGTTTTATAATTCTAAGGAATAAGATCATGATTACCATTCTCATTTTATGCTGCATTTCCTAAAAACTGATGGTAAACGGATCTAGACAAGAAGAGATTAATTTGAGGCCATAAATAATAATGACAATGATGGCAATATATATCAACCAATATCAGATTTGGATGTCTATGTGCTAATTCCCTTCGGCATACATTCAATATGTTAACTGACATTAACATATCTACAAGTAAAACACCACTTTGAATATAATTAGACACATATACTCATTGTCCAGTGTACAAAGAATACTTCTTAAAAGTTATTTCCTATGAACAGAAGAAGACAACTTAGAGGTTTAAGAAAACTTAATCTCACAAGATAGGAAGTAAGAGTGGCATGTACCTTCAACTCTAGGTTCATAACCTTAGAAAAGACAGCTGTTTGGGTATTTTTGATTGGGACTCCTGCCCTCAGCAAACACATCTGATGTTCATTCATGGTGTCTTGGCTGCAAATACTCAGAACCATCTGTTAGGATGGCATGTTGCCTGGTTACAAGTTGGTGAGTCTGTTCCATTAGGAAATGGGTGCCAAGTAAATAAGTGTTCGCTCTGGTGGCCATGTAAGTCTTGCACTACAATTGCTATAAATAGACCGTCCTCTGTGACAAGTATATCTTATTTGTGTGGAGGTCTGTTTTTTTTTTCTCTTCTCAGAAATCTATTTTGTACATTAACTTTTTTTTTTTTTAGAAAACAGGATATATTTAACTTAACATAGGATGGAAATTTGCTTCTTTATGCAGACTACTTGTATTTCTTAACATTGTATGTAGGCAAACAATAGGCTTGCACTCACTTTTTAAAATAATTGTTGCCTGTACGTTGGGTAATTCATCCCAATACTATTTTCCTTTTATGTGTTATTGCAGTTTTATATTAGTTTATAAAATCTTGTTCAATATCTTAGAATTGTGTTTATTTTCTAGCTACATTTCAGAACTATCTTTCAGTGTGTACATGTACTTAAGTGTTGATTTAAAGAAAAAAATTAAAACTGTGTATTGATGTAGAATGTACTAAAAAATAAGGGAATTCAGTCCTCTCTAGACTATTCTTGTGACGTAGTAACTATATGGACAAGAAAAATCTAATAATTTTCTCTCAATATATCTTTTCATCATGGCCTTTCAATTGACTTAGGAATTAGTTTTCTATAAAAAGCACAGTTCTCAAGTGTTTAATAAGTTAAAATAACTATGAAAAAAAGCATTTCTTAAAGTGTAGTTGTACTCTTTTTATTTCTTTACAATATAAACTCAAGAAAAGACCATTATTTAAAAACATCCCATCTAACTATTCTATGTTCCTGTTATAATCATAAATGTACTTCTTTATTTGGCAACCCATGATAAAAATGGAAAGAATCAATACCAACACTGATTGCAGTACAGCTCATGAGCTAGAATTTATAAAATAAACTAAGCAGGATCTATCAGAGGGAGTAAAAGAATACAGCGAACCCATACTAAAGTTTTAAATATGGTATCGTCTGTTAGCAATGTCTCTTGTATGGGAAATAGATGAAAGTGACCATAATCCCCACAGCGTATACACTCTATCAGATAGTTTCCTATAGTCACTAAGGAGTCTAAGTGCATGTATGCTAGATTTCCAGGCAAATATACTTGTTACGATCAGCAAGTGATCTGACTTCAAATCCCTACATAGTGTCTTACTGAGTGAAACAGGATTTGCAAGGCCTGAGCATTCCATTGCCCTAGTCTAAAGGTAGTCCCAAGCAATCAGCTTGTTTGATGATTTATCTTAGTGCAACCCATTTTTTTTTACTACTCTCTGATGATTAAGATGTTTCCCCTGCAAATAATTTTGCACACATCTCTACAAAGAGCAGCAGCTTACAAAGTTATCCAATGTGGCCTAAGAAAAATCTAGTACACGGCAGTTCCATTAATGTCTTTACTTTTCCTTAGAAGTTCTTCAGAGCAGCATGTGGTATAATTTTATTTCTGAATAATATTTTTCCTTGGTTACTTTTAAAAATTCTTCTACTTCCTTCTTGAAGGTAGAGTGAAACCAGAGAAAATCTTTAGTTCTTTCTAAAATTAGAAGTATAAAGAAAAATATCCAGAAGCCATCACCCTGTGGTTGAAGTCTTTTGGCAAATGATCATTCATATACACTGAAGAGGGACAATAAAGAGATTCGATCCATGTGAACAGACAGAAATATCAGGGCATTTGTCACAGTTTATTTATTTATTTCTTTGGTCACATTTTACATAGGGAATTGGAGAGAGGGAATTGGATTGGAGGTAATGACTCAGGAAGAAATTATTCTAAAGAAGATTTTTATGTAAAAATTTTATGCTGAAGCAACTATGAAAAAGGGAATGGATTCATGTACATACATTCAAGAGAGATGAGAATATCTAAGATTGAAAAGCCAGGTCAAGAGTTGGACAATCAAGTGAGCCACACAGGCACCTCTCATTTTGCCCTTTTTAAGACACTTTTTGGAAGCAACATCTCCAACACTTCTCACACATACCTTACAAAGTCATCACAGTAATTAACTGGGATTTTTTTTTCCATCTTTATCATTTGTTTACTCATTATTTTACATATTTATTCATTCCATTGACACTGTGTCTGGTTTGAGGATTGAGTGGAGTTAGAGAAGGGAATTAAACAAAGATCAATGAGACACAAAAACTGAATCTCGAATTTGTAAGGCCAAACAAACCTGTTAGTTTCCTGGGGCTGGTGCAACAATATATACCACAAACTCAAAAGCTTAAACAACATAAATATGATTTCACATTCTGGAGATTAGAAGTCCATGATTACAGTGTTGGCAGGATTTATCTATCTCATCTCAATTTATCGATTACATCTGCAATGACTCTACTTCCAAAGAAGGTCTAACATAATAGGGGTTCTAACATAATAGAGGTTAGCATTTCAACCTATGAATTGCAAGTGGAAGAAGGACACAATTTAACCCATAATAAAATCAATCACCATTATCACAGATTCATCATAATAACAATGTGTTAATTCTATAGTAGCACAGGGAGAGGGATTACTAACTAACAAAGAAACAAGGAATGGCCACCCAGAGAAAGGATAATTGAGAAAGTATTGAAGCATGAGTATGCAAACACCAGGGTATTGAGAAGAATCCCATGAATTCCAGGCATAATAATAGCATGTAAAAACACACAGAATTGTTCAAAGAATGACTCCTGATGGTGAATAAATGACACATACAGAGCCTCTGAGGCAGAAGTGGGTGAAGACAGAACATGAAAAAGAAACTAATAAATCATGATGAGCATGATAAATACATCTATGGCTGCTTTTGATGCATAGAAATTGACACCTGCTGGAGACTGTAATTGCTAGAGAAGTCTTGGCTCTTATTCATTCATTCGTTCACTTATTCAATAAATATTTATTTAGCATCTATAAGATTCCAAAGCCAATTCTAGCTGCTAGTCTCACATCAATGAGTAAGAAGATAAATACCTCACGAAAGAGTGAAAAATAGACAAGTAAGCAAGAGAATACCTGAACTGACATTGGTGCTAAGGTCCACTGAGATGTATAAAGTGAGGTAAGAAAGGTGAATCACACATACAGTGGATGTTGATATTTTATCAGGTAATCAAAAAGGTCAATTTTGAAAAGGTAACAAGAGGTAAGGTAAATTTTGAAAATAAGGCAAAATTTGAAAAGCAATGCAAAGAAAGAACAAACTAGTCGTGTCAATGTTCAAGTAGGCAGTGAGTTAGGCTCTAGTAGGCTGTCCAAAGACCAGCAAAGGGGGACTCGAGGCCCATTCTCAGGAAAGTTAGCAACTGCCTTGGCAGCATTCCACACGCAAGGTCACAAGAAGCCGGATGAGATGAGACAGACCCAAGACAAAGAAGGTTGGAGACCCTGATGAAGTAAGGAAGGAAAGGTGCAAAACCTTGCTCCCAAAGAAACCCCCACCCCTAAAGTAATAAATATTCAACCGCTTAGTTAATGAAAGATAGAGACCCAAACTCTGGGCATAGTTCTCCTTTGAGCTTGCCTGCTCTCATACCTGGAGATTGTATTCCTTCTCACTTTAATATTACTTACATCGCTCAAACACTGTTTGTCCTTGAATTCTTTTTTTTCCAGGAGACTGAAACCTTTTGGCAATGACCCCGGGGGATGGGAGGGTAGCGGTCTCAGAGCCTAGAGGTCTCCCTAGTCAACCCAGAAATGAACTGCTTCTCAAGCAAAGACAAAGCCAATGTGAGAGCAGTATGGGGAAAGCTTACTTGGTATTTTGGAGAAACAGCAAAACAAAACAAAACCGTCTTATAGCTGAAGTAAATTGGTTAACAGCAGTTAAATTCAGAGAGGGTGGGGAGCAGGAGGCAAAATATAAACAGCCTCAGGGATGGGAAAGACTACATGTAAGGGGTAAGGGGATGTATTAAGCAGAGAAATCATTTTATCTGAATATATACCTATCTACCTATCATCTGTCAATCTAAAATATTTTAACCAGGATCATTCTTACAGTTTTGTGAGAATAGATTTTAAGTTGGATTCTGGTGGAGGCTGAGTGACGAAATTGGAGGATCATCATCCAGGTTATGGAGGCATGATCAAGGGCATTAGCAGGGACAATAGTGATAAGTGGCCAGATTCTACATTTTGCTGGGTGTATCTTGAGGTTAGATTTAAGGATTCAAGGTTGAATTGAATATCTGAACAAAGACAACAAATGTGATTTCTTGACATAGAAAAGATTGAGTGTGATCATGTTGTTATTTTCAGGGGGAGGGGGAATGGACAGTTGGGGGGAATGAAGAAATTGAGAGAACTCATATGTAACAAAATAAGGAAGGCAACATATATGAAGAAAAACATGAGATAGACAGAAATGTAAATTCTCTTTTGATTGTTTCCGTCTACTCAGTAAAATGGGAGGTAAAACCATGAGCTAAAAATAAGAATGAGGGAACAGGTGAAGTTGAGGTAGGAAAAGAAGTACTTAAATAATCAACCAGAAAACACCAAAGAGAATGGACTAAGGGCTGCAGAGCACTGACAGAATCCTTGAGACAATTTTAATGGGTTTAAAGTGAGACCAGTCAGCAGGTCCATGTGTATTCGACAACTGTATTTAGCGATGTTAAAGAATAATGGAAAATTAGATTTAACTAAGATTATCAGGCAAGTATGATAAAGATTAGGGCAAAGGATTCTAGGATACATGCAATGGAGTCATCTTAATACTAGACCATCAAGTCTAAGCTGAGACTGAAGAGAAAAGAACATGAGGTAGATAAAAGGTGGCAAAAATGTCTGCATCAACATTTTGGTATTGTGACAGAGAGGATACACTGAAAAGAACGAAGCTGTTGTCAGAGAACGGGATACATGAAATTGTTATAGAGGAGGTACAATTACTGAAAATGATATAAATTGCAAATGGTATGTTCTACATCAGGCTGTGCTGTTTAATATGTAGCCACTAGCCATGAGTGGCTATGGAAAGGAAAATGAACGAAAAGTAAATAAAACCAAAATTTAAATTTCTCGAACACATCCACTTTGAAATTCCCAATGCCCATACGTGACTAATGTCCAGAGAGTAGACAGCAAAGAAATAGAACAAATGCATTATTACAGAAATCTGCGTCAGACAGTGTCAGTATGGAAAGGCCATCCTGGTGGACGACTGGCTAGGACAAAAGGGAAGAGAAGCCGTCACGATCTAGAAATGCCAGGGTGTCTTAAAAAAGGAGAAATGATAAAAAGTTTGAAATGTCTGTGAAGAGAAAGGACTTTTATCCTCCTTTTCATCCATAGGAAAAATGTGACACGATGCAGAGGACTGCAAGGTGAACATTTCTTTTTCACCAGGTTTTAGTTAGAACAGAAGGTGAAGTGATCACCCATACATGAGGCTGAGGATATGGAAATTTTGCTGATGATGACTGGGATTTTTCAGAAGACAAAGTAAAGAGGTTTAGGGAGCTGGCAGGGTTGGGAGAAGGGGTGAGAAATTCGAATGTTAAAACCCTAGAAGACTCAGAGACTAAGAAAGATTAATTTAATGGAAATCAGAATCTGGGGATAAGAAATGACTAAAATGTCTCATACTTTTTATAGTAACTATCATAAATATAAATGAAGGGCACGGTTGGGTTTGTCTTTGTGGTGAGTTCGATCGAGCTTAGACTGGCTTGTGAAAGCTAACTGCACATCTCACTGATTCTGTATTCAACGCTGTCATGTTAGTAGCCTGAAATCAACTATGTTGGGAGAATTTACACTACAGAAATGAGCAAAAACTGCAAATTAGAGGCTTTTGGCCTCTCTTGGCGAGCTGGTTTACCAGTACACCCCTGGTTGCTCTGTGGCTTTTCAAATTGCTGAGACTATAGTGCTTGGTGGAGGAGGAGGAGGGCTCTGGGTTTTTTCAGTAGAAGCATCTGTATATTCCTTCTGATGGAGGTGCGGGGGCCATGAAATGTGCTGTGTTCAGGGGGCCTACAACTGCTTTAGTTCATTTTTGTGAAAGAACACAGAAACTGTAAGTTTTTATGACCATAGGACATAGCAAGACGAGACAGGCAGGCAGGTCTTTCTGGATCATGAAAGACTTTGTATATCATTACCATTTTTTTTTTTTTAAGGAGACAAGTGACCAAAGAAATATTTTAAAGGAGGATGTAAAGTAATTAGATTTGGAACTTTAGATGCTCTTATACTAGAGGAAAATGGGAGAAAAGCTATGGCTCTTTTTGATTCCAAATAGATAAACATTATAATGTCATCAAAATTAATAGTCGTGTTGAGATTCATGGAGATACTTATCATCCGCATTCCATACAAATGCTTTGCATTCTATGCAGTGCACTTAGGGAGGCAATTTGTGTTCATCCCCAAGATGTGCATGTCTCCTTATTGTCCTGGAGTAAGTTTGGAAAAGGAAACTGATGGGACTCACTCTAGTTACTGGGAGAAGTTATTGGCCACATGATTTTCACTGCTCTTTAGAAATTAGAATTCCAATCCAAATTTTACTCAAAGAGACATATTTTCCCAAAGATTAAATAAACTCCAATATCATCCTCTCCCCTCTCCCCAATCTTGACCCTCCATACCCATAACCAAGGAACAAAATAAAATGTAATAGTGGTAGGAACAAGTGTTTTTGATGTTTATCACATCTAAGGACTATACTTCCTTCTACATTCCTGGACAGACTGACTCCCTGGCATCAAGGCCTACCTAGTTCTACACAGAGCAAGTCTGACTGGGTTCTTAACTGAGCAAGGTGAGAAACAATATTTTGTAAAACAAATACTTGCAGCAAAAGGAAAAGGACAAAGAAAATCCTTAGAGAGTTAACTGGCTGTAAACAGTGGCAGAACTTGCACAGTCAAAAGTATTTTTCCTCCCAGAGTTTCCTCCAATTCTGTTTGATTTTTAGATCTTTTGATTTGCATTATGATCCAGTAGCATTAACCTTCTGCTAAACATACCACATTTAATATTCTCCAAATCATACCCATTTGGAATTCATTTCCAGTTAATGAATCTCTTCATTTTTAATTATTCCTTTTCTTTTCTTGCCATCTTGAATTATAGGGTTTTCTCTGAAATCTGGTTATCCTCTAGTAAATACTTGCTATTACAGAATTTTTACCTTTTGTTTTCTTTTATTTTCTTTGTATTTACAATTTTAAGTATCATATCTTTTCAAAATCTCTCATTTAAAATCTCCTTCATTATCAAAAGCAAAACAACATAAATAAAACTAAAATAACAAATCATGGTGGGTGGAATAAAAAATATATATAATAGAGAAAGGGGAATAATAAATAAGACAACAAAATCCTATAAGAATTCTGGCTATTAGTAAATGTAGTACTAAGAAAATGATTTTAAGTACAAACTTGAAAAACTACCACCAGGGGGTAGAAAAAATGGAGCCGGTGCAGACTAGCAAGTATGTACAATATTACAGGGGCAAAAAATAGCCCTGCAAGCTTTAGAAATAGAGAAAAATATAGAAGGTGATTAAGACTTAAAGGGTAAATGGAACACACATCATGAAGAAGTTATGTGTAGCAGAATATACCATTTCCTCAGTTTTGTTTGTTTGTTTGTTTTGTTTTTTTCCCTCTTTGCCATCATACACTGCGAATAGTGTAAAATTTTCCCATCCCTAAGCTTCCTTGCATGGCTTGATTTAATCAATATAACAATGTACTCAGAAGTTAAGAAAGAGAGCAAGTTCTAACTCAAGGTCTTAAGAGACCCCCTGAGCTTCTTATGTGAAGATATGCCTTAAGTAGCCATGGATTTTTCATCCCAGGACTAAAATGAAGATAACCTGGATCTGATCCTTGGCTAGCTGTTAAGGCCAGCCAAGAGCAACCAAACCATAATCAATCAAGACATCCATGAGTATAAAATTAACGATTATTATTGGAAGCCACTAAGATTTGATGGATGTTTGCAATGCAACAGAACAATTTCTGGTCATGTGTGTTTTTTCTAAATCTTATTAACTTAGAAATCTCAGGATTTTGAATCACGTTACATTTATAGATTAAATTTAAATAAAGTTGCCATCTTTATTACATTGAGTCCTTCAATCCAAGCATATGGTTGTTCTTCCCATTTGTTCATGTTTCCTTTTGAGTGCATTGGTAGCAATGAGTTCTTTGCATATTGTTATTGTAAATGTTAAAAAGTACGGTCCTAGGTGTTTAACCTGCAAAAGTGCTTGTTGTTATTGCATTCAATATTTATATAAAACTGTAGTGAAACTTGGTTCAAAAAGAGAATAAAGTTGAGGGCGCCTGGGTGGCTCAGTGGGTTAAAGCCGCTGCCTTCGGCTCAGGTCATGATCCCAGGGTCCTGGGATCGAGGCCCGCATCGGGCTCTCTGCTCAGCAGGGAGCCTGCTTCCTCCTCTCTCCTCTCTCTCTGCCTGCCTCTCTGCCGACTTGTAATCTCTCTCTCTGTGTCAAATAAATAAATAAAATCTTTAAAAAAAAAAAAAAGAGAGAGAATAAAGTTGACTCAAACAGATCTGAGTGTGTGTGAGTGGTTTTTCCCCCTTTGTTTTTAATTTTATATATTTTAGATTGATAAGAAAAGCATGTTTAAATAATTTGGGGAAATATTTATATAGATATCAATCAGTTGAAAGTCTAGATAATAAACATGAATAATTTTAAACTGCTCCAGTAATAAAAATGCAAATTTAATTAAACAATGCTCTTTAGGAAAGTTATTGTTTGATTTAGAAAAAAATGGATAAATAAAAATACTGAATCCATTTATTTATTGCTTATAAATGTGCAGAAGAAAACACATTTTTTAAAAGTAGTAGGTCAGTTTGTGTGAAGAGCCACGTAAGTTTTCAAAACTTTTATCAGATATATTGGTGTATCAGGACCAATGTATGCCCCCTTTAGATTTGGTAAGCATCATTTTCTGCAGACTGGGTTGGTCATCCCAGCTCGCACCTCATTTCATAGCACATTTGGTTACACTGTCTATGTTTACGGTGAGTATTAGGTCCTTCGCATGGCTTCTATGTTGCTCACCACGGTGCAAGCTAAGCACTGTTAAAACGTAGTTCCTGGGGCGCCTGGGTGGCTCAGTGGGTTAAAGCATCTGCCTTCAGCTCAGGTCATGATCTCAGGGTCCTGGGATTGAGCCCGGCTTTGGGCTCANGGTTAAAGCATCTGCCTTCAGCTCAGGTCATGATCTCAGGGTCCTGGGATTGAGCCCGGCTTCGGGCTCACTGCTTGGCAGGGATCCTGCTTCCTCCTCTCCCTCTGCCTGCCTCTCTGCCTACTTGTAATCTCTCTCTCTCTCTCTCTGTCAAATAAATAAATAAAATCTTAAAAAAAAACCCGAACAAACAAACAAACAACAATGACAACAAAACTCCGTTCCTATTCAAGTCTCAGGAATGAGCTGGCCTGCACTACTTCTAGATTCAAATAAAACAGTACACCAGAGGGCATGGGACCTAGATTCCTAGGATTCTCTCCAAAGGCGTAGTTAATATATCCTAGAAATATGAAGGAAATTAACACTTCTTGTCACAAACATTCTCCAATGAGAGACAGAAGAAAAAGAACTGGCAGAAAAATTTCTCTCTTTCTACTTCTGATGAACCATTTCAAGGCCCACTGCTTCCATATGTTTTATTCAGAATATTCCATATACTCAAAACACTAGCTGTATTTTCTTGTGAAGTAACAAATCACCCTGAATTTACTGATGCTTTTCCTCAGAATCATTTCCAATTTCCCTCATTTGCTGCCCAGGAATTACCTTTCATTTAAAACATNATTACCTTTCAATTAAAACATTAGCACGTAAATTATGCAGCAAATTATTTTTTCTTTCCCTAGAGAGCCAAGATTAAGACAACTATGAATTCTGAAAATACTTTCTATTGGTAAAAGAGTGTTTACTCATAAAATATGTTTTTTGTTTTGTTTTAAGTACAGGGCTGGGTGTGGAGGCCAATGCAGTGCAAAAAATCAAGATCTTGAGGTTAAGATCTGACGCAGGATCAAGAGTCAAACAATTAACCAACTGAGCCATCCAGGTGCCCCAGAGAATATGGTTTTTTAACATAATTTGTGAAACAATTTAAAAATCAAAGGCATATTAAATGCCTAATGACAGGTGATATTTTCACCATTTTTCTCCATGTATTGAGATTTTTCTCATCATAATGTAATGAGGATATTCAATAATGTTAAGTGAAGCAAGCAGAAAATAATTATTTACACAGTATTTCAAAATTAGATAAATTAAAATTTTCAATAAAGTGGGCACCTGGGTGGCTCAGTCAGTTAAGCATCTGCCTTTGACTCAGGTCCTGATTTCAGGATCCCTGGATCTGGCTGCTCAGCTGGGAGTCTGACCCACCCCCTTACCCCCCCCCCCCCACTCCTGCATATGCTCTCTCTCAAATAAATAAATAAAGTCTTTTAAAAATTTCAATAAAGTTGGTGGAAATAAACAAAAATATTAGTTTATTTTCTCATGTGAAAAAAACTGTTCATCTTTTTATTTATTATTATTATTATTTTGTTTTGTTTTTCTACACAACACTAGGTATCAAACAGAATATGTTTAGTAGCAGTTCTCTAATTTTGGAAACCCAAATCCAAACTTGTATTTGGCTAGTTATGTTATATGAAGAATAATAACCATGTGGTGAAACACTTTGAAATCATCCTCTGAAAGTTTTGGGTAAAATTCTAAACATTGCATAAAAATGCAAAGTAATACAGTGCTCTAGAGGCATGAAAACAGCTTTGTTCTATAAACTGGAACAGGCCTTCAAGGCTCAGAAACCAGGCATCTTTACTATGATTTAGGATGCGAACCAATTCATAAAATGCAACAAACTATAAAGTCATAAACATTAATCTTCAAAATGAAAGCCCAGAGTACACCGAAGTAAGAATAAATATGTAATAGTATAAAGTATAAAAGCTTAAAAATACAAAGTGTAAAGGTAGTTGCTTATATATTATCTTAAATAATTTGTTTCATGGAAATAGTAGTATTCCTTTAATTTTAACTTTATATAATAAATGTAATACATTCCTTATAACATGAATTATAAAACTCATTAATACAAAATATAAATCTCCTCAAACTATATTCTATAGTAAAGGTCTCTGAGCTACTTTTTTTCCTTAATTATTCCATATATATGTTATTGCAGATATTCTACAGACTGTGTGATATGAATTATATAAAGGGAATGTTGACAAGATGATTGCTTTCATCTCTAAGATATGAAGAGTATTAGGCCGCCATTTGCTCTTCCTAGACACGCTAAATTCTTTTTTTATGTACCCATGCCCATATTTTTACTGCTCTATTTCTTAGTAGAAGATAAATATGGTCATGATTGTTATATTCAGTTGTTACTGAAAAGATTATGAATGATCAAAAATCTTCACACTGTGAGATTTACTGGAAATAATATTTTGTTTCATAATGGCAGCTGTTGCTTTCAAGATTTGTTAGGTTTTATGCTGTGGAAGATTTTTATTGTTTGCCTTTATAACAATCAGTTTCGTTTTTCTTTCCTTAACTTGTACAATGACCACTTAGTATAAAGATTCAAAACACTGATGGTCACGTCAAAAAACAGTGATCAGGGCGCCTGGGTGGCTCAGCGGTTTAAAGCCTCTGCCTTCAGCTCAGGTCATGATCTCAGGGTCCTGGGATCGAGGCCCACATCGGGCTCTCTGCTCGGCAGGGAGCCTGCTTCCTCCTCTCTCTCTG
>LNAC01000092.1:5093614-5125851 GCA_002007465.1 Ailurus styani | reverse complement strand
AAAAAAAAAAAAAGGAAGAAAGAAAGAAAGCCCATGAGGAAATGGGTCAAAAATCACATAAGTCAGATAAGTGGTTAGAATCACATGTCTAGATCATGGGAGATTCTCTCAGGAAGTAAACAAACAAACAAACAAACAAACAAACAAAAAAACAATAACGGTAAACAGATTGAGAAACATAAAGTA
This sequence comes from Ailurus styani, assembly GCA_002007465.1. Lineage (NCBI taxonomy): Eukaryota > Metazoa > Chordata > Mammalia > Carnivora > Ailuridae > Ailurus > Ailurus styani. The sequence continues at coordinate 5,125,665 of LNAC01000092.1, read as the reverse complement.
ACCATTGAATATTTAATTTTTTTAAAAGATTTTATTTATTCATTTAAGAGAGAACAGTGAGACAGAGCACACGTTGGAGGAAGGGGCTGAGNAGGGGCTGAGGGAGGAGAAGACACTCCCCATCCACCAACACACCCCCCACCTGCTGAGCAGGGAGTCTGATACTGGGCCTGATTCCAGGACCCCCGATTATGCCTGAGCAGAAGGCAGATGCTTAACCTTTTGAACCATCCAGGTACCTCTAACATTTAATATTTTAGAATTTTTTTTAAAGATAAGGAATGCAGATCAGAGAATGGGCAAGCAACAAGCAAATGTAATCCTTGCAAATTAGTCTAGAAATCAATCCTGCTTAAGATGGATTGGGGATAGAAGTGTTTGGGTGCAATAATAGTAAAGAGCTTACATATTTATTAACTTTATAATTCAAAACATACTTTCTCTATCAAGTCACTAATTGAGTATGTTCATCTTATCCAAAAATGTATCTGTGGCTATTAACAGAGATAAAAAGAGAGGCCAAGTCAGTGGGGCTCTTCCCCACATTCACAAAGCAAATTAAACAGCTCTTATTTTATCTTAATTAAATATTATGGTAGAAATTCTATTTTAGAAAAGGCACCATGCAACAAAAAATGTTAGAAAACCATTGAGTCTGAAGTTGTTTTTTTTTAATCTATTCTAACATTCAAAGCAAAGCTGATTTTTAAAATATTTTTGTAGGAAACCTATGCCTTTTACATTATTGCAGTAGGACAGAACTAAAAATGTTTTGAGAAGAAAATAAAGAGTTTGATTTCCATAGGCTAGAGTAATATTCCAAACTCACAGACATATTTTTCCCCTGTAAAGAAATAGACTCTTCTATTTCTATTCAAAACCACAATTATTATTTCACACCCTGCCTCTGAGAGATAGAAAACCAATACCTTTCCCTGTTAACTTCACCACTTTAGACAGTGACTCCTAGTGAGGTTAGATGACTTACTAAGGATCATAGCAAAAGTCAAAATTTCAGCAGGAGTTTCTGGTCACCTATCTTTTTTTTCCTCTGTCAGCCTGACCCTCAACCACAAATAAAGCACAAGTGCTAACATCTCCATCTGCTTCACGGATTCACTTTTCAGCTGCAGGAGCTATGTGATAGGTTCACTGTTGCATCCTTAAGGAAATTAAAAAGCCTGGAGGAGGAAGCAAAATTCAGTAGCTGAAAAGCAAACCAACTAAATTAAACATTTTAAACAAAATATCAACACATCTATTTATGTTGGATGTGTATAGAGGTCTCCAGGATCCCTTACGAGGGGTAATTAACTATAAGAATATTTGATCAGCATGTACCAAGAGAGATTAATCCCTTTAGTTATAATTTAATAATTTAGATAGGCACCATGTCTTTTCAGATTAGAAATATTGTACTAAACTAAAATACTGTTTAATGGGGTTTATTCTGTATCAGATGGTATACTGAATGATATTCAGAATGGGCTCATTTGAGTATACTCTCCTAAATTTATGTTATCTTACCCTATAAGAAAGTATGTTTATTCTTTGTACTTTACAGTTAACATCAGATATGATAACAGAACATGAATATAGAGAAAAGTCAAAGACCCAAAAACCACATTGTCACCCTTCTTTTATTTTTTGGTCTCCCTTCTTTAGATTGTAAGCTGAATTCAGAGCAGCCAGTTGTTATCTCAAATTTCAGTTTTCAAAAGCTTACCCATATGCACCAAATTGAATATGATGTTTGCTGCTGACGAAGAGGCTCCTAACTACTTGTACTTGTGCGAGGGCTAGTTTTGCCCATTAATATAAGGTCCATTGAGAGAAAATAAACTGCTATCCGTGATTGTGGATGGAGGAATGCAGAAACAACCATGCCCTTGGGCCATCCTGTTTATGCCACTTTAAAGAGCATTTTGTTGTTGTTTCTCAGTAATTCTATGGCTTACATTACTTTTACTGAATTACTAATAGCAATAAAAGGGTTAAAGTGAAACTCCTCAGTCCAAAATAGTGGGGAGGTGAGTTACTAAGGTCACTGAGTCACCAAAACCTATACCTTGCCAAAGCAAAGGACAAATTTTCTCCTCTTACTCAAATTATCAGCTGGAGATCAGTAACTGACCACTCCCTCTTTCTTTCAATACTATGTTCTCTAGTTCTCTGAGACATCTTAATAACCCAGGTTCTTCTTACTCATTCTCTATTTCATTTGTTTCTTTACTGTCCCTTACTCCACTGGCACACATCTAAATATTGGAGTGTCTTTTCCTCTTTGATGACTTTCAGATGACCAAGTTTGGACTGTCCCCTGAGTTCCAGAAATAATAATATAGATAATAGTCAACTCATATCTACAGAGATGTCTTTAACAAGCATCTCAACTTTTCTTTGTTCATTCTTCCCCCCCTCCCCGTAATCATACTTTACCATCAGATTGGCACCACCTAGTTATTTAGGTCAAGAATTTAGGAGTCACTCTGCTTTATTCTTTACATCCCTATCCAAAGTTGTTTTTGTTTGTTTGTTTGTTTTTAAGATTTTATTTATTTATTTGACAGAGAGAGAGATTACAAGTAGGCAGAGAGGCAGGCAGAGAGAGAGAGGAGGAAGCAGGCTCCCAGCTTAGCAGGGAGCCCTATGCGGGGCTCGATCCCAGGACCCTGAGATCATGACCTGAGCCACAGGCACAGGCTCTAACTCACTGAGCCACCCAGGTGCCCTCCCTATCCAATGTTTAAGTTCTTTGGCTCAGTGTATAAAATCTATCCTGAATCAGATTCCTTACTCTCATTTAAATGTTACAGCCATATCCAAGCTACCATCAACTCTCACCTGAAATGCTTATTCCAAAAGCCTCTGTACTTCACTCTTGCCTTCACACAACTCAACTTCCACTAAACCATGCAAATCGTATTTCACTGTTCAAATTAAAAACAAAAACAAACAACTTAGTGGTTCTCTTAGAAGATTAATAAAACTGAAGTTATCCATTAGGTTTTGGAAGTCCTTCTACTAACTACACTTTAACTCTCTAAACTATGACTTAGGCGGCCTTCTTTCTGTCTCTAAAAATGACCGAACACATTTTTGTCCTGGGCTCTAACACTTTATCTACTGCCTAGAATCTCCCACACTTCTCTTCCACATCTTCACACAGCTGCTTTCTTCTCATTGTTCTGTTCTCAACTCAAATATCAACAAATACTTCATTGATAACCAAGCTAACACAGACCTCAGACATTCTCTGTCACCATCACCCTATTTCACACCTTTCAGATCACTTACTACTAATTTTTTGTTTCTTTGTTTTTTTTGATATTTACCCCTATGATGATGGCATGCTTCACCAATGTAATCCTAGGTCTTGGAAGAGTTCATCTAAGTATATGTTGAGTTCATGAATAGAAAAAAAGATACTACAAACACATTTTGAAAATTATGTTCGAAGACCACTCCCACAGTTATCGACCAACCTAGCATGCTTCAACCCTGCATTGCTCATTACATTAGAATAAGTAAAAGATTCAAAGCATCTGTTCTACAATTTTCTGCTCTCAGGCTAGCAGTTGACCAATAAAAAAGAACAGCTGGAGGTGACACTTCAAGCAGTCCCAAGGCACATAGATCCATTCCTATTACATTCACCTCAGGAGGTTTAAGTCTGCCCAAGGATATCTCTGAACAGGTCAATTTCAACAAATAGCTGCTTCAAGGTGTCAGGTTCTAAAAGAGTAACTAGAGTCATTCAACATACCGGCAGAAGAGCATGATCTAGATTTGAATTGATCTTTCTTTTTTTTTTTTTTCTCCTTCCCTCCACCCCCCGACCGAAGTGCTTTGACTCCTAGACCCAAAACAGGTTCTGGCATAAAAACAAATGTAATGCTAAAAACAATGATTATGCCTTATCTCAAACTTCATATAATTCCTGGATAAGAAAGATTATTATTTTGTTTATTCAGGAGCCAGTATACACAGCTTGCTAAGCATTGCTTAATGAAAACTTGCATTATAACTTTGATGAACATAAAAGATTTAAGAGATAAAAGAGCTCAGACAGTTAAAAGACATGGGTCCAAATCACTTGAGTAATGTTGAGCAAATAATTTCACATAGAGTTCTATACTCTTAAATGTCATCATATTTCTTTTAAAGATTCTTTTTATTTATTTGACAGAGACAGTGAGAGAGGAATCACAACAGAGGGGGTGGGAGAGGGAAAAGCAGGTTCCCCAAGGAGCAGAGAGCCCAACACACAGGGCTTGATCCCAGGACCCTGAGATCATGATCAGAGCCAAAGGCAGATGCTTAAGGACTGAACCACCCAGGAACCCCTCACAGTATGTTTTAAATCCATTCTGTCCCTCCCTGCAGTGCAACTCATTGCAACCTGAAAAAATTCAAGTTCATCTTTGAATAGCTTGAACCCACAGAATGCTCTCTGGACAATTTTATGATGATAATATGAGGAATTTAAACTATAAACTTCCGGTTTCCTTCTAGCATAAATATCTGAAAGGGATATCCTTTAGTATTATATCCCTTATTTTATGGTTCATATTTCATTCATTGTGAACAGAATTACTGCTAAGGAAAATAATAAATTTCAAAATATATGTTTTAACCAAGAATATCTAGGAAAAAATCTCCTCTTGGATACTCAGATCATGTGATATTCTTAAGTGCTTAATTTAAAGGAGATACATTTATAATTTAAAACACAGTAATATAATTTCAGCAGAACTGGCTACAGCATTTTCTCTGACTTACAAAAATTAAGACAAAACATAATAAAAAATGAGAATATAGTTAATTTATCTTATTGTCAAGTCTAGTTAGGAGTTTCACTTACTTTTATTCTACTCCTTTGACAGTGGAAGTAATGAAATACTTTGAAGACACTTAATTCTAAACATACAGAAACTTCTTCCATTTGTTCCCTGCTTATCTGATTCCCACATTTAAATCTCCAGGCCTGATCCCTCTTCCATGAGCCTGTCTTCCTACTTCAACTGTAAGTTGAAGGCCTATGCCTAGACAGACATTTTGAAATTTTTACCTCAATGTTTGCATTTTTTAGGGAGTAGTCCTTATGTGTTGCCAATACTTCCTTGGAAAAGCTTTATTTTCCATTTCCTAAACAACTCTCCTAGAGAAAGGCATCATCCTCTCACATCTAAGATACAAGCCTTTGACCTTATAGTTCCCTTCATCTGTAATGCCCTCGCTTAACCCTTGGTTCTTTATCTACCTGATCCCTTTCCCCAGGGGTTCTTTTTAATTCCCCCACTCTTAGCTTTGCTACTTTTTTACTATTTTTTAAAGACTCATTAATCATGAATTCCTAGGGGATAAGGTCCTTGCCCTTCTTTCCCTCCCATGGGCACAGTGAATCATGTCTTCTCTGCCTCTTTTGCTTCTTTTCTTTTTTTCCAAGTAGGCGCCATGCTCAATGTTGGGCTTGAACTCATGACCCTGAGATCAAGAGTGGCATGCTCTACTGACTGAGCCAGTCAGATACCTCATCTTTTACTTCTATACATATGTCTGCCCTTTTCTTTAGACCACTGAATGGGCACTGTATGAATTTCATGCATCTGGTAAGAAGCATCATGTCTTATTAATCATGGTTTCTTATCATGAGCTATATTCCTGGTACATTATATGCACTCAAAAAGGATTTTGTTAGTAAATTCACAAATGAATGAGTGAATGAAGTAAATGAATAAATGGGTAACCAACTAGGCTCTTTACTTTCCTTTAGTTCACCTTCCTGCCCAAACTACAGGCACTCCCTGGGGCTAGTTAGGTCAAGTTCTTCTTCTGCAACAACTTTTTCAGGGGCGTCCCAATAATGCTAAGCAGCCGAAGATCTTTACCTAAGCCTTGCACTGCTATGAATTTCATCTGGTTCATGTGGCTCCAGTAATCTCTGCAAGCTTCTATTCCTTCTACGTTGGCCTTGCTAGATTTTTCTTCCTAAAGAGAAACTTTATATATGTCATTCCGTGATTGGAACTTTTCAGTGGTTCCATAGTATCTACCATGCAAAATCCAAACTGTGATGCACAGTAATCAACACCCTGCAAAGTCTGGCCACTACCAACATTTGCAGTTGAATTTCCCACCACTTTTCTATAAAAGGCTCTTAATCTCAGGAAACAAACTGAGGGTTGCTGAAGGGGGGGGGATGGGGTGGCTGGGAGATGGACATTGGGGAGGGTATGTGCTATGGTGAGTTCTGTGAATCATGTAAGACTGATGAATTATAGACCTGTACCCTGAAATACATATTACATTATATGTTAATTTAAAAAAATAAAAAATATAAAAATAATCTTTTGTACTAGTATTCATTTCTAGTCTCCTAAACTTTCAGATTCATTTATAACTATTTTCCGGTGACATTTTTCTATAATAAATACTCCCCAAACACACTCATCTGATCTATTTTGTATTTGGTTTATTTATTATATTTATTCTCTCTTAAACCAAGACTATAAGGTTCACAAGAACCAGACTTTCTTTTTATTTTATTTACTTCTGTAGCCCTACAGCATAACAAATTTTCTAGTATACAGGTTTTGGTTACATAAATGAACAAATATATCAAGGTGTATCTTAAGGCTAGTCTCCCAAAATGCCTTGTGTGATAACTTAAAATGTTAATAAATTATCCCTATATCAAAATATTAATACCCCTTTTTGTGTTTCATATTAAATAACTATACTTTAATTAATTTATTAAACTTTCTTGTTTATTGTGTTTATTAATGTTTAACTTTGCATGGTATTTTTGCCATGATATTTTGCTTTTTCCTAAATAATCTGTAAACTGATATCGATAAGAGTTATGCCCAACATTTCACATCACCCTTAGCAAATCTGAATAAAATGTTTTACAGAAACTTAAAGTCGAACAAATGTTTAAGGATAATCTAATCTGACCAGAGTATACAGGTTCTTGTAAATACCTAAAGCACACTGGAAAGACTCACAACCTAGATTCAGAAAAATAGTGCTCCATTTCTTGCTAAAAAGACAGTTTTAAAAAGACAGTTTCTGCCTCCTTTTTCCATTCTTTTCCTTCTTAATTGAAGAAAAGTGGTGGAGATTTATATCGTGATCTATGACTTAGCCAATATTGATTCCCTTCATGCACCTTCCATCTTAGCTGCAGCAGACATGACTCATGCAGCAGACAGAGCCCAATCACACTCTCGGGATGATTTTGCCAAGTTAGTCTCTACTGACTCAATGCTGGAAGTATCTTCTCAGCACTCCATGCATTCATGTTGGGCATTTTTCCCCCTAGTTTTGCAAGGTCATATTCTCTGACAAAATGGGCCCCATAAAAGGTAACTGCCTGGTAATTCAGCATCCATGTTTCATGAAAACTGATGGAAACGTGGGGAAATTAACCTCAGGTCCAGAGAATTTTACCACTCATTTTTGCTACATTTCAGCTTCTTTCAGGGATGACCTGAGTAAATTGTTCTAATGCCTTAGGAAAAAAGAGATATTATGACCCCCCGCCTTTCCTGTACCTCCAGTATGTCATATATATATACCTGCTTCTTATAAAACCAGAGCCTTGAGAGAAAAAAAATGGATAATTATTTCTGATTGGTTCACTCTTCTCCTTTTTATCTTTCTACCATTTCTTAAAGGAAGAAAAAGATATGTGTTGTTGGTGTTTTGTTTAGTTTTGTTTTGTTTTTTATTTCCCATTCTAAAACGTTCCACTCTATATAGTAGCACAGCCTCAAGGCCTGAATGTCATGGGTGTAAAGGGTATCATCTCTGGGCAAGAGTCTTTCATTTGGAGAAGATAAGAGTGCTAAATTAATATGGAAATTTTTTATTCTTTCAGCATTGCATAATTCTCATATATATATAGTCTTGTTGCATGAATTATATATGTAAAAACTGAATGTTACACTTTTACTTTAATTCCTTCTGTAATAAATCCTAGTCTGCCACATTTCCAGGAAGATGAATGACTCTGGCTAAATGGGTCGAAGTACTTGTTCTCAAAAAAATAAAAGTGGATTACAATATTAATCCATATAACAGTCGGTTTGCCATATAACAGTCGGTTGACCAAGACTTTATTTCACATCTAGATGAGACTCAAGTCTTGATTTGGTAAGTGACTTTTCCAAAGAGACTCATTTGATTATGTGTAAGGCAAGGCTTATACCCCGGATTCAATATTCTTATTCCCACTTAGCTTTTGACTACTTGTTATCAGGCAGAGAAATGGAAAAAAGAAAGTTACTTAGAATGCTCACAATAAAAACAGAACCTCGCAGAAGCAGACTATACAGAATAATTCTGAGTATGACATTTCTATTCTCACAAATCTTTCCTGGGTTCCTTTTTTTCCTAATAACAAATGTCTTACTCATTTAGAATCAGAAGAGAAATGTTAAGACAGACTCAACTGAAAATATATAGAACCCAGGAGTTTTCCTCAGAGCATTAAAATGTATTATGTATTAGCATTTGATCAATTGAACCTTTAGTAACTGATATAATTCTCTAGGCAATGAACTACTATCTTTATGGCAGCAAAATATCAATGTGTGATATGATTTTAAAAACATGAGAATGTTATATTTTTCAAGCCAAATGAAGGCCCTTGAAAAGACTCAAATAAAAATATTTTTGAAATGATTTAATTTTTGCTTCTTTGAAACAAAATTTTAAAAATGCCTTTTTGATTAATCTGTTGCTCCCTTAGGGATTCAAATTCACTTAGAATGTTTTTTTAAGATTTTATTTATTTATTTCACAGAGGGAGAGAGATCACAAGGAGGCAGAGAGGTAGGCGGGGGGTGGGGGGAAGCAGGCTCCTCGCTGAGCAGGGAGCCCGATGCGGGCCTCGATCCCAGGACCCTGAGATCATGACCTGAGCTGAAAGCAGAAGCTTTAACCCACTGAGCCACCCAGGAGCCCTCAAATTCACTTAGAATTTAATAGTACACATCCTTTTTTTANTATGTATTAGCATTTGATCAATTGAACCTTTAGTAACTGATATAATTCTCTAGGCAATGAACTACTATCTTTATGGCAGCAAAATATCAATGTGTGATATGATTTTAAAAACATGAGAATGTTATATTTTTCAAGCCAAATGAAGGCCCTTGAAAAGACTCAAATAAAAATATTTTTGAAATGATTTAATTTTTGCTTCTTTGAAACAAAATTTTAAAAATGCCTTTTAGATTAATCTGTTGCTCCCTTAGGGATTCAAATTCACTTAGAATTTTTTTTAAGATTTTATTTATTTATTTCACAGAGGGAGAGAGATCACAAGGAGGCAGAGAGGTAGGCGGGGGGAGGGGGGGGGAAGCAGGCTCCTCGCTGAGCAGGGAGCCCGATGCGGGCCTCAATCCCAGGACCCTGAGATCATGACCTGAGCTGAAAGCAGAAGCTTTAACCCACTGAGCCACCCAGGAGCCCTCAAATTCACTTAGAATTTAATAGTACACATCCTTTTTTTACTATAAGTTAGTATATTATATTCCATGTGACATACAATGAGGGTATTTAGGCCCAAATCAGAAGAATTAGTTTTAAAGACCAATTTCTTTCTGGATTGAAAAGGTCAGTATAATATCTTTTTATAATATCTTTTTCTCTTCATCTTAAAATAAAAAAGATAAGACTGGCAAACACGGAAATTTCTTTTCTAATTTTAATATTGTTATTTTTATTCTATTGCTTTGTTAGCTGTTCATAAGCTTGTTGAAGGATAGATTTTGGACCCGTGGGGATTTTAACCCTCATCTAGAAGCACAAACATATGATAGAACTAATGATAGTAGGCATACTCACATACTTATCTCTGAAGAATTCTGAGTTAGGTCATTTTTGTTGTTTTTTGGTGCTGCTGAAGGTACTTCATTTCTTTGTGTATTCATTTCAGAACTATAAAGCTAGAGTTAAAAGCTAGATTCAAAATATGGTAAAGGATAAACAATTAGATAAATTAGATAGCATTTCACAAGTGTAAAAAGGCTTAAAATCATATTTTAAATAATAAGTAACTCACTCTTCCTAGTCCAATTATCAGGGAGTTTTGCAACTGTGTCAGACCTAGGTTTATTACTCTCCATTGTAATCAATTTCAAGTGAAATATTTAATATAATGGAGCAGATATCTTTCATATATGAATGTGTGTATGCATGCATGCACACCTTTGCAGGGGCAGGGAAGGATTGGTAATAAGAAAAGAAGGTTGAAAAAAAGATAGAAACAGCTTTACTCAACTAGCTTTCTTCCCTGACAGGTTTCACATAAAACTAGCTTAAGTCTTTGCATTTAAGCTGAAACATGATAGCTTATCTTTTCTCTAATTATTATAACATATTATAACAAATATAAAACCACAGAATTCCTACATGAAATGCTATTTATGGAGAAATAGGTATTGCCATGTGCTTCTGATGGAGCTATAATTGTACAGAGTGTTAAAGGAGCTAAAACTGGAGTACTATGAGTGTTTCATCCGGTCATCCTCTTTTAGTAACTTAACCAGTAAAAATTATAAGGATTTACATACAGTTTTTATGTGTAATAGTAATTCTTAAAATTCATAATAATAACCAATAGTGAAAAAAATCATGAAAGTTTGTACAATATTTGAAATCACACCTAAACTATATATAATAAATTATTTATGTTATATTATTAAAATTTTTCATTATGTGAGAAACACATAATTATCTAATGTAATGACCATATATCTACATTTATAGAAAAAAGCTTATATTTTATGGAAAAATAATATCAATAAATACACTAAAATTTTAATTTTATCCCTTATTAGTGGAAATTTGAGTTGTTTTTCCACATTTCTTACAAATGTAAACTTTTCTTCATTGATACATACACACGTACACACATATATATAGAATATATATAGAACTAGAGGTGATTACTCCAATGTAATTATAAATTATGAGTCGAATAAATAATATTAAGGCCTATAAAAATAAGAGTATAAATATTTGGAGAAGATATAATTTTGAAATCTTAGTAGTAACATCATGAACATAAGCATACACAAGGGCATCCTAAGATTCCTGAAACTCTAACTTATATCAAATCTAAGCCCCCTTTTTGTTTTTCAGTTTTACAAGAGTATTTCCTTAGCTCTCGGGACAGATTGCTTTATTTATTTATTTATTTTGGAAAAAGTCTAAATAAGGTCATTACTTCCACAAAAATAAACATTCCCTTTTTATTTTAAAATGATCAGTGGAGATTTAGAGAAAGCAGTTCAATTACAGTTTGATCACATTGTTAATTTTTACTTGAGTATTAGCTGTACCTCTGAGTCCGTGGAACAAAGTAGTGGAAAGGGGAAAGTGTCTTTCTCCCTGTGCACTTAGTCTTCCCTAGGGCTGTAAACAATTCTATATATATGTTTGTGGATGTATGTGTTTTCTTATGTGAACAGCTGTTCACAGAAGGGAGTTGAAATAGACCATAGAATGAACTTGCAGTTACCATAGTAATCTCAAATTGAAAGGGTCTCTGTTCTACCTGGAGAGGTTAGATGGACATTCAACTTGGAGTAGCTTCTTACTGACCTATAAGTGGCATAATTTAGAGTACTATTGAACTATGTATTGTGTAGTTTAAAACCATTAGAAAATATTTTAAACTTGCTGTTAGGGGATTTAATTTTTCATGAATTATCTTTAAAGAAATCCATTTTGAGAAAGGAAATAGGAATGGAAATAAAGATTCAATGTAGGGTAAATATTATTCTCTTGAAAACATTTGAACCTAAACATCCAAGAAAAAAATGTGCATGGGACACCTTTGTTGGAAGAGAATAGATTGACGCTGACCATGAAGGTCAATTTGACGAAGTCAAAAAGGACCCTCAAAGGCAAAACATGAAAATAGAGAAACATAGATACTTTTCTTGTATTTAACTGAACTTTTTAAACTTCTTGTTAAGAATTGGAGGCTGGTCTTTGCTATTCAGTGGTTGGGATCAGGACATTTTGGTAGTTTGATAAAAAGTTAATAAAAAGATTGAATGTATATAAAAAAAACCAAAACCAACTATGGAGGTACTGGGTGGCTCAGTTTAAAATTTTTAAAAAAGTATCTAATTATGCAAGGCACTCAAAGAAACATCTCAGGGAAACAGTGTGTGTAATTAGAAGTAGATACATTGTTGTAAGTATAATGAAAACACCAAGGTTTTTATCCAAAACTATATAACTTATATGTTGATTATAAGGTCAAAAAACAGAGCACATCCATGCAAATTTTCATATCAAATAAAGTGGGAAGAACCCACAATAAAAACATGGATTTAAATAATTAAATAAATTTAAAATATTCTGGGAAGTACTTTTTTCTTTAGTCATTTAGCAAATTATAATGCTCCCTGAGCTACTTAAATATTTTTAGCCTCCATTTTTATTTGTGGGTTCAACATCAGGTATGCTTGCAATTCAAAACACAGATCTTTTACAAAATCTTTGTCCTACCTCACCATTGAATCTTCTTCCTCCAACTCAAATTTCCACACACACACACACACACACACACACACACACACACACACACACAACTGATGAGAGAACAGAAGGCAAGCTGAGGACAAAGCAGAAGTGGACACCCTGCAAGCTTGCCCCCACCCCCCTCTCCTGGGTGAGACATGTGTGACACTCTTCCAGGAATGTCCCAACCATCTTATGTTAATACCTTGCTAGAGGGAAAAACAATCATAACCTGTCAATGGCAAGGTCTCAAGGCCTCAGGTAGCCTGTAAGCCTCTTTAGCATATGAAAGTTCTTTTGAAACCTCCCTTTATTCTTAACTTCCCCAATTCCATAGTATGTAGTCATCCACCCCTCACAACCCTGGTGCAGCAGCTCTTGTGCCCACAGGTCCTGTTCCCGTGCTTTAATAATGCACCATTTTGCACCAAAGACGTCTCAAGAATTCTTCCATGGTCCTCAGCTCCAGACTCCACCCCACTGAACCTCACTTATTTTCTAAAACTTCACCACAACCACAATCCCCCAAATGCTTTTAATTGACATTTAATACACCTTTTATTCGCAAATGTGGAGATTAACAAATGAATGAAGTTATGTTTCTTTTTATGAGTCCTAAACTATATTTAAAGGCTGTTCTAGGGGCACCTTGGTGGCTGTTGTTAAGCGTCTGCCTTCAGCTCAAGTCATGATCCCAGGGTCCTGGAATGGAGCCCCACATTGGGCTCCTGGCACTATGGGAAGCCTTTTGCTCCCTCTCCCACTACCACTGCTTTGTCCCCCTCTCTCTCTGTCTCTCTGTCTCTCTCTCTGTGTCAAATAAATAAATAAATAAAATCTTTAAAAATAAATAAAATAAAGACATCACATCCAATTTACAGAGAAAAAATTTGGTCCATGTCAATCTAAGTAGCATTTTACTGATATGCATATGCATTTTGTAAACACACTACATAAACCCAACTAACTTTCTAATGTTAAACCCTGTTTAAATTGAATTTATTGATAATGTATTTTTACACAATTTTATATACCCTGTATGTACTTTTTCTATACCATACTCAATTTTCCATTCTACCTCTTTATCAATTGACATTCCTTTCTCAAATCTGTTCAATGTTCAAATAGCTAACTTTCCAGCTTTCTTCACTGTATGTGTATGATGCATTAAAAATAAAATAGTAGAAATAATCACTACATGAATTAACTACTTAAATCATCACATTACTTTACTGTCAGTTGTGTATCATGGACATAACACATGAGGAAAAACAGAACACATAGCAGTAAGTGTAAGTTTGAAGGATGCCTATGTAAGTAGACTTCAGAGAAAATGTGGTACTTAAGGAAAAGCTTAGGAGAAGTGTGGAAACAGAGTGTAAAAACACAGGTGGCAGTAGGTTGGTGGGGAATAGTAGATGGAGATCAGGTTTTTATTTTATTTTATTTTAAAAAGGTAAGTAGGCTCCACACCTAGTACGAAGGCCAATACTGGACTTGAACTCAAGACCCTGAGATCAAGCGTTGGATGCTGAGGAGCACCTCAGTCAGTTAAGCATCTGCCTTAGGCTCAGGTCATGATCTCAGGGTCCTGGGATTAAACCACACATCAGGCTCCCTGCTCCCCAGGGAGTCACTTCTCCCTCTTCCACTGCCCTTCCCCCTAACTTTCTCTCTCTCTGTCTCAAATAAATAAAATCCTAAAAAAAAAAAAAAAAAAAAAAAGTTGGGTGCTTAACTGAGATACTCAAGCACCCCAGTACAGATGAGTTTTGACAAGTAAATAGGGATAGATTACAAAGGGCCCTGAGACCTGTTTTAAGAGCATTTAATTTTATTCTGAGTGAAATGGGGAAACTTTGAGGGATCATGAGCAAAACAGTGATTTGACATAACTTCATGTTTTCCAAATTATCCTAGTCTCTCCCTAACATAACCAAGGCTTGGAAAAGTTAAATGATTAATAGGTCCCAGTCACAAGGATGACCAGTGGCAGAATCATAGAACACAGTACAGTCCGCAACCTGTTCGTTCCAACAGTCAGTAATATGGCATAAGTGTTGGTGACAAAACCACAATGGTCATGTCCTTTATATACAATATTTTAGAGGAATCTGGGACTTACAGAGAATTTGTAGAGTCAGTCCTCATTCCTTCCATATCATATCCTTATTTAAGAGGAAATATAAGTCATTTTAAGGCAATGGTCTGTGTTCTTCAAAGGATCATCATAGCCCTTTAATATTATCTAAAGCATTTTCAAGGTAAATTGGCCCATGTTTGATAAAACAATCTTTGAATATGTTCATATGAGGAACAGCAAACGTGTAACCCACTTGATTACATTTTAAAATGTTGGAAATATAATTAATTCAATGAGATAACCTACATAAACACAGAAAAAATATTTAACAGAAAAGAAAACCTCTTTGAATCTTCCACTGTGTAGCTAACTTCTGATTTCTATATAACTTCCATTTCTGCTGGTTCTTAATAAGATTAGCTGCAGGACTTACCAGTAAAGGGCAAAGCCTGTTCAATAATATCCAACTGTTCACAGTGAATGTGAAATGGGCCCAGATTGAAATGTCTATTCTCACTTCTTACAGACACTTCTTCAATACAACGATGTTTATTCTTGTAGCTTTTAAAAAGATGGTAGTGAGTTAAAATAGTATAAGTTCTTTGGACGGGTCCTGTTATATCTTCCCTCTACATTGATTTCTCTTAGAAAGTTCCATGGTATTGAAACTAAAAAATAAAAAAGTGATACTTTTCATGTATGTTTTTCTGGCAGGTTTTTTTCATTTTCTTTAAGGCCCTGCGGGTAAACTTAGATTCATGAAGAAGGTAATTCAAGGAGAAAATTAAAGACTGGAAAATGTTCTAATCTGTTCTTCAGAACTATGTAAATGTTCAGCATGGAGAGTCCTGTGTGTTGAAATCATATTTTCATATCAATGTGCTATACCACAAGTAATGACTTTTTAAAAGCCTAAATTTAAAATATTCCTACTCTTATAGAATAAATAAAGATGTATGTAAATTCTGCCCTCAGGCCACTCATTCATTTGGTAATTTCTGCAATAGAGAATCTACAATAGTTCAAAAGTTTTAAGTAAGTCATACTTTTAAAACTAAAAGTAAGCTTTAAGCCACTACTGTTTCAAAAACAAAGTAAAATTATTATCGTGTTAAATAATAATTATAATAAGTATAGACTGACAATTTAAAATCATCTGTGATACTTGACTGCATCCTGGGTTAAACAAAAAGGGAGGATTATAGGAACTGGGGAAAATCTGAATATGGATCTAGGAAAAACAACAGTGTTTTATCAGTGTTAAACTCCTTGTGGAGATCATTGTGTTGTGATTTGGTAGAATGATGTTCTTGTTCACTGGAGACATATGTTTAAATTACATATGAAAAGAAAAGGTGGGGAGAGAGAGAAAGAAAGCAAATGTGGCAAAATGTTAATAATTGGTTAATACAGGAAAAGCGTACTTTAAACTTTAAATTTCTATGTTCTCAAAGAGTTCACAAAAATAGTATTAGCTATGTGCTTTAACCAAGTCTCCATTTAGTCAACCGATTACCATTGAGTCAGACATTCACTAGACACTGGGGATAGAGGGGTAAATGAAAATGGCTTCTCCTGCCTTCTGATAACATACACTCTAGGAGGCAAGACAAATATTAAACAAACACAAGAGATCACAGTGAGTAGGGAGTGCTTTGAAAATGTAAACCGTGAGACATTAACCCAGTTACCAGAGAACGGAAGGGCTTCCTTCAGAAAAATGACATGAAAGTTGTAATATGTAGAAATGGCAGGATTTGAGGCCAGCAAACTGGGCTTGGGTAAAAATGTTTCAGAATGAAAGGAGGAATCATTCAAAGAAGTCAGTGGTTGCTTTCGTTTATGTGCAATGGCTGATTGTCTGTGCAGGAACCTGACAAGAAACCTTCGGCCAAAATAATTTTCCTGAACATAGTAAATTCCTTCAGGACAAAAGGCATAAATCTGTCTTGCTGAGTTAAACATCCCCAATAATGCCTTGTGCAGTCCCAAACAGAATAAATAGTCAATAAATAATGTTAAATTGAATAAAATTGCCAGTTTTTCATTTTATTCATAAAGAATATTATAATAAAAATTTTCAACACCTGAAGTACCTGCTGAATATACTATATCAAATACCATTTCGATGCTATAAACTTGTTTGAGCACCAGCAATGTAAAATATATCCACATTTTACCAGATATCAGCAAATTGATAATTTTGACTTAAAGTCATGTAGGTATACTCATAACTGAGAGATGAAATAGAAAGAAAAATTCATTTTATAGTTATTTTAATTCTACTACATATTACCTTCGAAACTATAGCTGAGTCCTAATTGAAGCAGAGCAAGAAAAAAGGATACATTCTGATTATTAAATTTTTAAAAGATTTTTTAATTTATTTATTAGAGTCAGAGAGTGAGAGAGAGGGAGAAGCAGGCTTCCCCACTGAGCAGAGAGCCCCACATGGTGCTCGATCCCAGGACCCTGAGATCATGACCTGAGCCAAAGGCAGATGCTTAACCAACTGAGCCACCCTGGCACCCCTGACAATTAAAGTTTTAAAAATATACCTGGAATCAAAAACTAAACAATATCAAATAAAAGTTTTCATAATTGCCCAATACACATTAATTACACCCCTACTTCCAAACAAAAACGAATACATTTTTTAAAATTTTTAAAAATACCCACTCTGATTGAACTTGTTAAATATTCTGAGAAGTATGAGTCAACATCCTTCTCACTCCAGTCCCTCAAATCTAGTGTTAAATTATCAAGAATAAAAGAAACAAATTATAAGCACAGAAAAGTATCAATTTTAATGAAACAAACATTCTAAGGCCAGAAAAGATTAATTTTTGTTGTCACATTTTTTTTTAATTTTTAAAATTCCTTTTATGTACTTTTTTGCTTAGTCATTTTTTTTTCCTTTAATTCTGTTGGTCTGGCAAATGAGTTTACATTTTTATTCTTCTTTCAGGGACACTCAGATCTCAGTCCCCAAACCTTTTGTGTGTATGTGTGTATCTGTTTTTTCTTTCTTTCCTGATAAGGGAAAGTAGTTGTCAACAAAATTAGAGTTTTATCTCTACCAAATGAAATATTTCTGTCTTCCCTCCTATAACACCAGAAAAATGATTAACTCTTGCTTGACAAACAGCAGTCTTTGAACTGAAGCTAAAAAATAGAAACTGGAGGTACCTGGTTGGCTCAGTCCCAGTTGCATGCAACTTTTGATCTCACGGTTGTGAGATCAAACTCCATGTTGGGCATAAAGCTTAAGAAAGCAAGAAAGCCAGAAGGAAGGAAGGGAGGAAGGAAGAGAGAGGAAGGAAGGAAGGAAGGAAAGAAGGAAGGAAGGAAGGAAAGAAGGAGGGAAGGAAGGAAGGAAAGAAGTGATGAAGGAAGGGAGGGAAACTGAACTGGAAAAACAGAAAAAAGAATAGAAAAAAAAAGGCAGATAATCATCTTAGCTTGTCCACCTATCATTGAAAAAATTTTACAATGTAATCACAGAATTTTTGTCAAAGTTTTTGAACTATAGAAGAGAAATAATAATGTATGGGAAATATTATTAGAATCCAATTTATGTTTTCTAAGTCTAAACTAACTTCACTTTAACTCGTGTAGTGTTATTAAACCTTTTAAGTGTATTAAGACTTGTTTTGTGGCCTAACATATGATCTATTTTGGAATATGATCTATGTGCACTTGAGAAGAAGGTATATTTTGTTGCTTTTGGATGGAATGTTCTATAATTATCTGTGTTAAGGCTGATATTTCCTTATTGATTTTCTATTTGGATGATTTATCTGTTGATCTAAGTGGAGTATTAACATCCTTTACTATTATTATATTGCTGTTTATTTCTCTCTTTAGGTCTGTTAATATTTGCTTTGTATTTTTAGGTACTGCTATGTTGGATGCATAAATATTTACAAATGTTAGATCTTCTTGTTGGAGAAATCCCTTTACCATTATGTAATGTACCTGTCTCTTATTACAGCCTTTTATTTTTTTTAAGATTTTTTTTTATTATTATTTGACAGAGAGAGATCATAAGTAGGCAGAGAGGCAGGCAGAGGGAAAGGGGGACGCAGGCTCCCCGCTGAGTAGGGAGCCCGATGCGGGGCTTGATCCCAGGACCCTGAGATCATGACCTGAGCCAAAGGCAGAAGCTTAACCCACTGAGCCACCCAGGTGCCCCTACAGCCTTTGTTTTAAAGTCTATTTTGTCTAGGTATAGTTACTTCAGCTTTCTTCTGGTGTCCATTTGCATGGAATATCTTTATCCATCCCTTCATTTTCACTCTGTGTGTGTTCCTTCATCTAAAGTGAGTCTCTTGTATGAAGTATATAGATGGGTCTTGCTTCTTATCCATTTGGCCACTCTTAGGTCTTTTGATTACAGAATTAAATCCATTTGCAATTCAAATAATTATTGATAGATATGTGCTTATTATCATTTTAAAAACTGTTTTCTGGCTATTTTTATAGTTCCTCTCTGTTCCTTTCTTCTCTTGCTCTCTTCCTTTCTGGAATGATGACTTTCTTTAGTGGCATGATCACATGGCTTTCTCTTTACATTTTGTGCATTTAGTATAAGTTTTTGCTTTGTGGTTACCATGAGGCTTACACAGAACATCTTATATCTATAATAGTATATTTTAAGTTACCAACTTTAATCTCATTGTAAAGCTTAACTTTATTACTATCCCCATCCTACCTTTTATGTTTTGGATGTCACATTTTACATCTTTTTATCTTCTCTATCCCTTAGCTAATTGTTATAGTTATTTTTACTACTTCTTTTAATCTTCATAACAGATTTATAAGTGATCAATTCATTATCTTTACTGGGTATTTACCTTTCCAGTGAGATTTAGTCTTTTATATGTGTTCTGTTACAATTTTGCAGCCTTTTTTTTGTTTTGTTTTCTTTAAAGATGTCCCTTTAACCTTTCTTGAAAAGCCAGTTTAGTGATGATGAACTCCTTCAGCTCTTGTTTGTCTGGGAAATTATTTTCCTCTCCTGAAAGATAACTTTGTAACTTTGTGTGGTAGAGTTTTCTTGTAAAAGGTGTTTTTTGGTTTGTTGTTGTTGTTGTTGTTGTTGTTGTTTGCTATTAGCACTTCTGACCCACAAAGTTTTTGCTGAAAAATCTGCTGATAATCTTACAGGAGTTTCCTTGTACAAAATAAGTTTTTTGTTTTTGTTTTTTCTCTTGCTGCTGTTAATGCTCTCTCCTTGTCTTTAACTTTTGACACTTTCATTAATGACGTGTCTTGGTGTGAGTCTCTTTGGGTTCCTTATTTGGAATTCTCTGGGCTCTCTGTATCTGGAGGTCTGTTTTCTTTTCCAGGTTAGGAGAGTTTTCAGACATTGTTTCTTCAAATAAGATTTCTGCCCCTTTCTCATAGTACTCTATGGAGTACTACAGAGTCCATTTGTGAATGTTAGTCCATTCGATGATGTCCATGAATTCCTCAAGCTATCTTCATTATTCTTCTTTCTCTTTGCTGCTGTAAGTTCTCTGCCTCAGCTTCAGGTCGACTAGTACTTTCTTCTGCTTCATCTAGTCTGATGTTGATCGAACACAAGTGTATTCTGGTGTATTTTTCAGTTAAGTTCTGGTATCCTTCAGCTCTCTGACTTCTATTTGATACTTTCATATATTTCCCTCTGTGTTTTTGTTTTTGTTTTCTCACTGTGTTTATCCATTTTTTCCAGTTTGGTAAGCATCTTTATAACCATTACTTAAACACTTCATCAGATAGATTACATACCTTCATTTCATTAAGAGTTTTTTTTTCTTTCTTTCTTTCTGAGGTTTTATCTTATTCTTTCATTTGGAACATAATCTTCTGTTTGTTCATTTTGTTTGACTCTGTATTGACTTCCATACAGTACATGAGACAACCACCACTCCTAGTCTTGAAGAAGTGGCCTCCTGTAGGAGATGAATATTGTCATTCAACCCTGTCTCAGCACCTGGTTGTCTCTCTCAAACATTTGTGTTTGTCCAAGCAAACTATTATAATTTTAGTAGTTCCCAGTAATTGAGATTGTGCCAAGACCTGTCACTATCCCAGAGTGGAGTATCTTGGCACTTATATTCAGACTGATTGAAAACTAGATCCTCAGGTATCAGCTTTTAAAATATGTGTATGTTTGTGTGTGTGTGTGTGTATGTATATATATATATATATATTTCCTTCATTCTACAACATACAGGCTATAAAATACAATGATATGTCTAGCTTGCTACCATAGCTAGGCAATCTGGGGGTATCCCCTGGCAGCAATTGCAGAAACTGGGGCTTCAGAGGAGTGTATAATTTCTTTTCTTGATGATATTGGCAAGCTGGAACAAGGCACTATGATAGCATTCACAGCCTATGTTCCTAGAGAGCAGCTCCATAGACTACTAAATGTGTGCCAAATCAGCAGCCTATCCCTCAAGCCAAAACTCTAAGACATTCAAAGAGACCTCTTTCAAAAAAGACTGGTGGTGTACCTCAGTCCACTGTCTGTGCAGTGCATGAAGGAGGGAGAGGGGGTTCATGTCATAATATGAGCTGTCTCTTCAATTGCCACAGTCTTGTGGGACCAGGGAATGCTGGTCACCACCCCAGTCACCAAAACCAGGTGATCAAGGGGTGTCCCCTGGACAGTAACCACAAAAACT
The DNA here is from genome assembly GCA_002007465.1 of Ailurus styani. NCBI lineage: Eukaryota > Metazoa > Chordata > Mammalia > Carnivora > Ailuridae > Ailurus > Ailurus styani. The sequence goes on along the minus strand of LNAC01000092.1, from coordinate 5,104,356 downwards.
AGGACAGAAGACAAAACCCAGGGTACAAGGGGCACCTGGGTGGCTCAGTGGGTTGAAGCCTCTGCCTTCGGCTCAGGTCATGATCTCAGGGTCCTGGGATCCAGCCTCACATTGGGCTCCCTGCTCAGCTCGGAGCCTGCTTCCCCCTCTCCCTCTGCCTGCCTCTCTGCCTACTTGTGATTTCTCTCTCTCTCTCTCTCTCTCTCTCTCTCTCTCTCTCTCTCTGTCAAATAAATAAATAAAATCTTTAAAACAACAACAACAACAACAAACACAGAGCACCAGATAAACATAAAACTCCCCTCCAGGAGATATTAGTGCTCTAGAGCATGGCAGAGGGTGAGCGTGAAGACAGAGCCTGCCCTTGAGGTCTCTGGAAAGGATTATATTCTTCCCCAAGTTCCTGGAGCAGGAACATAAGGCCTCTGTGCTTCAGAGCCAGGTGATCAAGAGGTACCCTTAGTTGGCACGTGTAAAAATTGGGGCACCAGAATATGGGAGATACCTGTTTCTGTAGAGCATAGCAAAAAGAAACCATGGCATACACCAGTCTCTATCCCTGGAGAGTGTTCCAATAGTCTCCTAGATGTGTGTGTTAAGTTAGATGCCTGTCCAGTAGCCAATGCTTCAGTATATGTAGGTGAGCCTCCTTCATTTCCAAGTTGAGCACAATTTGGGCAAATCCAAGTATGAGAACTTTTAGAAGCAACTTCTCAGATTGTTATAGTCAAGAGTATCAGGATGCTAGCTCCCTTTGTTTTCAAAGTTAGATATTTTAGGGGCTCATCCTTCAAGTGTATGTCTTAAAAACTGGGATGCCCAATGTGGGATTCAAACCCTTCATTCTTTAGGGTGAAGCTCTGGACTTTGAGCTCCTTTCTAGTTGTGGGGCACCATGCCAGGGTTTCGGTTTATGATAAGAATGTGTCCTAGCCTCTCCTACCTACTTCTGTGTGGGTTTTTTTCTCATTTGCTCCATGTGTAGTCATCACTCAGTCACCCATTAGTTGTTTTTTTTTTTTTAAAGGAAATTATTTCATAAGCATCTATAGACTTGGTGTGTCCATAGGAGGAGGTGAGTTCAGAATCTTCATACATTACTATCTTGAACTAGAACTCCATTTTTATACTTAATAATTTTAATATTTTAAATTAAAACTAAGGATTAGACAATAAAATTTTATAGTTAAGAAAACATATTGGGGTGCCTGGGTGGCTTGGTGGGTTAAAGCCTCTGCCTTTGGCTCAGGTCATGATCTCAGTGTCCTGGGATCAAGCCCCGCATTGGGCTCCCTGCTCAGCGGGGAGCCTGCTTCCTCCTCTCTCTCTCTCTCTGCTTGCCTCTCTGCCTCCTTAATCTCTCTCTCTGTCAAATAAATAAATAAATTCTTAGGAAAAAAAAAGAAAACATAATAATAGGAAAACACCGACTTAATGATAGCATTTATAATAAAACTCAAATACAATAGCAAAAACTAAATGTGATTTCTCAGGATATACAGTTAAAGAGAAACATTATTGAACAATAAATGGGTGAAGAATGAACCCATCTATTAGGACCAACTTCAAATCCTTACAAAACCTTAGCATTTTCATTTAATTTCCTTGTTGACACAATCACCCTCAATTTGTAAGGGAAATGTCGTAGTTTTTAGTCCAAAGAGATACTGGGAAAATGTCTTGAAAAGTAGATTAAAGCACAAGCATGTGTTTCTCTGGTAAATAATCTGTTCTTTGGTCATATGAAACCATGCTATCAGGTTAGCAGGTCAATCAGTGATGTAAATGATCTGTCTGAAGTTCAGCCAAAAGCTGAACTCACTAACCTCTTCTTGCTTGCTATAAACTCAAAGAGCTCTTATGGCATGCTTATGTAGCCCACAAAGGCTGATCATTTTTGAGATGAGGGTCTCGTAGTTCAACTGAAATCATAAAATCCACCCAAATGAAAAAAACTGTTCATGTTGCCAAGAGTCAGTTACTGTAAGTTTTTTTCATCTCACCATCAGAATACTGACTTCTGGACTCCTTTCTTTTCTCCTCTCTGATTGACACATACTCGACCTTCAACAGATGTAGAGTTCTTGGCAAAGAGATGATGGTGAAGTCACAGGAGGGTGAGACACTCAGCTAATGCATTTCTGTTGTCTTAGTATCTCTTTGTTGAAGAGTAAATCTAATGTTTAAGTGACAAGTTATGGTGATTGTTATTTTTGTTTTAAACATACCCCAAAAAAAGAGTATTTACTTTTACTAAGAAAGGTAGAGGATCAAATACTTAATAGCTTAAGAAAGATACAGAGAAAATGGTGTCCTCTTTGATTATAACTGAAGGATTTAGAAGAGTTTCTGGCCTACAGAAATACTATGTACATTTTGTTGAATTCACTTCACTGGGTGATGAATATGAAAATTTTACCCAAAAGACTTATGTTAAAAAACATTTATTTAATAAGTTTAAAGAGATCTCACTGGTCTTTCTGCCTCTAAGAAAGCCATCCCCAAATCAGTTCCTGACCCAATAGCTAAAATCATCCTATTAAAATCTAAATCAGATCTTGTTACCACTGCCCTACTCCACCATTTTCACATGACTAAGAGTGGGACGTTCCCTATGAACCACATGGCTGCATGTGATGTGACTTCATATTATCTCTCTGAACTCCCCCAGCCCTGCCACCCCATTGATAAATCATCTCCTCTCTCTCTTTTATTAACATATAATGTATTATTTGTTTCAGGGGCATAGGTCTGCAATTCATCAGTCTTACACAATTCATAGTGTGCACCATAGCACAAACCCTCCCCAATGTCCACCCCATCACTCCCGCCCTCCTTCACTCCAGCAACCCTCAGTTTGTTTCCTGAGATTAAGAGTCTCTTATGGTCTGTCTCCCTCCTGGTTTCATCTTGTTTCATTTTCCCCTCCCTTTCCTTATGATCCTCTGTCTTGTTTCTTTAATTCCTCATATCAGTGAGGTCACATGATAGTTGTCTTTCTCTGATTGACTTATTTCACTTAGCATAATATCCTCTAATTCCATCCGCATTGTTGCAAATGGCAAGATTCTGTTTCTTGATGGCTGCATAATATTCCATTGTGTGTATTTGTATATACATATATATGTGTATATATGTGTATGCATATATATGTGTGTATGTATGTGTATATATACATATACACATATATACATACGTTTGTGTGTATATATACATATATATATATGTATATGTATATGTGGGTCCCAGACCTTCTTTATCCATCCATCTTTTGATGGATATCTAGGCTCTTTTCATAGCTTAGCTATTGTGGACTTTGCTGCTATAAACATTGGGGTGCATGTACCCCTTCAGATCACTACATTTGTATCTTTGGGGTAAATACCCAGTAGTGCAATTGCTACTGTTGATTCTGTTTCTTGATGGTTGCATAATATTCCATTGTGTGTATTTGTATATACATATATATGTATATATATGTGCATATGTGTGTATATGTGTGTATGTATGTGTATGTGTATATGTATATATACATACGTGTGTGTGTATATATACATATATATGTAAATGTATATCCCACACCTTCTTTATCCATCCATCTTTTGATGGATATCTAGGCTCTTTTCATAACTTAGCTATTGTGGACATTGCTGCTATAAACATTGGGGTGCACATACCCCTTCGATCACTACATTTGTATCTTTGGGGTAAATACCCAGTAGTTCAATTGCTAGGTCGTAGGGTAGCTCTATTTTTTAACTTTTTGAGGAACCTCCATACTGTTTGCCAGAGTGGCTGCACCATCTTGCATTCCCACCAACAGTGTAGGAGGGTTCCCCTTTCTCTGCATCCTTGCCAACACCTGTCATTTCCTGACTGGTTAATTTTAGCCATTTAACTGGTGTGAAGTGGTATCTCACTGTGGTTTTGATTTGTGTTTTCCTGGTGTTGAGTGATGTTGAATACTTTTTCATGTGTCTGTTGGCCATTTGGATGTCTTCTTTGCAGAAATATCTATCCATGTCTTCTGGCTATTTCTTCATTGGACCGTTCGTTCTTTGGGTATTGAGCTTGATAAGTTCTTTATAGATTTTGGATACTAGTCCTTTATCTGATAAGTCATTTGCAAATATCTTCTCCCATTCTGTTGGTTGTCTTTTGGTTTTGTTGACTGTTTCCTTTGCTGTGCAAAAGCTTCTGATCTTGATGAAGTCCCAATAGTTCATTTTTGCCCTTGCTTCCCTTGCTTTTGGTGATGTTTCTAGGAAGCATGTGCTGCAGCTGAGGTTGAAGAGGTTGCTACCTGTATTCTCCTCAAGGATTTTGATTGATTCCTGTCTCACACTGAGGTCTTTCATCCATTTTGAATCTATTTTTTGTGTGGTATAAGGAAATGGTAGAGTTACATTCTTCTGCATGTGGCTGTCCAATTTTCCCAACATTCTTTGTTGACGAGACTGTCTTTTTTTTTATTGGACATTCTTTTCCGCTTTGTCGAAGATTAGTTGACCATAGAGTTGAGGGTCCATTTCTGGGCTCTCTATTGTGTTCCATTGATCTATGTGTCTGTTTTTGTGCCAGCACCATACTGTCTTGATGATAATAGCTTTGTAATACTCAATAGATGCAGAAAAAAACATTTGACAAAGTACAGCATCCTTTCTTGATCAAAACTCTTCACAATGTAAGGATAGTATATACATACCTCAATATCATAAAAGCCATCTATGAAAACCCCACAGTGAATATTATTCTCAGTGGGGAAAAACTGAGGCCTTTTCCCCTATGATCAGGAACATGGCATAGATGTCCACTATCACCACTGCTATTCAACGTAGTATTACAAGTCCTAGCCTCAGCAATCAGAGAACAACAACAACAACAACAATAACTAAAATAAAAAGCATCGGAATTGGCAAAGAAAAAGCCAAACTCTTACTCTTTGCAGATGATATGATACTTTATGCGGAAAATCAACCCAAATGATTCCACCTCAAACCTGCTAGAACTCATACAGGAATTCAGTAAAGTGTCAGGATATAAAATCAATGCACACAAATCAGTTGCATTTCTATACAACAACACCAAGACAGAAGAAAGAGAAATTCAGGAATCGATCCCATTTATAGTTGTACCCAAAACCATAAGATACTTAGGAATAAATCTAACCAAAGAGGCAAAGAACCTGTACTCAGAAAACTATAGAATACTCATGAAAGAAATTGAGGAAGACACAAAGAAATGGAAAAACGCTTATGGATTGGAAGAACAAATATTGTGAAAATGTCTATGCCACCTAGAGCAATCTACACACTTAGTGCAATCCCTATCAAAACACATCAAATTTTTAAAAGAAATGGAACAAATAATACTAAAATTTGTGTGGAACCAGAAAAGACCCTGAATAGCCAGAGGAATGCTGAAAAAGAAACCAAAGCTTGTGGCACCACAATTCTGGTCTTCTCACTGTTTCTATCAGATACTCACCTTCTCACTATTCTTGTTAGACCCACCATGATCCTACCTCAGGCACTTTGCAAGAGCTCTTCCTTCTACTTATCCCAGATACACATATAACTTGCATACTCTCTTTTTTTTCAGGTCTTCACTCAATTGCCACTTTCATAGAGAGGTCTTATACAATCTCTTACCCCTAACTCCCCATTTCCTTTATCTGTGTTGTTTCCCGCACCTCCCCATAACATGCTGTAGAACAATGTAGAGGTTACTAGTACTTATTTATCTGGTTTATTGTCTATCTATACTAAGGATGAAAAAACTATGGCCCACAGACCCAATCTGGCTCTCCACCGGTTTTTATAAATATAATTTTATTGGAACAGGACATACATGATGCAGGTATGATCTCTGGATGTCTTTGCATTCTAATGGGAGAAGTGAATAATTGTGACAGTGGCCACATAGCCTACAAAATCTGAAGTATTTCTACAGAAACAACACATTTTCTCTAGAAAAGCGTGCCAATCCGTGGTCTAAATAAAGAAAAAATTCCATAAGAGCAAGAATCCTGTCTGTAGTTTTGACTACTATATTCCTATTATCTATCATAACCTTAGCACATAGTAATTGCTCAATATGCATTTGTTAATTAGATAAATAAGCAGTTCTTCTGCCTTCATCTTCAAGAGAGGTCAATTTAGAATGTCAACTGCACCACTTGCAAGCATTTTGACCTTGAACAAATTACTTCCATGTTTTTATCTTCATCTGTGACATTGAATGACAAAATAACCCGTCATATTTAATCAATGAGTTAAATAAGTCTACACACATAAATTTCTTAGATTAAGTGTATCTGCATTGTAGGAAACTTTATTGCACATATTAAGGAAATAGAGAAGAAGTGATATTATGTCTTTGCATTACTGATTCAAAAGAGTACTATTTTGAGGATTAAGACCTCCATTTACCTTTTTTTTCCCTTGGAGCTGGCAACCAAATAAGTCTTTGTTTTTAATATATTTACCATGGTGTAAATAAAATAATGACATAAAAAAGAACAGGAGGAAAAAAGAAAGAATAATGAAAAAAAGTCAGAAGAATAAATGGAATTAGTACATAAATAAGTGGTTAAGGAAGAGTTTGGAAATAATTATAACTTACATTTATTGGGCCAATTAGAATATTCGGATACAAGTATTAGAACTCCATATATATATATATATATATATATGTATATATATATATATATATATGACTTTATAAGTCTATATATTAATATAAAAGTTTTCCTGTGGCTGCTATAACAAATTAACACAAAGTGGATGGCTTAAGATGAAAGAAATTATTATTTTTTACTTCTGAATGTTAGAAGTCCCAACCCAGGTGCACTGAAATGAAATCATAGGCTGAGCCATATGGCTTCTGTAGGTCTTGGAGGAGCTAGACAGTCTATCCCTGGTTCCTTCCAACTTCTGGTAGCTGTCAACATTCCTTGGCTTTTGGCTACATCATCTGATCTCTGCCCTCTCCTCTTTTGTATGTTAACCTCCCTCTGCCACTATCTTATAAGGACACTTGTAAATGCATTTAGAACACACCTGACTCATTCAGATTAATTTCATCTCAAGATCCATAATATTATCATGTCTTACAAGAAACTTTATCTTTATAAAATAACATTTACATGTTCTAGGGATTAGAACTTGCTATCTTTGTATCTTTTGATTTTTTTTACATTTTTTTTACATATAACATTTTTTTTTTACATATAACAGTCTTCCCAAGTTGTTAATATTCCCTCCCATCCATTTTTCATGTGTATAACCTAAGAGTTAAAAAAGAGGTAGCTTGCCTAAGGTAACACAGCTGGTTAATGGTACATACAAAATTGGGATATATGTCTGTTTTATCTATTTCCAAAAATCTTATGCTTGAACATTGTAGTCTCATCTCTTCTAGAATAAAAATTTGTTTTAGTTACAAGGTTATAAAGACAGAAAAGGACTCAAGCAACATAAGAGTTGCATATACTCTTTCAAACAAGTATGGATAGCTGCCCATAGGTTAGCTGAGTTTGAAATATTATATTTTTAATTGAATTTAATTAGTTTATGTGGAATGTGCACCAAATATGTTTGAAAATAATGTGTTCTTATTTCCCACTTTCCCAAAAATTGAGGATTTTTCATATCTATGGGCATTTTAAAACAAATATAATGAGGAACAGCAACATAAAACCACACATGCATTCATGCATGCACACACACACATTTCGGAGATTTTGTGTCTTACATATTATTATAGGTACACTTAATCCTGCCCTCTAGGTATTTGTAATGCAAAGCCATGTAATTGCTCTTTCAATTCTTTAAGAGTCACATTGATTTCTATGTAAAGGTCATCTTCACCTGCTTTGGTAAATCAAACTGCAATGTCATACAAATTTATCTTCCCTAAAGAGAGATGGTTAATTGCTGATAAATCCTATAATATGATATGTAAATCCTATGGGGATATAAAGTGGTTTGAAAATATGCAAAATTTCACCTATTATTCTTATGCCAATTCAAGAAGAAAATGTATTTTAAAAGTTGTTTGCATCACAATTACAGTTTCTCAACAGTAATCTCATATTCTCTTACTGCTCTCTAATTACTGCTCAGAAAGTAGATTATGTTCCATTGTGTTCTAAAGTAGCTTTAACTTGCTGGATTGCTTATCAATATAACCAGCTGTTCAATGGTAGATCCAGTGATGACGGTGTTTTTAATTGCTTTTTTCATTTGGCTAAGTAAGTTCAGATGGTCACTAATTAGTTCTGTCATGCAGAGATAGTTTTGTTATGAACAATGCAATCAGTGTTTCATTGAAAAGACAACTGTCCTAAGATCAACACTGCTTAATTATCCCTATGAATTCATCCTCAGTTTCTTTATTTGTTATAGTTGTCATGAGTAAGGTGACAGGAATTAAACAAAACTGCAGCTTAAAAGTATGCTTCCACCAGTGCATATAATGATTCCTCATTTTCGCCTGCTTAGAAGCATTCAATTGAAACGAGTCATAAAGACTTATTATTTATTAAGGTTTATGCAGTCCTTTGGGGGACCAAAAATTATACTCAATTATATGATACTGAAGTTAAAATGTTTTGGGTTTACATCACGTTGTAAGTTTTATGTATTTATTTATTTATTTATTTTTTTTAAAGATTTCTATTTATTTATTTATTTGACACAGAGTGAGAGAGAGAGATTACAAGTAGGCAGAGAGGCAGGCAGAGAGAGAGGAGGAAGCAGGCTCCCCACTGAGCACGGAGCCCGATGCGGGCCTCGATCCCAGGACCCTGAGATCATGACCTGAGCCGAAAGCAGAGGCTTTAACCCACTGAGCCACCCAGGCGCCCACGTTGTAAGTTTTATATGCACCTGTATGCAAACTCCTTGAAGTTAATCCACTTTGGAAAATAGAGATTCTCCCTAAATTAATAAAGTAAGATTTTTTTTAAGTAAGATTTTTCTAAAACCTAGCCAGATAACAGAAAATAGTGAGATAATGGCACAATAATGAACCAAAATAAATATATTTATAATATTTTTATATAATGTTTTTCAGTTCTTCAGTTTCTTTTTAATAGAATGCACTTACTTGCTGTATAAAGAATAGAAGAAAATTCAAAAATACAAAAGACAAATTTCGATATACTGTTTGCTTCAGGATACATTTCTGTCTCTTATTCTTTCACTCTTAGTGAACATTCCCTCTCCTACAGGAGGAAATTAAGTCTGTGCAGGCAAATTTTACTTTGTATATTATGAACTAGAGAAGGTATTGATATATGTCTTTCTGAGAGTGAGATGTAAATCTAAGCTTCCTATCTGATGTTTTATGATAATCACCAATTTTTATTCTTGCCTTGTCACAATAGTAACGTCAAGAATTCTTCAAAACCAGTGACCCAGTTTTTATTACATATATTCTCATGAGATAAGTCCTAGCTTAGAGTTAGTAATTAGTATGAAGAGATGTAATTTTTAGATCAAATTGATGTAATGTTATAATAAATATGCTGAAGACAAAAATCAAAGACTGTATTTATTCCAATGTTAAAACTATAGCTTTGGTTTAAAATGCATTCTTGAAATAAAATGATAATGATGTTCATTGTTAGTAATTTTTCACTTTGAACATCAGTGAATATATACTCCATTATTTTTCTTTAATTTCAGACACCTTTTTGCCTCTAGAATGTTCTCAAAAACTTCCCCTTTTATTGCCTAAAATTCAAATTATTTTTCATTATTGCAAACATGATGCTACATCTCTTTTAATGTCTTTTACAAATGGGATTCAATTTTATATTATATGAAATGTACATAACATTAACTATAAGCTTAAGTCTATCCCTCTAGCACAATAGCCATATATATATATTTAAGTTCTAGGAAAACTTGAATTTTTATGTTACACAAGATTTTCCTCAGAGATTGGCCAATTCCTAAGCTTGGAACAAGCAGGGCAAGAATCCAGAAAATATAGCAGAGAACAGCTGCTTGAGGCCTGTCAGATGAACAGAAATTTCAGAGATCATACAATGCTGAGATATGGAATCTTAGCCAGAAAGAAAGAAGGCTCTCGGGGAAAGTGCTTTTTTTTTTGCTTTATTTTGACAATTCAGAAAAGTCTTGTACTTGCAGTTTGAACTATGCCTAGAATTGAGGTCTATTGTAGGAATAATGGCAAACACTGAACTTGATCCAGCTCAGTGAAGCCAAATTCAAGACTTGATAAGAACAAAATGCTTTAATTTCATTCCAGAACAAGACAACACTTTATAGAGAAAAATAATAAAACCTAGTTAACATAATGTAGTGCTACTCAAAGTCTTTCGTGATGTTCATTGGACGTCATAATTTATTATACATATGAAGAAACAGGCAAATGGGATCTATAATCAAGAGAATAAAAGTAGCCACTAGAAGCAAATGTATAAGTAACACAGATGTTAAAGTTAGCAGCCTAGGTTTTAATAAACTTAATTATTATGTAAATGTTAGTTTAGAGGAGAATGTCAAAAGCATGGAGGATTGTAGCATAGTAATAGCTATAAAAACAAAGTGCTAGAAATTTAGTTTCTGAAATTCTAGAATTGTCTTTTCTAAGAGACAAAGAAAGAAGTTTTCTTTTTGAGTTTAAAAACAAAGTGAATTATGCTGAGCGAAATAAGTCAATCAGAGAAAGACAATTATCATATGATCTCTCTGATATGAGGAACTTGA
>LNAC01000092.1:5022260-5093320 GCA_002007465.1 Ailurus styani | reverse complement strand
AAACAAACAAACAAACAAACAAACAAAAACAAAGTGAAACTACAGAAGTATTAGTAAATGTGATTAGAGACCAATGGAAATAATACAAATCAAAGCTCAGAAAAAAAGAAACAAATGAGTAAAGCATCACAGACATATAGAATGCATGAAACAATGGAATTTGCATAATTAGAATGAAAGAAGGAGAATCACAATAAATCCTAAGAATGCTTAATATAAAAAGAAACACAAGCATACACACACACACACACACACACACACATACACCCCTTCTAGGCATATTAGAGTCAGACAGAGAAAACTCAAAGAGATATATTTATAATCAGATACATACTCAGGGAAATCATTATAATAATAAAAATAGACTTTTCTTCAGAAAAACATAAAACAAAACCAGGAAGTTATGGATTGGTATCATTAAATTTGGAGGTAGGGGATTTAAAAACAGAGAACCAAAGGTCAACCTTAGATTCGGTACTCAATGACAATACCTTCAAATACAAGGTAACATGAAAACATTTTCTTTTTTTTTTATATTACATCCTACATTTTATTCATTTCCATACGACAAAAATAGTAACCTAGTGTAAGACCTCCATTTCAATCAGTAGATATGCTGAGCCACAGATTTATCATAAAAAAATATTGGACGTCCGAAGGCCGGGGGGCTCCAAGGCCCCAGCATGGTGCTGCAGTAGAAAAATGGTGTCTCTCTTGACATGCAGAGAGGGATGGCCTGGTCCTGAATACAGAAGGGGGTGCGCCTCGCAGTCCCTTCATGAGCCATTTTATTTAGAACACATTACATTTCTTTTTTAAGTTATATACACATCCTCCTAGCAGAAGGAAAAACACTACAGGGTACCAAATACTAACCAAAAAAAGCATTTTCTAACAAGAGTTGAAATGACTCACTGTCAAAAAACTCATACCACAAGAAATAAAAGAGAGTTCTTACTAAACTAAAACAATATTGCATGCAGGAAGGAAAGTTACCGCCCCAAAGTTAAAAAAAAAAGAAAAGAAAAGAAAATAAGAAAAAGAAAGAAAAGAAAAAATTGGGGAGAAAACTGTGAACAAATGTACGAGATCACATTTATTTAAAGACTATTGACTACTTAAAACAAATATAATTAAAATGTACTCTACGGCTTAAAAATTATAAAAGTAAAACATATGATAACAAAGAGAATATGGTATGTAAATATAATTACACTACTGCAAGATTCTTATATTGTTCTTAAGCAGCTCATATATTAAGGTGGGATGTGATATGTCAAGGTGCATATTTTAATCTAAAATATCCACTAAAAAGCACACCTGGGTGGGTCAGTGGGTTAAAGCCTCTGCTTTGGCTCAGGCCATGATCTCAGGGTCCTGGGATCTAGGTCCGCGTCAGGCTGCCTGCTCAGTGGGGAGCCTGCTTCCCCCTCTCTCTCTGCCTGCCTCTCTGCCTGCTTGTGATCTCTTTCTCTCTCTCTCTCTCTGTCAAATATATAAATAAAATTAAAGAAAAATATATCCACTAAAAAAACAACTTGACAAGTATGGCTAAAACGTCAATAGAAGTGATAAAATAAAACATAGTTATATTTAATAATGCATGCAATAAAATGAAGAAAAAGAAAAACAAATTATCAAAGACTTTAATAGAAGACATTAAAAAATTGCCTAAACTAAAAAAAATTATAAATTTCACCTCATCAAAGGCAAAAAATTAAAAGGTAGAGATAGTCAGATTACCCAAATAAGGCAGAGATCCTACTATACATTGTTTAAAAGAGACTTAATTTAGATATAAGAAAACAAAGGAAGTTAAAGCAAATATTTGAGGAAAAAAGATATACTATGCAAACAATACTACTAACAAAAAATGTACTTATTATCAGAGTTGATTTTAATGTGAAGAAATGAAGAAGAATAAAGATATAGATAATAAAAATTTCAAATAATAGAAGAATCGCTTTGTTAAGGAGATATACTTCTAAATCTCTGTGCAGTTAATATTGTTACAGAATACATAAATTGGTAAAGTATACAAATCCCAATTATAGTTGAAGATGAAAACACATTTCTCTCAATAATCAACAGAAACTACAGACCAAAAACAGTAAGAATCTAGAAGATCGAACTATTAACTTTTCAAACTGCGATAAAAACATAACATCAAAATCAAAGTGACAGAATACATATTTTTCGGTGTAAACAGAACATTTACCAAAATAGGTTTTATGGAGCCATAAAACAAGTCTTAATAAATTTTAAAGAATTGGAATCACAAAGTACGTGTTTACCACTTCAATTAAATTACAAGTAACAAATATATAACCAGAAAAAATATATTTGGAAGTATGTCAAAACACTAAGAAATCTATGGATCAAATAAGAAACCAAAAAAAAGAAACCTGAAAAAAAATTTTCTTTTTAATTTCAATGATTGATATTCAAAGTTTGTTTGTTTTCTAAAGCAGTGCTTGGAGCAAGAAATATATTAGAAACAGAACAGGGTAGAAAATTTAAGATATAAGCTTTAAGTTCAAGAAGATTGTAAAAGAGGAGCAAATTAAGTCAAAGAAAGTAGGTGAAAGGAAATGATTCATGCATAAGCAGAAATCAATGAAACAGAAAACAAAAAATATGAAAAAAGCTGGTTCTTTTCAAGGATTTTAAAATTGAGAAGCTGATAACTAAAAAAGAAGAGAGAAAAACATAAAATACCAATATCAGGATCTTTAAATGGCTATCACTACAGAGCCTAAAATATTAGAGGAATAATGGGAAGATATTACGACTGATTTTATAGTACACCTTGTCAATTTAGAAGAGATTGAGAAATTATTGGATGAATATAACTTTCTAAAACAAACACTTAGGAAGAAATAGAAAATATGAAAAATACTATACCCATTATAATAAATTTGTAATTAAAAATTTCTCTACCAAATGATCCAGAACCAGATGACTTCAGTGGGGAATTATATCAAGCATTTAGGAGAGAAATAATACAAACTTCTATACATACTTGTGAAAATTCTTTTTGAGAAGGGAGGAAGAGAGAGATTTCTCAACTTGTTTCATGAGGCCCACATAATTCTGACAACAAAAGTTGATGAACTGTAAACATGAAGTATTAGTATCACCACAACTCATAAAAACAAATGCACAGTCACAGTAAATTATATCTAGAAATATATAAAGAGAATATTGCATCATGATCAAGGGGGGATTATCCCAGTAATTCAAGGTTTATCTGACATGAGAAAATCTATCACAATAATTCACCAAGATAAAGGGGAAAAAATCAACTCAATAGAAATAGAAAAAAATGTTATGAAATCAGTATTTGTGAATGATACAAACTCTGAAAATAGGAACAGAAAGTAACTTCTTTAATAAATACAGGGTATCTGCAAAAAATGTAAAGCAAATATTATTGTTAAAAATAAATAAGTGAATATTTCCCACAAGATTAGGATAAAAACAAAAATGTTTCCTCTCTCCATTTTATTAAACACTGTGCTGGAGTTTCTAGCAAGTGCAATAAGAAAACAAAAGAAAAGAACAGTTACATAACAGAAAGAAGTAAAATTGTCATTGTTTTATAAAGGCACAATTGTATATATAAAACATCCAAGGGAATCTATATATAAACTACTACAAATAAGTGGTTTCAACAAGTTTATAAGATTTAACTATTTCTATACACTGATAACAGTTAGCAATAGTCTAAAAAATAAAATTTAGAGTGAAATCAAAACACTTTAAATATTAGAAATAAATAAAATGAAAGATAAGCACTACCTCTGCTCTGAAAATGTTTAAAATATTGAGAGAAATTGAATATCTAAATAAATTAGAAAACATCTATGTTAAGATACCGTTTCCTCCTAAATGGAGAATTTTTTTCTTTTTTTTAAAGGATGATCTGATCATAAATTTATAAAAGAACACATAAATATTAAATATCTTGAATAAACTTTAATAAGAAAATTTTTAAAATTTACATTATCTGGTTTTAGTACTTACTAAAATGTTATAATCACAAAGCTACATTGAGTAAATGAGCATTTATAGAAGGAAAGAAAATATATCAATAGACTAGAACAGATATTCTACAAATAGATCTATGCTCATATAACAATTTTAGATAAAGCTTTCAGTGCAATTTTATTAGAAAAAGAAGTACTATTTAGTGAATGGTTATGAAAGAAATGTGTACTTACATGAAAAAAAATAACCTTGAACCCTACTTCACAGTATACATAAAAATCAATTTGAGATGGACTGTAGACCTAAATCTCAAGTTAAAACTATAAAGTTTCCAGGATAAATGTGAGACAATATCCATATAATCTGGGTTAGGCAAAGATTTCTTAGAATATTTTGTAAACCTCTGACAATGTGATTAAGTTTCATCAACATTAAAATCTATAATATTGCCTTTTATATTTTCTTTTTAAAATGATTATGTAGAGGCAACACCATTCAAATTTGCATTTCCTTGTGACTAACAATGTTGAGTATTTTTTCATATGCTTATTGGTCACTGAAATTCTTTTTGTGTAATGCCTGTATAAGTCACTTGCCCATTTAAAAGAATATCTTTATTAGCTTGTGTAATGAGTTGAAAAGTGGTCCCTCAAAAGATACATTTACATCCTAATTCCTGGAACCTGTGAAGTTAACTTTAGTTGAAAATTGCTGATGGAATTAAGTTAAGAATCTTGAGGTGAAGTGACAGTCCTGAATTATTTCAGTGGGCCCCAAATCCAATGGCAAATGTCCTCACAAGAGGGAGATTTAATACATATAAAAGAGGAAGAGGTAATGTGACCCCAGAGACAAAAAGATAGGAGTCTGCGGGCCACAAGCCAAGGAATGTCAACAGCTACCCCAAACCTGGAAGATATAAAAAATGAAGTCTCCATTTGAGCATTCAGAACAGTGAGAGAATAAATTTGTTGCTTTAAACCACCCAGTTTGTGATAATTTGTTACCATGGCTCTAGGAAACTAATACATCTAGGCTAGACAAATCCTTCTTAGAAAATTCAGAAAATGAAAAAAACAAAAAACATCTTGAAGGCCTACTGGGTGGCACAGCTGATTAAGCATCTGACTCTTGGTTTCTGTTCAGGTCGTGATCTCAGGGTCATGAGATCAAAGACATCAGGCTCTGTGCTCAGCTCAGGGTCTGCTTAAGACTCTCCCTCCTTCTTTCTCTGTCCTTCCTCCCAGAACGTACACTATGTCTCTCTAAAATAAATAAATAAATCTTCAGGAAAAAAATCTAACTTTCACGAAACTATAAACTTGTATTCATTTGAAAGAAAAACACTATTTAGCAAGGAAAAAGGTAAGATACATGTCAGAGAAATACTTGCAGTACATATATCTTATAAAAGACTCATACCCAGAAATTATTGATAACTTCTATAAATCAATGATAGAAAGTCAAATAACCAATATTAAAAATGGAAAAGTATGTGGAACATATACCTGAAGTGGTACTCAAGCAAGGTGAGGTGAGAATTTTCGTAGAAAAGCTGCAAATGTGAACTGTTAGACCCAAAACTGAGTAAGAGTGGTGTCTCCATGAGATGGGGGGTCCGGTGCATGATGTGGGAGCCTGGGTAATGTGAGGACATTAACCATGCAGGAAGGGCTCAGTGTGAGATACTGAAGACTAACAGAGATAAATACGGGTCCATCAAAGGAGGCAGCCTGGTACAGGATGTCTCCACAGAGGGATTGTCAGAGCCTGGGGGAAGGAAGGACACCATCCACACAGTGATGCTGGAAGCCTAGCACAAGGACTGAAGAAGTTATCCATGCTGGGGTTATGCAGGATAGAGCTTAACACACGATTGGGAGTTTGAGAGAGCACCCACAAAATGAAGAGATCTTCAAGTGTTTGGACCCTAAGCGGGATTAAAAGGGCTCTCAAATAGCGGGAGAGACCCAGCGTAGGACTCAAATCAAATGAGTAAGAAGGGTATCCATTCTAATGAGCAGCCCAGTGTAGAGTTTCAGAACTTGAGCAGACTGAGAAGGCTGTGTGTGTGTGTGTGTGTGTGTGTGTCTGTGTGTGTGTGGTGGGGGTGGGGCCACATATTACAGAATACCAGAGTTTCAGTGAAATGAGAAAGGCATCCATGTCGAAGGAAATGGCAGTGGCTCTGCACAGGATATTAAAACCTAAGTAGGGTGAGGACAGTAAAAGCCCAGGGGAGGGGGCAGCTGTGATGATAGAAGACCAGTTCTCTACAGAGACATTGGTTATAAACAAGGAAATGTATTAGGAATAATGGAAAACAGGTTTCTCACTGATGAAGAAGGGAGTTATAAGTATGCAAAAGGATAGAACCATATTAATGTGGTGTTTGCACTTACACACACGTGCACACACATTCTTGAGTTTGGCACACTCAGAGGTCCTGAGAACAGCATTGCCATGATGGCAGTGAGTACAAATCATATCTTGGTTCCTAAATATTATGCTCCACCATAAGAAACTAGGGTTCCTTGGAAAAGGCTAATTCCAGATATAGAATATCCTGTAATATCAGAGGTTAAGAACATACCAAGGAATGACAAGAATACGTCAAAAGAGAAAAAGTCCCCATCTTAAAAAAGCCCATCTACTGGCCAAATCTGGAAGATTTTTGGCATCAAAATAAATATTCAATAAGTTTTAACTCAATAAAATAGGAAACAGTAATTTTATATTTAAATAATAGAATACATTAAAAGTTTGTTGAAAAAGGGCATGCTCACGTAGTTCAAAAGCATCTCTGACAAAATAATTGCTACTTAAAAAGGGAAAATCTGTATATTTTCAATGGCAAAGCTGGTGAGCATCACCTTCACTATCACCTTCACTACTGAAGTACATATGGAGGAGAGGATTAAATGCATGTTACGATGCCTGAGAAATTCAGTGGAAAGAAAAAGCACAACTACCATGATACTTCTTCCTAAAATGTCTAACCTGAAATTAATCATGAGAAAAAATAAGATAAATTCAAACTGAAGGAATTTCTACAAAGTAACTTATTTGAAATCTTTCAAAACATCAAGATCATGAAAGTCAAACTGAGGCACTGTTTATGATTGAAGGAGACTAAAGAAACATGCAACTAAGTGAAATGCTTGAATCTAAAATGCATTATTTTGCTTTTCGGGATATTATTTACTAGAACGTACTAATAAAAACTGGACAGACTATGAAAGCTTGATGCTAGTTATTACTTGAACTACGTTGTGCCCCTGAAAATGTCATCGTGTTGAAAACTTAACCATCAATAAGACGGTATTTGGAGACGGGGCCTCTGGGAGATAATTAGGTTTAGATGAATTCATGAAGAGCCCTTCATTATGGGATTAATGCTTCATGTCCTCTATGTGAGGACAGTGAGAAGGTAGGCCTCTGTAATCTAGGAGGAGAGCTGTGACTAGAACCTGACCGTGCTGGCACCCTATCTTGGTCTTCCAGACTCTAGAACTATGAGAAAATGATCTCTGTTATTTAAGCACTCAGTCTTTGGTATTTTGTTATGGAAGAGTGGTCCTAACATTAAGTTCTTATTTGAATATTTATATTGCAATGAGAATGTTCATATTTACAGAATAATATACTAATATATGTGGGGGTGCTAGGATTTCACACTGGCAATTTAATCTTAGGATAGTCCAGGAAAAAACAAACAAGCAAACAAATAAACAATCCTTCCTACAGTACATGTAACTTCCTTTAATTTTGAAATAATTTCAAATTAAAAGAATAACAAAAATATATTTGCATTTTAGTGGATGCAAGTAATACAATATTTAAAGTACTGTAAAAGAAAAGTAAGTCCAGAGTACAGATGTTTTACCTCTTTAGTTAGGTTTATTCCTAGGTATCTTCTGATTTGGAGTACAACTGTAAATGGGATTGATTCCTTGATTTCTCTCCCTGCTGCTTCTTTATTGGCTAACACACACATGAAAAGATGCTCAACATCACTCATCATCAGGGAAATACAAGTCAAAACTACAATGAAATATCACCTCACATCAATCAGAATGGATAAAATTAACAACACAGGAAACAAAAGGTGTTAGCAAGAATGCAGAGAAAGGGGAACCCTCTTGCACTATTGGTTGGAATACAAACTGGTGCAACTGCTCTAGAAAACAGTATGGAGGTTTCTTAAAAAGTTAAACATAGAACCACCCTGCAATCCAGCAATGGCACCTCTAGGTATTTACTCAAAGGACATGAAAATACTAATTTGAAGTGATTACATGCACCCCAATGTTTTCAGCAGCATTATCAACTGTAGCCAAACTTTTCTTACGGAAGGAACGCAAATGTTCATTGACTGATAAATGGATAAAGAAGTCACACACACACACACACACACACACACACACACACACACACACACGAATGTTATTCAGCCATAAAAAATGAAATCTTGCCATTTGCAACAGTGTGGGTGGAGCTAGAGAGTATTATGCTAAGCAAAATAAGACAGAGAAAGAGAAATACTGTATGATTTCACTCTTTTGTGGAGTTTAAGAAACAAACAAATGAACATGGTGGGAGAGAAACAGAGAGAAAAGCCCAGAAACAGACTCAACTATACAGAACAAACTGATGATAACCAGAGGGGAAGTGGGGGTGGGGCATGGGTTAAAGAGATGATGGGGTTTAAGGGGGGCACTTGCTGTGATTAACCCTGGGTATTATATGTAAGTGATGAATCACTAAATTCTATACCTGAAATTAATCTGTATGTTAACTAACTCAAATTTAAATAAAAACTTTGAAAAGGAAAAAAAAAAGTCCAAACTGCAAATATGTGAATACAAAAGGTTTATCACCTATAAACTTATTAGAAACAAATTATTGATCTGTGTACTCTCATGTCTCACGTTTTTACTACCCCACCTAGATTACTTGGTGACATTAAGAATATCGAAAAATCTAAAAGCAAGCTGCTAAGTTTTCTATGAAGCTATACCAAAATAAAGTGTATCCTCAGAAAATGAACCTCTTTTACCAGAGCATGTTTTCCCTCCCAAGGGATGATGATGATGATCTGAAAAAACAAGGCACTTTGTAGATGTAATTACATCCTTATTGCCTACAATATTCGGACAGCTCAGCTGGAGTTTCAGCAGGTGAGCAGGAGTCAGATGCTTTCCAGGGCATGCCACCATTAAGTTAATCGTTTTGTATGGGACTCGGAACCATTTTCTCTTCACAATAGCATCCCTCCCACACCCCTTCCCCAAGAACTCCTGGCTTTCTCATCCAAATCTTCTGGCGTGCTCTTTTACAGTAGTTCCCAAACTTGCTGCATTCTAGGATCACAGGAAAAGTTAAATTACACTCATTTTGTGGGTGTCTGTCCTACAGAGTTGGACCTAATTTGTCGCAGTGTGGTCAGGATAAGTTCTAGTGCTCCAATTACAATGTATTTCAAGCCCCTGGGCTTGTTCTTCGGACAATTTTTTATGTGATGGAAAGAAGTCTTGTTGCCAAAGGAAGTGAGAGTGAGGCATGCATAATTCCATCTCTTTTGCCCTGATCAGGTTACCAAGCCCTCCTTAATTCTGCAGCTGCAAGAATGCAAGCTCCTTTGCTTCTTCGCCTATGGTTTCTTCCGTTGTTGTTTCTGACTCTCCAGAATGTCTGATAGAAATCCAGATTTTCTTTTGCATACGTTTACTTACTTGACTTTACAAAACTGCTCTCCCATTTAATAATAGCCACTGGAGAAAGTCTATTAAATTGAAAAATTAGCATAAATAAAAGAAAAGGTGAAATATTAGAAAAATCTGTAAGCTTTAAAGATAACCAGGAAATATTACCGTTGCATAAAAATTTCTTAATTTTTGTTAAGCTTAAGTTAAATTATTTGGAAATTATATAGAAAAATTCCTAATTATATGTAAAACAATAGCTTTAAACAATAGCAAGGAGTCAGAAGAGTAGAAATGTGTTAAAAAATCTCGTTTCTCTAGGAAATGTAGAGTTTAGATTTTAATAAATTCTATAAGTTAATGTAAAAATACATTTTTAATTTATTTTTAAATATATTATGGAACACGTGGGTGGCTCAGCTGGTTAAGCAACTGACACTTGATTTTGGCTCAGGTCCTGATTGTACTCCATGGTTGGCATGGAGCCTGCTTAAGATTCTCTCTCTGCCTCTTCTCCCCAAGTAACTAAATAAAGATATGTTATTAGCAAATTAAGGAAAACTACAAGAAGAAATAGAATAAAGAAACCAAAATTAATCCTCTTTATGACAAATGAAAAATAAGAAAATCACAACAAATATTAAAGACGAAACAAAAAGACTGACATAAGGAATATTTAAGTTGTCACTGTAAGATGAGTGGGCTAAATGACCTAATGTAAAGATACATATGCCTAGATATTTTGAGGGACAGTAGGTCCAGGAGTTGAAACTACATAGTGCTTATACGAAACCCACTTAAAAGATGATTACCTCAAAGTAAGGGTTGGACAAAATATACAAGTGAGTGGCCAAAAGGATATTAAATATATATATATATATTCTAATAGTCTATATATAATATGTATATATATATTCTATATATATAGTCTAATCAAACTAAATATAACATAATATTCAATAAAATAGGTATCTTATATTTTATTAGCTTATATAATTATTGCCAATAATTTATAGTTGACAAGACTCTTCATCCTTGATATGGTATCTTAGTACATAAGAAAATTATAGGAATATAAAGTAAATTTAAAAATTCAAAGTAGTAGAAGACATTTACAATTTTTTTTTCAAACTCACATAAAGAATTTTAAAAAATTAATTAAGGATAGAAACTATATGGTCAACAATTAACAAAGTTGTCCATATGTTTTAAAATATAGTAATCCAGCATGTACTTTGACCACCAAAAATAAATCTATATATGCTAAATCATACAGTTCATATGTTCTTATTGAAAAAGTATATTTTTTAAAGATTTTATTTATTTATTTGTCAGAGAGAGACAGAGGCAGACAGATGGAGAAACAGGCTCCCTGCTGAGCAATGAGCCCGATGCGGGACTCCATCCCAGGACCCTGGGATCATGACCTGAGCTGAAGGCAGCCACTTAACTGACTGAGCCACCCAGACATCCCGAAAAGCTATATTTTTAAAACCAATTTGAATAGTTTAACAAATATGACCAACTTTCTTAACGCTCACTGAAACATTTATCCAATTATACACTATACTACCTATATTTACATGTGTGTACATACATATATGCACGTATATGTAGTTTGTAGGTAAATGTGTGTATCTCACTTAGAAGATAGATTTTATAATGTCCATGTACTCTGAGTCTGGAACAGTCTGTCTAAATTTGAAATCAAAATGTTGGGAGTGGTTATCCAATGGAAAGGAAAAGGTTTAATGGGGATAGAAGACTGTTATGAGTTGAACTCTGTCCCCCCCAGTCCATATGTACCTCAGAATGTGACTAATATACCAATGATTACGATTTCTTACTCAGTGTAACTTATTTTTTTTGCAAGTTTTACAAAGAATCATCATTACTCATTAGTTGTGCAGTTGTTTAAAAACAATGAAAAGAAAAGAAACTAGATTCGGTACCAATTCTCAAGAGCTTGAAGTTCTCTTCACAATTACAGACAACTGTCTCTTGTGCTCCACTGGCCAATGAACACCTTGGCTTATGAAGTTGATAATTATTATAAAGGTGGGTGTGTCTAGAAAAACAAACTAAATTATTACCCCCTAATTTATAATTTGTATATACTTTGTAGCAGCTGAACCCATTAAGGTCTAATTTTTAGTTAACCTCAGTTTTCAATAGAATGACCCTCAATTTAAGCTGACAAAAATACACAAAAATGTGAACAAGACAGGATAGCACAGCATGGAGTTAGGTAGACCTGGCTTTGAACTCCTGTTGTATAATTTACATACACTTGGTAAGTTTGTTGCTTCAACCTCTTGAGACTAGATTTCCTTATCTGTGAAATCAAAGCAATCATGTATTCTTGACACAGTTTAGGAAGGCAGAAAACTCACTTATGAAGGCTGAGGATTCTGAAACCTGACTACTTGGATTCTAAATCCAAGTGCTTCTTGGTGTCCATCAGACATCATGAAAAGAAAAAAAGTAATACAGGAAACGCAATCTATTTGAATAGCATGTTAACTACCAATAAAAATGGGTATATAATTATGTGATGATGTTACTTTGGGTGATACAGACAAGGAACAAAAGCATTCAGGGCAAGTTGTGACAATGAAGACAGAAGGGGTGTAAATCTGAAAGATTTGTAAAAATTCTCCAAAATGTACATGAAATTGAAGGGCTAGGTGGGTATCACTACAACCTAGAGCCTACTAAATGATTACTAATTAGAGAAAAAAATGAATGGCTAATGAATGAGAAAGTGTTCAATTTAACCAATAACTAAAGGCAATGACAATTTAAAATATTATGCAATTTCTAGTCTAGCAAATGGGAATACCTTAAAGAAATGTTGATGATGAATGAGGGTATCCGACATGCGCAAGGGCCATTAGAGAAAGCATAAATAAATAGTTATAAACTTTATTCAGAGAAATTTGGAACTATTTAGCAATATTTATCTTCTTTACATTTTTTCGCCTGTCATTTGGTTTCTGAAATTCTACATTAGACAAATACTCTTGGAAACATATAGATAATTTGTTATGCAGTCTTATCTCAACACTGATGTTTTTAATTACAATAATAACAAAAAGAAACAATCTAATTATTTTTCTACACAGGCATACCTCAGAGATACTGCAGGTTTGGTTCCAGACCACTGCAATAAAGCAAATATCACAATGAAGCAAGTCATATGAAATTTTTAGTTTACCAGTGAGTATAAAAATTATGTTTACACTATACTATATAGCCTATTAAGTGTGCAATAGAATTATGTCTAAAAACTATACATGTCTTTGTTTCTAAAAATGCTAACCATCATCTGAGCTTTCAGCAAGTCATAATCACTGATTACCATAACAAATATAATAATGGAAAAGTTTGAAATATTGTGACAATTTACCAAAATGTACACAGGGTGCCTGGGTGGCTCAGTGGGTTAAAGCCGCTGCCTTCGGCTCAGGTCATGATCCCAGGGTCCTGGGATCGAGGCCCGCATCGGGCTCTCTGCTCAGCAGGGAGCCTGCTTCCTCCTCTCTCCTCTCTCTCTGCCTGCCTCTCTGCCTACTTGTAATCTCTCTCTCTGTGTCAAATGAATAAATAAAAAAAAAAAATGTACACAGAGACACAAAGTGAGCAACTGCTATTGAAAAAATGGCACTGACAGACATGCTTAACACAAGGTTGCCACCAACCATCAATTTATAAAAATTGCAATGTCGGTGCCCCTGGGTGGCTCAGCTGGTTAAAGCCTCTGCCTTCGGCTCAGGTCATGATCTCAGGGTTCTCGGATCGAGTCCCGCATCGGGCTCCCTACCCAGAAGGGAGCCTGCTTCCTCCTCTCCCTCTGCCTGCTTCTCTGCCTACTTGTAATCTCTCTCTCTCTCTGTATCAAATAAATAAATACAATCTTAAAAGAAAATTGCAATGTCTGTGAAATGCAATAAAACAAGATATGCCTATAATAGCAGAATGAGAATTAATTATCCTTCAACAGAGTAAATGCTTGTTGGCCTGTTATAACCCTGAGGGAATTACCTGGAACTTATTTTGACATCAGAGAGGTAAAATACAGAGGACTCTAATACTGGTATGGACTCATTGAAGAAAAATCAAAGGAAACACTTAAGTTTTTTTAGGTTTTGGAAATCACTTAAACCATTTCTATGCATTCTCTGCATGGGCCATTGGGTATGACTACCTGAATTAGAATCTTGCATTTATTACCTATTAGCAAAATAATGGTGTCCAAGTCAAAAAATCTCTCTATACTCAGTTTCTGTATCTGTGAAATGGTGACAGTAACACTTCATACAGTTGCTGTAAAGATTAAATGAGATGCAAAAGGCCTAAGCACAGTGTCTAGAACACAACCCTCAATAAATATTAGTTATACTCCTTACAATTAATTGAATTAATTTTCTACCATCTTCACGTCATGTTACCAGGGGATTACAGTCGAGTTTGGAGTTTAAGTACCTGCTAGCAATAACAGACTCATCTCATTAAGTGGATTCTTTACATATTAATTTCTCCCACTATCTAAAGACATGTCAGGAGACTGAATGAGAATAAGATTTGTGTTTGTGAGTCCTGGGAATGAACGAAATACCAACGATTCCACCAATGCTTTTAGTGGTATGAAATACATTATTCAACCATCTATATAGCATGAGATAAGGCCTCATTTTTCTTAATCCACATATAGGCTTTGTGATAGACCTGCAAGTAGAGTTAATGGAGTCTAAGCTTTTGTCCTAATATGATTAGAAGCCTGGATTGCATGATACCAATATATAAGTATTGAAAGATTTTTAATTTAATACTAGAACACTGGGATGGTGTACACGTGTTACTTGTAATATATATGTTATATTTTTTATGTTTATTAGAAGGTATATTTGTACTATCTAAAATGAAAAATAAAATTTTAATTTTAAAATAAGAATGTGCTTTCTAGGAATAATCACTATTATATTACTCTTAAGTAATAAAATAATCAGTGCCAATGCCCTGTCTCAAGAGCCACTGTATGAATGAGATAATGCAACCATGTTAAACTGTGGAAGAAAGCAATAGAGATTTTCAGTAGACAAAGGTTTATTATGGTGAAACTATTGGGAATTTGCAATAATGCAAAAGCTTCCCTTCAGCTTTCTGCTGATCTGTTGGAATGGAAAGATAAATGTCTCTGTGATTTATAACCCTAGACATGGAAATTGAATAACACCTCAAGACACTGGAGCCAAATATAACCTCCAGTTTTCATTTGGTGACATTTTTTTCTCCTTTGAGAGAAGGAAAACTTTTTTTTTACTTCAAACTATGAATTTCTTGATCAAAATAGCAGAAATTAAGAACTTTCAGATGGCTTAGCTGTGAGGTTATTTTTTAGAGGTTAAGAATGACATAGAAACAAGACAATTCCCATATCTTCTGAGTGAAAGAAATGCTAACATACCAATAAATATAGTGAAAGAGCAATCCCAAAAGCATGAAAACAAAGAGCCATGATCCAAGCAATTTGGACTGTGAGACTGTCTTGTAAGGCACCCCGTAGAGAAGAGAAGGTGGGGTGGGGGGAGCAAGGAAGGGAACATTGTTACTATTGTCATCATTTAAAGATGCTCTGAGTATCAACAATGCACTAAATGCTATAAAGAACAATTTGACCCAGTTCATGCCCACTTTGCTTTCGATTAGATATATTAGACAGGTTTCTTTAGAGTACTCAGTGGAAACTCCATGTTTAGAGCAATTTCAGAAAAGGCTTGGCTGTTAATAAACTTTCTGAAGTGTACATAAAATAGAACTGGAAATGAACAATCTAATAATTCATTGTGACTAATTTTTATATTATATATGTAATTATATAATGTCTTTTTATAAAAATATATAAAACATAATTTTATAACAATATGTAACAGAAAAACTATCTTGCTTTTTGTATAGTATCTCCTTACTGGAAAAAGTAAAGATTGAAGACACTATAAAGTGTTTTAAGTCAGACAGAGAAAGACTAATACTATATGGTACTGCCTATATATGGAATCTAAAAAAGGTGAACTCATTAAAACAGAATAGAATGGTAGTTAACAGGCACTGGAGGGTAGGGAAATTTGGAGGATGTTGTTTGAGGGCACAGACTTAGAGCCAGTAAATAAATAAGCCTGGTAGGACTAATGCACAGCATAGTGATTATAGACAACAATGCAGTATTATAAAATCCAAAACTGCTGAGAGACTACATCTTAATTGTTCCTACCATAAAAAAGAAATGATAATTATGTGAGGTGATAGAGGTATTAGCTAATGCTATGGTGATAATCCTATTGAAGTATATAAATGTATCAAGTCAACACATTGTATACCTTATACTTACACAAAGCTATATGTTAATATTATCTCACTAAAAAATAAATTTTATAAAAGAGTATGCAGCATTGAATATGGAAGAATATAGGACTTATCAAAATGCAGGCAACTCCCTAAAGTCCCATTCAGAAATCTAGAATACTTGAAAAATAACCCCAAAATGGTTTGGGATTGTTGGTCATAACTACATGGGGTCAGTTTTCTGTAACAAATTCATTCAGATATGTCAATCAAATACTTCCACAGACATCACTAAAAAGCATCTATTTTGAAGGGAATGAGTCATTAACACATGCACAAATAAATGAGTACTTACTACATGTGAGTCCTGTGACCAAAGTGAAATAGTATTTTTAGGGGATTTATAATTTTCTTGAGAAAGCAATTATTGGTATAAGGAGGTAATAAAGAAAACTGGTTCAGGACAATACGTTGACAGTATATTAATAATAAAAAACAAAATCTAAAAATTTTATTCTTTGCCTTAAGCTGGGCATATTTTTATAAGTCAGTAAGGCTGTTGACAGTTGACCTGCCTGGCCACCTGCTGGTAATAGTTTCATAAGTACTTTGACACCAATGGAGAACATTTGAGTGTCCCCGTGACTCAGAATCCCAGTATTACAGAGTGAGGTTCCTGATATAACCAAGACAACTTTATCATCATGGAATTTTGAATGCTTTTTACCCCCTAGTGAAATTACTGAATGATTGGAAAATGTTCTGACAAGATTGTGTCCTTCATTTCTCAACACACATTATTTGCTCTTTTTGCTGAAACCATTTATTTCTTCAACTTTTACACTGATCATATTATTTCAACTTCAAAATAGTTCTCTCACAATGTAAATAGAATTCAAAATGTAAACAAAGCAGGAATTATCAGATTCAGTACTGTTTGTCACAAAATCCAAGAATGCCTCCTATGAGTATTTCAGAAGGAAAATTTACAATAGATGAACTACTTGACATAACTTACTTCTGGAACAATGAATATTGTACATGGTGATGAAGAGTGTGGATCAGGCTGCATGAGTTTGAAACCTGGCATAACAATTTTATAGCTTGTGCACAGACTTGACTTAAACGAAATATTTTCTGAAACCAGGAATTCTATTATTACTCTTTAGTGATGCTATTCAAAATATGAATAATTTGTTATCCTTTTACTTTCAATAAATATATTGGCCTGGAAACACTGGTTTAAGTTATGGTTCTACCGAACCATGTTTAATAACATTAAAGCCAGCGTTCTTATTAGGTTCTGAGATAACAATCTCCATATCCTGCACTAAGAAATTTGACCTTCTTGAGAATTAAAATTTTTCATCATGAGTAGTTAGAATATAAAAACTTGAATGCTAGCATCTTGAGGGGCTCATGATTTGATTTGCTCACATGATGCTGTATTCACAGTTTGTGAAAGGAGGTGAAACTTCTCTTAATTGACTGATTGATTTTATCAGTGCCAAAGTGCTAAGTTTTTCTTTCAAAACAATTGCTTAGAGATTTAAAAAACACATGATTTTATGCAGGATCTATGATATTCATGGAGGAATTCCTATTCACTAAGTTGTCATGTTCTCATTTTAGAAGTTATAATAGAAATGCAGTGTCTTTGAACCTAGTGCCAAATGGGGGTTGTTTGTCCTAAAATTACACCTCAGAAGGGATACTACTTTCATACTGTTTATTTACTGTTTGTTTTAAATAGATATTTTTTTAATTTTAGAAGCAAAAAGCAGAAAAAAGATTGATGAGATCTAATCATTGTGAAGAAGACAAAGAAACTTCTACAAAGATTTCTGTAAATGGAATGAAATATCCACATTTAATAAGAATATTAAAGTCATATTTTGGGAATGAATATATTTATATATTGGAAGCATTTTATTTGTATTTCATTTTTATTTATTAAAATGAACATTTTATCACTCAGAATAAGCTAAACATAAATAAGAAAATTTTAAACTAACAATTGATAAATCATTGGTAAGCACTGTCAAAATCCAGTCCAAATCAAAAAGTGATAAGTCACACTTACCAGACATTTCTGCTTTTGAACCTTTGCTTAAAAACTTTTTTCTATTTCCACTATGTTTCAACTCCTTGTCCTCTATTCCTCATCAAGGGCTAAATCATCTTCCAAGAATCCATCTCTGACCAATTCAAACAGACAAAATTTTTCTTTTTTTCATACTATCATCTCACATGTCTATTGAATTATATAAACTGCTTTTACATCTCTAAAACATACATGTCTATACTGTAAGCAAACTACAGTTTGAGGATCAAATCCAGCCCATCATCTGTATATATTGCTTGCAATCTGAGAATGGTTTTTACATTTTAAATAGTTAGACATTCATCAAAAGGAGATTGATATTTGTGATTCATAAAAATTACACGGAAGTCACATTTCTTTGTCCATAAACGAAGCTTTATTGGAACCCAACCACACTCAATCTTTTATGTGTTGTCCAGGATTGCTTTCAAGCTACAACAATGAAGTGGAATAGTTATGACAAGGAAAATATGACTCACGAGTGCTATTTTTTATCTCACTTAAAAAAAAAAAAAAAGTCTGTCAACTCCTGGTCTATAACACTAGCAACCAGTTATTTGTGTCTACATCTGCTAGTAAGAGTTTATGCCCTCCTGTTTTTTATATTCAAACACATAGTACATAAAACATTGTCAGGGACACACTGGTCCTAACAAAGTTTGCACCAAATTAAAGCAAATCAAAGCAATCCGGAAAGGTGAATTTTATTTTTTTTAATTTTATTTTTTATTTGACAGAGAGAGAGAGAGATCACAAGTAGGCAGAGAGGCAAAGAGAGGGAAAAGCAAGCTCCCCGCTGAGCAGAGAGCTCGATGGGGGACTCGATCCCAGGACCCTGGGATCATGACCTGATCCCAGGCAGAGGCTTAACCCACTGAGCCACCCAAGCAGCCCTGGAAAGGTGAATTTTAAAGTTTACCTACAGAAATTATTTTAGGCTTATCAAATCCCTGCTTCAAAGCTGTAGAAAGAATGTATACTAAATGTGATGATACACATTTTCAGCCATAAGATTAGTAAGGTCTGAGGATCTAATGTACAACATAGTGATCATAGTTAATAACAACGCATTGTATAATTAAAATTTGCTCAGAAAATAGAACTTAAATGTTCTTACCAAAAAAATGAAAGATAAATATGTGAGGTGATGGATATGTTGATTAACTAGATGGAAGGAATCTCTTCACAAGGTATACATATAACAAATCATCACTATGTATACTTTAAAAATCCTATAATTTTGTCAATAATACCTCAGTAAAACAGAAAAAAATCCTTTCTCCATATTGGACTATTTTAGAAAAACATAAATGTTTTATTTTGGCTTGTCAACAAAAGCAACATTATAGGTTGAACTGAATATAAACTTCTAAAATCTCAAATTTTCCCCTTAAATTAACATTGATATTTCTCTGGATAATATTTAGAAAGGA
Source organism: Ailurus styani (assembly GCA_002007465.1). Lineage (NCBI taxonomy): Eukaryota > Metazoa > Chordata > Mammalia > Carnivora > Ailuridae > Ailurus > Ailurus styani. The sequence goes on along the minus strand of LNAC01000092.1, from coordinate 5,073,746 downwards.
ATTAATATGCTTCTCTGAATTTCTCCAAGATTTCTGCTCCATCGAACTCAGGGAACATTTTTTTACTATTATTTTTCATAAGGGAACAATTTATAAAGTAGGAGAAGCCCAAATGACTTTTTTTCTTAACTTAGACAAGAATGCATTGTTTTGGAAGAAATGTTGCTGATCTGTCTCTAAAATGATTGCCTCTTTGTCATAGACACCTAAGATACTGTCTTCTCTCATATGTTTCTGTTAAAGTTATAAAGAATGTGTCAGTAAGTAGAAGCTGCATGTTCTTGAAACATGGATGTCAATATCTGTCGGATTTGAATGATGATGATCATAATCAGATGATGCTCTGGAGACTGTCAAAAACTCCACACTTTCATCAAACAAGATGAGTAATGTTTTACCATAAATAGTTTTAATATGATTAATAGCATTTCTCTAGTAGTTAGGCTTTAGGTAGTAAAAATATTTGTTAAACATTAATGATTTTTTTACAACAGGGTTCTGACTAGGTAAATAGATTATTCTCTTTGCATATATAATTGCAGTTAGGAATTTATATAACTACACCTACAGCTTCCCCACTGTTTAAAATTCAAACTTGAATGTCAACAGATTTTTTAAGTAAAATGTATGTACTTTAATTTTACCAAAGTCCTAACAAAATAATACAATATTCATGGAGTGCTGTAATGTATAAAATAGTATGGGATCCAGACAGAATAACATATAATGCTGTGTGATCATCATACTCAACGTGTTCAGGGTTTAGTCTATCAAGAAAAGGTTCTTATTTAAGTTCACAAGAGTAGAAACTGAAATTTTTATCATTTACCAGAAAACAATAATAGACCCTTTTATATTCTGGCAATCAAAGTCAATAAAATGTTGCATTAAAATTTACTTATGGCTTCATAAAATTGTAATATAGACCTTACCTACCCCAAAAAACATTTGAGGTAGCTAATTGAAAAAGTGAAATATGGTGAAGAGCTCGTTTACAGTTCACATAAAAAGGTCTGGGAAATTTAGTAATCAAATCAATGACTCCGAATTGTTGGGATCTCTACAAGATGTCCTTTCCTGGTCACAGGGATTGGATTCTTTGAAACCAAATGAATAATGAAAACTATAACTATTAAGAAAGGAAGGCAGAACCCCTCAATAAAACATCAAATTGTAGAATGTTAAAAAGAAAGTCTAGGGGCACTTGGGTGGCTCAGTGGGTTAAAGCCTCTGCCTTCGGCTCAGGTCATGATCTCAGGGTCCTGGGATTGAGGCCTGCATCGGGCTCTCTGCTCAGCGGGGAGCCTGCTTCCTCCTCTCCCTCTGCCTGCCTCTCTGCCTACTTGTGATCTCTTTCTCTCTCTATCAAATAAATAAATAAAAATTTTTTTAAAAAGTCTAAAAATTGTGAACTATGTATGATATTTGTACAGTAACTGTTCATAGCTTTGACTGGAGGATAGTTGAAGCCAGTAACAATTATCCCACACCTAGATTTGCCCTAGCAAATATCCCTGAAATGGCAGAAAGAGATTATGGACAATAAGCATATGATATATGCCATATTATATATACAGATTAATATATAATGTAATATAAAATATATTACTATGTGTAATTCAGAGTACATGATATTTATAGCTATAATATATAGAATAGTATATCTTACACATTATGTTACCTATTATACATATTCTATATTCTATATATTACAGATTATCTGTATCTTTCTTCCTATTTCCTCAATTTCCTCCATTTATAGGACTATATTTCTAAAATTCTGTTCAGTTCCATTATCAGTATTATTCTGGAGAGTCTCCTGGATGTGGGCATGGCACCTTGGTCCTTTGCACTCACACATTCACTCATGCACCCACATAATCCTAACCATTCAAAACAAGCCTGAACTAGTATATGAATATCATCCAGGTAATGTAAGCCTGGATGGACAATTACGTTACTATTCAGGTACATATGGCTTCTGCCTTTGGTAAAGAAGTAATCAGTTTACTTCTACCATGTAGGCCCAGAAAAGCATTCTCAATAGCTATAAAATAGACTAAGTGAGAACCCATTCTTGTGTTCTATGGGATAGAGCACACCACTGGACAGAAAACTATGCTTTCCACAGTTTTTGCATACCAGTGAAATCTTGACTGTTACCCAGGACTTGTTCATCTTTTTTTTTTTTTGTACTTTTCAATTCATCAGTCTTAGAACTTATACACCAGCTCAATGAAACCAACATATATCTGTGTGTGCGTGTGCGAGTGTGTGTGTGTGTGTGTTAATAATATTAATTCTCCATTCCCTGCAATAATTAAAACACTAATTTCTAAGGGGCAGAAAGTGACTTCATTTCACTTTTTTAATTGTCTGAGAGTTCCCACATATACAGTTTCCCCTACTGTTAACACCTTACATTAGTGTAACACAATTATTACAATTAAAGAGGCAATATTGGTACATTATTAACTGAAGTCCATAGTTAACTTTAGAGTTCACTCTTTGTGTTATACATTCAATAGGTTTTTAGAAATGTACAATGCTATTTAACTACCATTACAGTGTCATACAGAGTAGTTTCACCACCCTAAAAATCTTCTGAGCTCCACCTTCCGCCTCCCATCCTTCCACCTCCCATCCCCCACCCCCAACCGCTCACTAAGCCCATAGAAAGCACAGGTCTTTTTTTTACTGTCTTCACAGTTTTTCCTTTTTAAAAATATTGCACAGTTGGAATCATACAGTATGCTATCTTTTCAGATTGGCTTCTTTCACTAGCAAGATGAATTTAAGTTTCCTTCTCATTGCTTGATAGTTCATTTCTCTCTGTTTCTCTTTCTTTCTCCCTTCCATCATTCCTCCCTCTCGCTGCCTCCCTCCCTCCTTTCCTTCCTCTCTCTCTTTCACTTTTTTTATTTTTTCCTGACTAGCACTCCACTATATATACAAACCACATTTAAAGCATTCACTTTTTAAGGACATCTTTTGCTTCCAAATTTTGGCTATTATAAATAAAGCTGCAATAAACATTTGTGCACAGATTTTCGTATAGACACCAGCAATGAATGAGAGTTCCGATTGCTCCACATTCTTGTTAACATTTAGTGTTGCCAATGTCTGGGATTTTAGCTACTCTAATAGGTACATAGGTATCTCCTTTTCTTAAGGTGCAGTTCCCTAATGACCTATGATGGAGCATCTTTTCATATGTTTATTTGCCATCTTTATATCTTCTTTGGTGAAGTTGTTTTTTGCTCATTATTTAACTAGGTTGTTTTCTTTTTGTTGAGTTTTAAGAAATATTTCATTCACTTTGGATAGTCATAAATCCTATTACTTTATCGAAAGCTTAAATGATCCATTTAACAATTAAAATAAAAAAAATTAAAATAATACTAGGAGAACTTCAGAAGCAAAATAGTCATGTAATTTCTAAAAAAAAATAAATCTTGGCTAACTTGCTGAGCATAAATATTCCTACCTATTAATTACTTCCAAGTTAGAGTACCAAGTTACAGGTTATAACAAAATTAAAATGTTTCTGTTTTTATACACTCAGAAATCTACTTATTTATTAATTTGTGAATTCAATTATGAATTAATTGCTTGGGAAGTCTAATTCTGACTCAGCATACAGTTGCTTCTGTAAATACTGTAGAGCAGTTCTCAATAATAGTGCCATATTCTGGACCAGATGTTGAGCGTAAGAATCAAGACAGCTATAACCTTTGAACCCATTCAACAAATGCAGTATAACACACTGGTCCCCAAAAGTCTCAACTTTCTCAAAAGTCAGAGTCTATCAGCACACTTGGTCTAAAAATATGCCTTCTAAACCTTGTAATCTGATTATCAAGGATGAAGAGAAAGAATAAAAAACCTGGCACTCTTTGCCATTCTGTGCAACCTTACCATCGCTACTTGTCTTGAATTCATACAACTAATCTCATTAAGTCCATTATTGTTCCTGATACTGGTCCACAGAAGAACCCTCCAGATCAATTACCAAATCCCCCAATCTTATACACATGTTTTTAGAATTCCCCCATTCTAATTCCTCAAAATCTTGCATGAGACCCTTGAAATTTATGACATCAGAACAATCTCTAAAATATCCTGCTCTTTTCCTCTAAACTTCCCCCTCACATCTATGTTCTAATAAAAATCTGGCTTGCTTCCACAAACTCTGCTTCCCATGGAGCCTTCTCAATGAGGGTAACTTTTCTTTTTCTCCCATAGTTCTACCATAGAACCTGGAGATGAGATACATGGATGCCTTGCACCTGTTGCCACTTTTAAACCATTCTCCTTGTCTTATCCCCAACACCCCTGGCTTTGTACCAAATATCATCTAAGTATATGACATACTATTCCTCAATGCTATTATCTGACAACCAACTCATCATACCTTATTATTTCTAGTTGTTTTTAGCTTGTGACTCATGGCTACTTTCTCTAGTACTATATCTATCTGTCTCATTTTACGTTATTTCAGTTTACATATGGAGAATACTTACAGGATACTTCCAATACTCTGGATTCTCAATTATTTGAACTTATTTTCTCTTATTCACTTATCTTCAACTTACTTCAACACTCATGAGGTGCAGGGTGGCTCAGTCATTAAGCGTCTGCCTTTGGCTTAGGTCACAATCTCAGGGTTCTGGGATCGAGCCCCACGTTGGGCTCCCTGCTTGGCAAGAAGCCTGCTTCTCCCTCTCCGACTCCTCCTGCTTGTATTCCCTCTCTTGCTGTCTCTCTCTTTCTGTGTCAAATAAATACATAAAATTTTAAAAACAAAACCACTCATTTTAAAAGTTATACCCTAGATATTACAATGATAAATATATGCAATGTATGTGGAATGTCAGTAAACCAACTCTGGAGGGATAAGAAGGTTGGGTTTGTAAGAGCTTTTATTTTTATTATGCAAATTATCCAACCATGGCTGATTTTAAGGTACTGGTAATTTTGTTACCAAATGCCATTTTGTTACCAAATGTTACCCACAAAATTCCTGAAAATTTAACAACTGGCTATTATCAGCAAGTCTTAGTTTACATAACACATACCTGTAGCCATCTATAATGTCAAATTCATCTATACTACTTCTTAATCACCCCTTCTAACTGTCTACCTCCCTCCTTTTGGTGCTCCAAACCCAACAATCTGTTAGGGTCTTCAATATATTTAGGTCACCATTATTTCACTGTTCTCTACCCCATATCATACATCTCTTTAATGTGTCAATTATCGGCCTTTATGTCATTTAAGGGATCAGCATTTGACATTGTCATTTGATCATTCCCTCTCTTGCTTTATAAACTTCCTTCATTAGACTTCCAAGACAATACAATCTTACTGTATTTCTTTTTCCTTCTATTATTTTGTTTCTTCATCTCCTCAGCCTACTTTATGTGTGTATCCTCTTCTCAACTTTGGGAAACCACAGGGACTAGTCCTTGGCTCTTTTCTCTATAGTATCACTTCCTTGTTGATATCATCTATTTTTATTGATTCAAATGCTCTGTATGGATCAGACTTTCACAAATTTCTCTCTCTAGACTACTTGTTTCTTCCCAAATCTAGCCTTTTATTTTCCACTGCCTACTTAACGTAATGTGCAAAATATCAAAAATATATCTCAAACTTAACATGCCAAAAACTAAATTCCTTACTTCAGTTGATGATGACTCTATCCTTCTTGTGTAGGTCGAAACCCTTGCATCCATGACTCCATTCATTCCCACCCTATATCCAATGCATCAGGAAAGCATAGCTGTTCTATCCTCAAAACATATTTATACTCATCCCTCTTTTCAGCACTGACATGGCTTCCTCCCAGATCTGATGTACCATCATCACTTACTTGACTAGGGATCCATACATTTCTTTATCTTCATGCTTTTTTCAGTGCCTAATATAAATAGTGCATGTTCACTGAATGAATAAACAATGAATAGAAACATGAGTATATAGTTATTCTTGCCCTCTTGGCTAAAAAGACACTTAATATTTTATCGTTTGACAGAAAAATCCTCTGAAAATTTGTGAACCTAATCTACTCAACTTTCTCCAGAAAACTGACAACTATTTTCTTGACATTGTTTTCTTCTTGCCTTTGCCTTTTTCCTTCAAATAAACCAAATGGCATCCTTCTGGTGAAAGGGAAAATACATTCTTGATTTCCCGTAAACTTTCCAAAACCCCACACACTTACTTGGCGATTTTCTAAATTCCCAATTCGTTTTAAAATTTGAATTACTTTACATCACATGTCTTATTTTTCCTGGTCCTGTCCCCTCCTTGTTAAGTTTTTCATTATTCTATTTGTCTCTTTTTTTTTTCCTGTCAATACCTCTGAATGTTCTATTCTCCACTGCCCTATATAAAATTTCATCATGAAATCCTGCCATGTATTATTTACCTCTCTTTTCTATATTCACTTTCTTCCCTTTTTGTAACATCACATTGTCATTTTCCTCACCCAAGAATTGGGATAAACTTGTAAAACTTTAAGAGTTAATGATACTTTATGGTATTGACAGTCATTCAGAACATGAAATTATACAGAGTCAAATACCGATATGAGAGAAGGACAAGGCAGAACCCAAGAAAAGAAGAATGGAGAAAAAGCAGGAGCACCAGAATAGAGAGCTGACACAAAAATTATCTTGACCTGACTTAGAAAACAACAAAAGCACTTGTATAAAATCCACTACCACCATATAATTCTCATCTCTAAGGACTAAGAAGTGATGAGAAGTAATTTAACAACTCTGTTAAGCATGGTAAAAGCAGTTAAATAGTACTTTATATCAGCAAAGATTTATGAAAACCGTGAGTTTTCAGCAGGACCAAAAGGTTTGAATGACACTCTCAGGGATCAGATAACTACTGACTGAACATAAGTCATTTTCATTGAATTTTTCCTCTATAATATTACCACATCTTCTCCTTTACTTCCCTCTATACTTTAATAGGTATTTGTCAGAATAAGACAAACTCTTCCACAGAAAATACAAGCCTTACTTATAATAAAAATGTGGAACAGTACAAACAAAACATGTTTCCATCCTAGAGAGAAAAATGATTCAATCATTCTTCGAATCATTCACCAAGAGCTCAGTTGTCCTATTTTCGCCCTCAGCATTATTCCTCCATGTCAGTGTTTTAGTGCAAAACACACTACAGAGTATGCACTGGAGAGTCTATTAAAAGCTACTGTAGCACCCAGAGGTGTGTGGAAAATGAAGTATTGACAGAGTCCTACTGGAGAGGTACCTTATCTGTCATTTGTTTTGGAATATTTTTTGAAGATTGTGTGACGGATGTTTTTCTTCTTTATTCATTGACATAGAGGAAGAAGAACATATAGATTAATATTAATTTCTAAAATACGAACTATATTTCAGGAGGAGAACAAATATAGCCATTTAAAATCCCATAGACACTGTCATATTAGTACAAACACATTTATCAATGTTGCAAGAATGTGTGTAAACTATTTTACAGTGATTTGTTTTTGGTATTTTTTTTAAGTGTGCTTTCCAATACAACAACTTTGGTATCTGTTCCCCTACTACTCTATTTTTCTCTTGCCATAATGTGTCTTTTGCGTTTTCTTTGCCTCATTATCTTTAATCCTTTTAAAACTCTGCCTCTTCATTCATATATAGGACACTAAGTGCTTATTAGCTGACTTGTGAAAATCTTTTTAAAATGGCACTATCACTGTTCATCTCTCATTTTCCCTAGATTTTCTTTCAAACACATAGTTAGGCACTACCTATTGTCTTATTTTCTCATGTCTTTTCACAAGATTATACCTCCATTTTAAAGACTCCTTTATATGTTTTGTTACATTTGACTGGAATTTCCCCTATTAGGGATGTTATGTACAATTTTATTTTTACAACCTAAAGTGCTGATATTAACAATGAAAATTCCGGTTGTCATTTGGCAACTATTCAGTAAATCTTTACTGGATGTCTAATATATCAGACAAGCAATTTGCAGACTTTTGTGATACAGAGTGAACAAGATAGACTAAATTCTTGCCTTTAGATTCTAGGGGTGGAGCATCAGTGGTGGATACGATACACAAGCACAAAACTAAATGCATAGGTTAAATATTTCCAGTATACTTGAAGAAGAAAACAGCCCTGTAACAACATAGAGACTGACTGTGGAGGAAACTATGGCCTCTTAGAACAGGGTAAAAAAAAAAAATGAAGCATGTTATATGAAGTTAAGCCAGTTTTGAGGCGAGTTGGTAAAAGAAAAAGAAATTCCTAAGGAAGTGTCATAGGAGTATGGTAAATTTATGGAAAATGTAAACATTGTTTGATTCCTCTGTTTGAATGAAGTGAGGACTTCAACATGGTGGAAGGGACAGTCACTGGAACTGGCAAGCATAAACTTCCAGAAAGCTACAGTGTGCTCACATTTAAAGGCTAGTAAGGAAGCCAAATATCTGGACAACAGTGAACAAATGGATAGTGGTAACACATGAGGCTGAAGACATTGTTAGAAACCATATCATATAGTTCTTCAGGCCTTGGGGAGAAGGTTAGATTTTTATTTAAGGGTGATTGAAAGACACGGGAGTGCTTAGAATGTGGGAACTATATAATATAATTCATGTTTTTTAAAAAACTGTTGATTGCTATGGCAATGGGCAATGGGGAAATGAGAGAGAGGGGATGGGATATGTTAATTGTTAGGACAAGAGTTTTGGTAGTGAATGAGGTGAAAGTCAAATACAGAATGTATGTGAAGGGTACAGTGAGTAAGATTTACAGGCAGACTTGTTGGGGGATGTGAAGGAAATTAGAATTTTTAATGACTCCAACAGTAGGTTTGGACAATTATGCTAACATTGGTACCATTCATAGATAAGGGAAAATATTTAGGATTAATAGATTTAGGAGGATATAGCAAATATTATGTTTTGGTTATAATAAATTTAATTATGAAATGCTTATTAAATACAAAGGGTCAAACAGGAGATTGAATATAAGACTCTTGAGCTCTAGGATGTGCAAACAGTTAGAACTTTAAATTTAGGGGGACTTATAGCATAGTTTTTAAAGTTACAGAACCAGTACCATCTGATAAGACAGAGATAATATAAAAGAAACAGTTATCATGGGAATGTCTTAATATTCATAGATCTATGAGAAAGAAAGGGTCACAAAAGGTAATAGGTAACAAAAGGCAACTGGATAGGAAGGAAACAAGGATAATGTGGGTGAAACCAGGAATATGAAATAGTTCAAGAAGAAGGCTGTGCTATACACATACTGTAAAATAACGTTAATTGTATGTCAGTGATTTTGATCAAAGCCACTATGTACAAGTTTGAAATATCAAAGGTCATTTGGAATGCATTACAGGAAAACCATAAGATGAGAAGAAAGCAAGGAGAATGGATGGATGCTACCACTGTGTTTAAAATGAAGATGATTATGGCAAGGTAATGATTCAAAAGAGCAGGTTTGGAAAAGTGTGGCCCATGGGCCAAATCAAGACCACTACAGGTATTTTGTAAATAAAATGTATTAGAGTATAGTCATGTCCATTCATTTATGTATTACATGTGGCTGCTTTTTCTGCTGCAATGGCAAAATTGGATAGGGACTGGAAAGACCAAAATATTTACTATCTGGCCCTTTACAGAAAAAAAAAAAGCTTACTCATATTTTTAGTACAGGACAAAATAATTAATATAAAAGAGAAAGAACATAGTTCCAGGAGGTAGGTTAAAAAGAATCAGATTAAAGGAAAGGGTTGATTTCATATGTTTTCTATTCATATATATTTCCCTCCAATGCATGTAAAGAAACCAAATGTATAGGTATAGATTAAGAAAGTACAGTGTATTTTGTGGGTAGAAAGATGAAACAGGACAACCTGGAGACCTTCACCTCTGGCCATGATGCAATGGCAAGGATTGGATTGACTCTTCTGCCTGAAACAACCAAAAACCAGGCAAACAAAAGAAGAAAAAGGTTTTCAAGAGAGTGACCTAGAACATATCAGACAACAAAGAACTGTGATCCTTGAGAGATGAAAAACAAGTGAGCTTTGAGATTGTTACAACTCTCTTCTTTGAGAAAGCTTCCAGGGCATGACTTAGGAAGGGGAAATCCTGGTAAAGCACAGAGGATATGAATGCAAGAATCTGGGAAGACCAGGAGTTCACAGGACAGAGTACTGCAAAGAAAAGAGATTCACAAAGAGTAAATTCGGGAGACCTTTAATGAGTGTCTCTCAAGTGTTCAGGTGAGCAATGATCAGTGTGTGCATGTGAACAAACTACTCAAGACAGAGAAAACAATCGCCAAAAGGGATAGAGGTACCAGAGCTCAGTATTCACATAGAAGTGGTAATTGTAGCTGTTCCTACCAGCCAGACTGGAAAACCGCATGATTCATAAAACAGTGTGCAGAAAATTAATGCAATAGTAGTGGGGCAAGGCTAGACCAAAAACCTAGACTAAAATTTGTTGTATATAACAAATCTTAAAATCAAGACCTGAAAGGATCAAACTGTTTCTAAATAACTTAACTTTATTCTAAAACAAAGTTCAAAACTATTTATAAGAATATAAAAGTATCCATCACTCAACAAAGTAAAATTTACAATGTCTAGCATTCGATAATAAATTATCAAACCAGCAAAGAAGCAAGATAATGGCATACATAATGAAGAGATAAATCAATCAAAATCAACTGAGAACAGATATAGATGTTAGAATTAGCACACAGGGACACAGAAACAAACAAAAACACTTATAACTGTATTCCATGGAGAAAGACAAAAATTTATTCAAATTAGTCTTTTAGAAATGAAAATTACAATTTCTGAGATTAAAGAAAGAGAACAAAAAACATCCACTGGATAGGATTAACTGATTAGATATGTCAGAACGTGAAGGTACCATCCAAAACAAAATCACTGGAGAAAATCACAGACAAAAGACAACTGTAAAAAATACAGAGCATTAGCTTACCATGGGACAACTTCAAAGAGCCTAACCTATATATTTAGAATCCTCAAAGGATAGAAGAAAGAGAGAGGGGGAAAAAAAAAACAAAACAGTGAAGAAATAGTGACCAAATACTTCCCCAGCTGTTTTAACATTTGAAAATAACTCAGTATTATTATACTAACAAAAAAAAACAGGAAAAAATGTGAGATAATATGAGTAGATAGAGAAAATCATTTGATAAAATCAATACTTATTACTGATTAAAAATAAAAATTATCAGCTAGGATTCTAAGAAAACATCCTAGACATAATACAGTGCTTCTATGAAAAATCTAGCTATCATCATAGTTCATTTTGAAAGAATAATTATTTAACTTATATTAGAAACAAATCTGTTCATTCTCCCTACTTCTATTCAACATCATCCTAGATGTCCAAGCCTACAAATTCTAGAGTGTTTGGCAAAATGATGAAATAAAGTTTTACAAAACTGGAGGGAAAGAAATAAATACGTCATTATTTAAAGACAACATGATTTTCTATGTAGAAAATTTGATACAATCTATTTTAAAAGTTACTAGAACTATACCCTCTAAAAACTATAAAACATTGGTGAAAGAAATTGAAGATGACATAAAGAAATGGAAAGACACTCCATGCTTATGAAATGGAAGAAGAAATATTATTAAAATATCTATCCTACCCAAAGCAATCTACACATTCAAAGCAATCCCTATCAAATACAACCAGAATTTTTCAGAGGTAAAACAAACAATCCTAAAATTTGTATTAAACCACAAAAGATCACAAATAGCCTAAGCAAACTTGAAAAAGAAAAGCAAAGCTGGAGGTACCACAATTCCAAGTTATATTTTATCAAGATATATTACAATATACAAGTTATACTACAAAGCTGTAGTGATCAAGACGGTATGGTACTGGCTCAAAAACAGACACATAGATCAAGAGAACAGAATAGAAAACCCAGAAATAAACTCGCAACTATATGGCCAACTAATCTTCAACAAAGCAGGCTGGACTATCCAATAGAGAAAAAAGAGTCTCTTCAGTGAATGGTACGGGAAGGAGAACCAGGGTGACTCAGTTGGTTAAGTGTCTGCCTTTGGCTCAGGTTATGATCATAGGGTCTTGGGATCAAGCCCTGCTTTGGGCTCCTTGCTTAACGGGGAGCCTGCTTCTTCCTTTCCTCCCCACTCATGCTCTCTCTTGCTATCTCTGCCTCTGTCCCAAATAAATAAATAAAATTTTAAAATAAATAAATAAATGGTGCTGGGAAAACTGGACTGCAACATGCAAAAGAATGAAACATGACCACTTTCTCACATCATGCACAAACATAAATTCAAAATGGATGAGAGACCTAAGTGTGAGATAGGAAACCATTAAAATCCAAGAGGAGAACACAGACAGTAACCTCTTTGACATTGACCATAGCAACTTCTTTTTTTTTTTTTAATTTTTTTTTTTAAGATTTTATTTATTTATTTCACAGAGGGAGAGAGATCACAAGGAGGCAGAGAGGCAGGCAGAGAGAGAAGGGGAAGCAGGCTTCCTGCTGAGCAGAGAGCCCGATGCGGGCCTCGATCCCAGGACCCTGAGATCGTGACCTGAGCCGAAAGCAGAGGCTTTAACCCACTGAGCCACCCAGGCGCCCGACCATAGCAACTTCTTAATAGATATGTCTCCTGAGGCAAGGGAAACAAAAACAGAAACTACTAGGGTTAGATCAAAATAAAAAGCTTCTGCACAGCAAAAGAAACAATCAACAAAACTAAAAGGTAACCTATGGAATGAGAAAAAGCATCTGCAAGTGACATTTCTGATAAAGGGTTAGTATCCAAAATATATACAGAACTTATAAAACTCAACACTTAAAAAATAATCCAGTTAAAATAATGGGCAGAAGACATGAGCAGACTTTTCTCCAAAGAAGCCATACAAGTGGCTAACAGACACATGAAAAGATACTCAACATCACTTATCATCAGGGAAATACAAATCAAAACTACAATGAGATATCACCTCACACCTGTCACAATGGCTAAAATTAACAACACAGGAAACAACAGGTGTTGGCTTAGTTGCAGAGAAAGGGAAACCCTCTTGCATTGTTGGTGGGAATGCGAAGTGGTGCAGCCACTGTGGAAAACCTTTGTGGAAGTTCTTCAAAAAGTTAAAAATAGAATTACCCTCTGATCCAACAATGGCACTACAAGGTATTTTAACAATGGTTACAAAAATACTAATTCTAAGGGATATATATATACCCCTGTTTATAGCAGCATTATCAATAGTAGCCAAATTATGGAAAGAGCCCAAGTGTTCATTGACTGATGAATGGATAAAGAGGTGGTACATATATATACATCAGAATATTACTCAGTTATCAAAAAGAATGAAATCTTGGCATCTGCAACAACATGGATGTGCTAAGGAGTGCTATGTTAAGCAAAATAAGTCAGTCAGAGAAAGACAAATACCATATGATTTCATTCAAATGTGGAATATTTGAAACAAAGTGAATGAACATGGGTTAGGGGAGAAAGAGATTAAAACACACACACACACACACACACACACACACACACACACACACACACACACACAACTCTAAACTACACAGAACAGACTGATGGTTACCAGAGGGGATATGGCTGGAGGGGATGGGTTAAATAGGTGATGGTGATTAAGGAGTGCACTTGTTGGGATGAGCACTAGGTGCCGTATGAAAGTGTTGAATCAGTAAATTCTACACCTGAAACTAATATTATGCTGTATATTAACTAACTAGAATTCAAATAAAAACTTGGAAAAAATTAAAAACTGAAAAGTTTCTAGAACTAAAAATAAGGTAACAAAACAATAGAATGCAAAATCAATATACTAAAATCAATTGCATTTCTATATACTAACAACAAACAATAGACATTAAAATAACAATGCCACCTAAAATAGCATCAAACTTATTAAATGCTTAGAGATAAACCTGATAAACTATGTGAAAGAACCACGTACTGAAAACTAAAAAATATTGCTAAGAAAAATTAAAGACCAAAATCAGGAGAGACATCTACTGTGTGGATGGGTGCTACAGCATAGGATGTTATATGACCTGAATTTATAGAAGATGGAAATCAGAGAGTGGAAATATTACCTATAAGCTGGGGGGTAGAGCATGTATTGGTGATAACAGAATATCGACTAGAATTCTATGTAAGTGGATAGAGTGGAGAGGAAGAAATCATCTCCAAATGTGGCAGGGTCAAGAATTCAAGAGTATTGGAGGGATCATGTACTATATCCTGACTTTGACAAGAATGATAACAAGAAGAGTGAAGATGACAGTGATCCAATTCTTTAAATGATCAAAGAATGAAGAAACACAATTGGAACTTTAGATGACATTAAGAGGAAGGTAAAAGAGTATGAAACCTGACTACATATACTTCAGAAATGCTGGAGATTTTAAGAGAGAGGAAAGAAGGCATTTGATGGAAAGAGCAGTAAGGAACCAAAAAGATCACTACTCATTTACACATGCTAGAGATATATGAGGTGTGGACAAGAGAGTGGCCTCCATTTGCAAAAGCTGCAGGGATAACTACCTAAGATGCTGGTTGTATTTACAGCAAGAAGATGGGAAGATTGACAGAAAAGTAAATAATACCCAGTGAAGTTTAAGATTTGCATTCTCTTTATGTCTATAAATCTCAATCTAACATTATTCACTGAATGAAATGAAAAGATATAAAAAGGCAATTACTGCCTAAGACAAAATAAATGCTTACTAAGTTTCCTTCTCTACTCCCAACTTTGCTCTTTATTATTTATTTAATTCTACATTTCTTTTCTTCCCAGTTAATTTTTGTCTGGGGAAAATGATAATAATGTTTCATGAGATATTAACTGTTTCTCTTCCCAAAATTTTACCCGTGGTAATGTAGCCAAATAGTTACCATACAATAATAATCTTCATGCTACTTTCATTTTCTCAAGGTATGTCTCTGATTAAATTCAAACTTACCAAATTCTGCTATACCAAAATGATAATTCTACAATGCTGTTTAATTGGATCAATAATTAATTCACAGTGCTGTTTAAGTATATTCATATAAATTGATCACCTACAGTATTAACTGCTAAAACTTCTAGCATGGTTTTATTTTGAGCACTCAGCTATCACTTTTAGAAATCAACATGTGCCACAGTTACTGTCATCTAACTTATGTTCTTTACATGAAGTACTTATTCATATTTCTTAAAGTTTGGGTGGTAACTTACTTATATTTTAACATGCATGCTTAAAGAATGACAGACATTTAATCTTAGTTACATTTTTAGTATCATTATGAATGGCATAACAAAATGATCTTTTTTATTTTCCTTTTTATTTTATAAAATGAAGAGTTGTAATAAAGCAAACAACCTTTAAATTTAAAGTCTAATTCAAATTCTAGCCAAATTACACTAAATAAATTACTTTTAAAAATATGAATATGGGGGTACCTAGTGGCTCAGTCAGGTAAACATCTGCTTACATCTCAGCTCATGATCCCAGTGCCATGGGATTGAGCCCTGCACTGCATTGGGTTCCTTGCTCAGCAGGGAGACTGCTTCTCCCTCTCCCTCTACCTGTGGACCTGCCCCTGATTTGTGGGTTCTCTGCTCTCTCTGTCAAATAAAGAAGTAAAATCTTTAAAAATAAATAAATATGAAAAATTAATTTCTACTTTATAGAATTGTTGAGGAATTTAAATGACATGAAATATGTCAATCTAATGTATGATTAGGCATTCAATATTTTTAGTATTTTTTTTTTACTTTCAAAACAAAGAATTTCTACAAATCTGGGTCTGTGACCTATGTGAGATATAGAGGTAATACTGAAATATCTTATATTCCAATTTTGTTGAAAAAAATAAGGTGTACATATACAAAAACTGTTTACAAATGATATTAATGTCTCTTTTTATATGGACCAAAGTTTCTGAAGCAATGCTTTATAAACTACACCGAATGTAAGCAGAGTAGAGAAAATCCTTCAATAGGGAATGAAGTAGTATGATACCATTAACTCTAATATTATGTGGTGGAATTACCCTGGAAAACATCTTAGCATCTTTATGAATTCCTATGGACAGTTTTAAATTTACTAAGTAGTGTACAACTGACAGGGAGAGTCATAAGCATCTATAAGAATAATAAGAAAAGATTACTTCTGCTGTCAATCAACAATGAGGATCATCTGATCCTTTGAATTGTATTATATGTGCAGAATTTTCACTGGTAGATATATAGAGAATAATTTTAAAAGTAAACTACATCTACATAGAAAAACTACTGGTCAAAGATTAAAAAAAATTCTAGGCTGGGTAACTTGAATGATTATGGTGATAATACCTCTTATAGAGAATATCAGAGAAAAAGCTACTTTATGGAGAGAGATGATGAATTCTGACATGTTCATTCTGAAGTCCCATATATGCATCCCATAGATGTCTAGGAGAAGTTATTGAGAACTTTGCTGTGTACATGTACACGTTTAAATATTAGCTCCTAATATTTAATTAGGTAAAAAGGTAATTGGATCTTCAGGAGTTAATTAATCCATCGCTTTTTCAGGAAAATAATTTTTATTTAATATAAGCCTCATTTTTTTCTTAAATAAAATGTATTTCTGATTTTGCAATTCCAGTCTATTGAATAATTTTTTCTAATTATTACTATTAACTATTAATAATTATATAATAAATAGTATATCATTATTAACTATATAATAATTATTAATTATTGTTATTTTTTTCTAATTATTCTTTTAACTCTAAAATATTATTTAAAATTTGTAATATGAGGTAGGGTTCTTTTCCTCTAATTACACTCCTGAACTTCCTTTTACACTGTTTCTTCTTAAAAATAAATATTTATAAGTTTTTGACAAGTTCAAGAGCAGATCTATTAGAATACTGATTTTGTTTGTATTAGAGCTATAAATTTAATTATGGTGAACTTTTAGTTTTCTTTTCCAGAAGCATGTCTTTTCTGTTTATCCATACTTAAAGTTTCCTCTCACTAGAAAAACATTTTTTATGATTTTGTTGCTATATACACACACACATTTTTTTTCTATGGGGGGACTTGAAAAATTATATATTATATCTTACCAAGATATAATAGATAGGGGCACCTGGGTGGCTCAGTGGACTAAACTTCTGCTTTCAGCTTAGGTCATGATCTCAGGGTCCTGGGATCAAGCCCCACATCAGACTCTCTGCTTAGCAGGGAGCATACTTCCCTCTCTCTCTGCCTGCTGCACGANAGGTCATGATCTCAGGGTCCTGGGATCAAGCCCCACATCAGACTCTCTGCTCAGCAGGGAGCATACTTCCCTCTCTGCCTGCTGCACGGCCTACTTGTGATCTCTCTTTCTCTGTCAAATAAATAAATAAAATCTTTTTTAAAAAATGATATAATAGAGAACTATTAATAATTTTAAATATATATTTTTTCATTTTTAGGCACTTCATAGTCTCATGAATACTTCCAACATTTACCTATGCCACATTATAAAAGCCTATTTCGCAAGTAAAAAAAACCAGAACCTCAACACTTCCTGTGATGTTAGAAATTAAGTATGGGAAAAAGTATAGAAGAAATAATAGAATGAGAAAAATTTAGAAGGAAAAAAAATCCAAAGTGATGAAACAAGTATTTTGAAGAGGTGGCATTGGAAAGGATAATAAAAAAGTTTAATTTTTTTTTATGAAAAGGTGCCATTACATAGGGAAGAAGAACATAATATGATAATTAGTTTGATAGTAGATAATGAGGCAAAGTGCCAGAGAAAGCAGACAGGATTAGGCAGAGGGGGAGGGTATAGACTTTCAGAAGGAATGGGAAAAGAAATAGAAGCAAAACAAGATATCGATGTTTAAACAGATAAATTCATGGGTGTTGTTGCAGAAATATGAAAAAGTTTTGACTGGTGGATACTTTTTTTCTTCATGCAAGAGGAGATGCAGCTGTTATTTTTCTTACTAAATCAACATTTCTGTTGCCTCTTAGAATAGTGATTTTTGCAAGGTTGGATTTATAGTAGACTCTATCTTGGCAACTATATAACAATACAATATAATATTCTGTTTTCAGACTTTTTTAACAGGCTTTAAAAGTCTTGTACAAGTACTAGCATTAAAATGATTTGAACAGTTTGATTTTTTAAGTACCTAAACGTCAATGAAATTGGAAAGTTTGTCAGTCCCATTTATATTCAATCGACTCTTGGACAATTTGTCAATGTCAGAATTTGTGCACTGTATTCACAGTTGTCTCTGTGCCATTATGCTTTTAAAGATTACATTATGTTACAGTGTATTCAATTCCCTCAAGCAAGAAATAGAATGGCTTCCTATAGGTAAAAATATTTATTTTTACATTCAAACTGATCATTTCTGTCTTCTATCCTTGCCTTTTACTGGTTTTCAATTGTATATGTGCTGTTAAGAAATGAATAACAATTTGAGGCCTCCATATAAAATAGAATGTGGTGCAAATAGAGTTTGCTGAAACTTCATTGTTAATTGAGTGCTGATATTTGATAGAATTTTACTACTTTTACGCTGATTTCCAATGGCCACAAGAATGGCTTATCCTCAAAAATAGTAGAGCATTTCTCAGGGGGAAAAAATGAAAATAAGAAAATAATAATTCTTTTGGGTATATCTGGATAATACAGTTTCCACATAATGCAGGGAATGAGACAAATAAAAGGATCTTTATTATAAGAAACAGAATCTGAAACAGAAAAAACTGATTCATTGTCTCAAAAAACATGGAGCTGGTCTCACGAAATCTCTTTCCTCTCTAGTCTTTCACATACTGTCTGGTGTTTAGTTAGGAAGAGGTGATTCAGGAATGGAATTTTTCTGCATGAATAATATTCTGGAGTTCAGAAACCTGGATTTTGAGAGAAAAAAAAGTAATGGCTTCCTATCCACTTATTCATTCATTTATTTCCCTCTCAATGAGTAACCAGTTTGGGATTCTTAAACGTCTTTCAGACTCCTTAGACAGTGGGCTCTTTAGACAATGATGTGTACATTAGATGTGTATATTAAAAAACCATCTTTAAAATTATAATCAATATCCCTGACACATCTACTACAATAGTCTTATCCCAAGAGCATTGGGCTATAAAATAAAAACTGTGAAAAATGCATCAAGTAAAATTCTGTGAATTAATGTAAAATAGACCTACCAAAGCAAAAGTTAAATAAATAAATAGACATTAAAATATTCAGAAATGACCTAAAGGATTCCAGGGATTTGATGGAAATTCTGATGAGATAAATTGGCAATTGTAGTTTCTTTGTCTCTCCTTTAACCACAGGAAAGCACTAAAGTAAAAAAAAAAAAGTTTCATATTGCCTTTGTGGACATTCTCTATAACAGGCCTATGCACATAGGTTATCAAGTAGAGGTAACCAGCATTCTTTTTATTTTACGTTCTTTCTTATTTTGTTGTCCAGAAAAATAGCTATTGATTAGAACTTCCTAGTACCAGATCCTTACAGGGAGGGCCATTCCTAGCTCTTTCACTCTCCCACTATCTATGGTTCTCCTGTGTTCTTCACATGTTCCTGTTCTTATTCCTCAAATATGGTGTGGACATTTTCATCTCCATGTCCTGGGATGCCTTCCAATCTTCTCTGCCTCTCCTCACAGCTCCAGTGCTTGTAGCACTCAGAACCCTGCGAGGTCCATCTCATCTCCATGTTCTCTTCTTCCCTTCTCTTTATTCGGGAAACTATTCTTTCCTCTTCTTTCCTTTTTCTGTTCTGTCTTTTTTATTTTCTCTTTTCTTCATTGCCTTCTTTCTCCTTTCTTCTCTATTACCTTACTCAGTAGGCACAAGACCTAGCAAAGGCAGACCTAGATCCCTCAATCGAATGCCCATATAAGAGACAATGGTCTCTGTGGCCCTAAGGTCATTTTAAAAAAATAATAATAACTTTTACAACATTTCTGTCTGATCAGGTCATAAAATAGTTGTCAAACCACTGAGTTAGATAACAGTCTCTGGCCCATTATTCAATGGCCTGGGCGTGGAACACCATTATGCATCTATGACGATGACATAAGCAATGAATGCAGCAGCCTGCTTAGACAGGGCTAGAGTTAAGGGCGACACCCATGCATGTATACATAAGGTTACTGGTATATGTTTGCATTAGCCATGCACAATGTGTATTGTTGGCAATATATATCTTAAATATGTTTTCAGAACTTCCTCTCTAAGTCTACAAACTTTGAATTAAACTAATTCAAGCATGTCAACTTGTCAAATCAATTTATTTATTGCTTTGATCCAAACTGGGATAGTATCACCATTACATATATTTCCCTTGAAATTTCTACATTTGCTACTATGCATGAAAAATGTTTCCCTTTTCTGAAATCAGAAAAAAAATATTCAAGTAAATTTTCCACTAGTTTTGTCAGTTCATCTCTTTCACTTAAATTATTAATCAATCTAAAATGTATTTTAGAATATACCATGTAATTAGCTACTTTTCTACATATCAAAAAGTACTTAGAAGGTCTAAAGCCCTTTATTCAATAAATGTTCTTTCTGATCTAGCTAATAATGTACACTGCTTATAAATAAAATTTGGTTATATAAAATTTTGCCTGTTTTGGGGATATTTAATAAGAGCCACAAATCCATCAATTGAGTCTTGTGTAACAGAAAAAAAAACTAATTATTGAACATTTATGGCATGTTTAATATCAATTTGGGAGAGTTCCTTCTTATATTGGTTTTCTATTCCTATGTTCCAGTTACCACAATCATAGCAGCTTAATTTATTATCTCAGGACTCTGTGGGACATATGTCTGGACATGGCTTACTTGGTCCTCTGCTGAGGATTCCACAAAGCTGAAACCAAGTTTTTGCCTCCATTCCCATCTGGAAGCTGGACTAGAGAAAAATTCATTTCCAACCTTGTTTATATTATTGGCAAGAATTCAGTTTCATGTGCTTATAGAACTGACATCCCCATTTTTTTGATGGCTGTAGGTCAGGTGGCTCACAGGTCTTAGAGGATACCTCAGAAAGGTCCTAACCCCATGGCCCACATGGCCCTCTTTACAATGTGACAGTTTATTTTTTCCAGGAGAATCTCTGGCTTCAGAACTCTCTCAAGGAAGGGCCCAAAAGTCTCTTTTTTAAAGGCACACCTAATTAGTTCAGGCCCATCCAAGATAATCTCCCTGTAGAATAACTCAAAGTCAACTGAAAACTAACCTAATTATAGGAGTGAAATCATATCATACTCACCATCCATTTTATAGGGTATGTATAACAGGGGATAGAAGTCATCTTGGAATTCTGCCTATCGCATTTCTCATTTTTTACTGAGTCAAAAATGTGTATTTCAAGATATTATGTGGAAGATACTGTGGTAAGACACAATCCTTAAACTTCCAGCAATTTTATAGTCTAATATTATTCAAGATATTTTGAGTTTATTTTTCAATTTTGACTCTGAAATGAATCTTAATGTCCTTTGTAAGTTCTTGATGAAATTTTGATTTTCATTTCAATCCTACCTATTCATTTAGATGGTTTGCAGTCTCATCACACAGAAATATGGTTTTGTTTTACTATTGTAAAATTGTTCCTATTTTTTTCTATACCTATTTATTTATTTATTTATTTATTTATTTTTAAAGATTTTATTTATTCATTTGACACAGAGAGAGAGATTACAAGTAGGCGGAGAGGCAGGCAGAGAGAGAGGAGGAAGCAGGCTCCCTGCGGAGCAGAGAGCCCGATGCGGGCCTCGATCCCAGGACCCTGGGATCATGACCTGAGCCGAAGGCAGCGGCTTTAACCCACTGAGCCACCCAGGCGCCCCTCTATACCTATTTAATCATAACTTTGAAGAGGGACAGATCCAAAGTCTAAATGCCTGGGTTATTTACTAGTCTCCTGTAGCTGTTTTTACAAATAACCACAAATTTGTTGGAAAACAATAGAAAAGTATTATCTCCACAGTTCTTGAGACGAGAAGTCCAAAATCAGTTTCACCAGGCTAAAATCAAGGTGTTGGGGCACATGGGTGGCTTGGTTGATTAAGCATCTGCCTTTGGCTCAGTTCATGGTTCCAGGGTCCTGGGGTTGAGTCCCACATTGGCCTCCCTGCTCAGAGGGGATTCTGCTTCTCCCTTTCCCTCTGCTCCTCCCCTAGCTTGATGCTCGTTCTCTCTCTATCTCACTTTTTCTCTTTCAGATAAATAAATAAATCTTTAAAAAAAAAGAAAGAAACAAATAAAATCAAGGTGTTGGTAGGACACCACCACCACCAGAGGTTCTAATAGAAATTCCATTCTTTGCCTTTTTTAGCCTAGTGACTGCTGGCATTCCTTGGTCACATCACTCCAAATTCCTGCTCCTGATTTCTCTGTGTGTGTATCTTCTCCGTGTGTATATTTTCTTTTTTGTCTATATAAAATCTTCCTTTGCTGCTTTTATATTGTCACTATATTACATTTAGGAAATCCCTAATTACCCAGGATAATCTTTCTCATTGCAAGATACTTAATTACATCTGCAAAAATCCTTTTTTTTCTTATAAGGTGATGCACAGCAGTTCTGTGGATTAGGACCTGATATATAGGAGTGGCCATTATTTAGCTTATTAAACAAATTCTACTCATATCAACACAAAAGAAAAGGCCGAGTATAATTTGGTTGATGGTAGTATACAATTTTTTCTAAGTACTGCCTCAATATCAATTAATTGTGCTTAATCAAACACATCCATTTACCTTGATGTCCACCAGAAATCCAACTGCAATTGTACTAAAGTAATCCTTCATGAACACAGACAATAGGAAAGGACACTTATAACTATTTAAGAAGATGGAAAACAGGTAAATTTAAACTGGCTTAGTATACCATGGAAAACTAAGATGGAAAACACAAACCAAGCTGGCAATAAGAGAAAACTGTTTGCATCTGGCACTGAAAAACACAGTAAAGCTAAAAAGCTGATGGCAATAAGGGTGGATACATGTGTGGCTAAAGACAAGAATTAAGATTGAAAACCTAAGTGAGGAATTTCATACTCCCTCATCTACCCAGATCGATGACTAAAGTTTTATTCCCTAGAAAGTTACAATTATAATTTCAACTAAACTCTGGGCTGGGGTTTTCAGGCACAGCTGAGGTCAGAGACCATAGAGAAAACACAAAATTAAGTACAAGTTGAAAACAATAACTTCCATAAAGACAGCAGGCAGGCTTATGACCCTAGACATCAGATTAGAAGATTTATTTATGAAGAAAGTACCTACAGGAGTAAAAATAAAATTTAATACAAAGATTCACAAGTATACAAAGGTCACCAGAAAAAGCCACTAACATATGAGATAAAGATCAATACAAAGAGAAAATAAGGACTTAAAAGAAACAGTGTAAAGATAGAGTGACAAAAGACCCCGAACAACAGCAGTAATTAATGTATGTGAGACCTAGAAAAAAGATACTGCAATCGTGAAATAAGAGCAAAATACCATAAAAATGATCATTCATACAACTTATAACTCTTAATAAATTAATAACTCAGAAGAAGAAATGGAGGGGCGCCTGGGTGGCTCAGTGGGTTAAAGCCTCTGCCTTTGGCTCAGGTCATGATCTCAGGGTCCTGGGATCGAGGCCCGCATCGGGCTCTCTGCTCAGCAGGGAGACTGCTTCCTCCTCTCTCTGCCTGCCTCTCTGCCTGCTTGTGATTTCTCTCTCTGTGTGTCAAATAAATAAATAAAATCCTCAATAAATAAATAAATAAATAAATAAATAAATAAATAAATAAAGCCTCTGCCTTCAGCTCAGGTCATGATCTCAGGGTCTGGGATCAGACCCACATCAGGCCCTCTGCACAGCAGGGAGCCTGCTTCCTCTTCTCTCTCTCTCTCTCCCTGCCTCTCTGCCTACTTGTAATCTCTCTGTCAAATAAATAAATAAAATCTTAAAAAAAAAAAAGAAATGGAAGTTAAAGTTGAGGTAGCCATCTAAAGGTCAAACATTAAAAGTGACAGATAGAAGGGGATGCATGGGTGGCTCAATTGGTTAAGTATCTGTCTTCTGCTTAGGTCATGATCCCAGAGTCCTGGGATCTAGTCCCACATCAGGCTCCTTGCTCAGAAGGAAGCCTGCTTCTTCTCCCTCTCCTTCTGCTTTCCACTCCCCCTGCTTGTGTGCTCACTCTCTCTGTCTCTCTCTGACAAATTTTAAAAAAATAATAATAATAATTAAATAAAAATAAAAATAAAAATGACAGTGAGGAAATGACAAAGTAACAAAACTATTGTCACAGTCCCGACACTGCAACACATAAGAGGAATTCTAAAAGTTGGTGACAGCAAAAATGGCAGCATGTATATTAACAACACACACAGACACATACAGACACACAAATTTTCAAGAACTGATGGGCAGTGTATGTACCACAATGTAAGGGAAAAAATCCATTAAGTCATGTTATTTAAAGAAGTCATAAAATTCAAGACTAATATGAGCTAAAAGCATCCATGGATTTTAAAATAGTCACATTCTCTACACAATGGCATTAGAGGGTCAAGTGGTAACACTGAAAGGTAGAGGAAAATTTAACAAGGCTTTTGAAACTCTGAGAAAAACAAAGTCCAATCAAGATTTCTATAGAAAAACAAAATGAAGATAAATGAATTACTTTCACACATACGAAATAATTTATTTTCCATATAGTGTTCTTCAAGAAACTACTGGAATAGTTTTTCCATCAAACCGAGTTAGCAAAGCTGTGAAGGTTTAAATATGAGAATCTAAGAAAAGGAAAGAAACAAAGGGAATCACCAGGACAAGAGGGAAGAGAAATTCAAGGAAGATGATGTTTCATATGGCCTGAAGCTACCTTTTCAGAGATAAGCAGAAACAGAAGAGAGATTTCTGATGTCTTTAAGAACAGAATATTGTTGGTTTACTTGGCCTGACAGACTATATTGAGAAGATTATAACTCTTAGCAAAAATTTGAATGCAAGATGTTGATGGACTTATGGAAATTAAATGGATGGCAACTTCAGAGAAAGCAGGTATATCTAAAAAGGGTAACTATTTAATTATTTTATTTTAATTTATTTATTAATTCAATTTAATAATGAATCAAATGATTAATCGTTTAATCATGTTATCTACATGATTCAACTCTGAATAATATTATTTATATAATTCTGGTAACATAAACAGTAAATATTGAACCATCTAACATTTAAAATATAATTATAGATTGGTAATTGGGAGAAGAGCATGTACCTGAGTGTGTATGTGAGTGTATGTGAAAGAAGGAAAAAGAAAATAAAGAGTATAGCTCTAAGAGATCAAAATATTAATCATTTATTTTGCCAAGTCATGTGATAATGTCTAAAATATTAAAAAATAACAGGATTGGCTATTTATAAACATGGAGGTGATTACCAAAATAAATTATTTCATAATTTGAAAGTAGTTAGCAATGAGAAATGAAAAGCAGGTTTTTAGGGAGAAAAGGTAGATGAGGAATATCACCAGTTTTTATGATGATTTTTATGGAAGTATTGACTTCTTAAAATACATATGTATATGCATGATTTTAAAATGATGCTTTATTGCACCCATTCATTTTATCTTTCAGTGGCTGCTTTTTCCCTTAACCCTGGAGTCCACTGGAATTGTGGTTTCTGTGGTTTTGCTCATCAGTTTCCTTCTACATATAATTACTTTCTGCTTTCTCTGCATTAACCTAAACTACTTGTTTGTCAAAATTAAACTAATGTCCCATCATGAATGTCCTACCAAGTGGGTGTATGTGAGTGTATGTGTATGCGCAGTCACTCATTCACACATTCATTCACTCATTTATTCATTAAAACAGACATTTACTAATTGCCTATTATGAATTAAATATTGTGCCAAATAGTCTAGCCTTGAAAGCTGGTAATGTAATTTCATTAACTTACATTGTTTTGTTTTGTTTTTTTCTTCTTTGAATTTCTGAAATGTTTTTAATATGCTCACCTTAACATAGTACTGAATGTTCTAATTTTTTCTTTTATTTTTTTTAAAGGCATGCATTTCAATTACTCAACATTCTAAATTTCTCCAGAGATTTAAACATTACTTCTCAAGTAATCCCAGAGTACTTTATATAGCATAGGATAGGTTAATCATAAATGCTTGTTAATTTATTATGAAAACAAAGCATGTTAGGCATATATTTTAAAAAAACACTACAATTGTGACATGATTATCAAAAGCTTGTGTTCTGGGTGTCTGGGTGGCTCAGTCAGTTGAATGACTGCCTTCAGCTCAGGTCATGATCCTAGAGTCCCAGGATCCAGTCCAGCATCAAGCTTCCTGCTCAGCAGAAGGTCTGCTTCTCTCTCTGATCTTCCCTCTCTCATACTCACTCCCTCTCATTCTCTCTCTCTCAAATAAATAAATAAAATCTTTAAAATAAAAAAGTCTATGTTGGGGTGCCTGGGTGGCTTGGTGGGTTAAAGTCTCTGCATTTGGCTCAGGTCATGATCTCAGGCTCCTGGGATCCAGCCCCACATCGGGTTCCCTGCTCAGCAGGAAGGCTGCTTCCTCCTCTCTCTCTGCCTGCCTCTCTGCCTACTTGTAATCTCTCTCTTTCTGTCAAATAAATAAATAAAATCTTTAAAAAAATAAATAAAAAAATTAAAAAGTCTGTGTTGTTTAATAATAAACCTAGAGATAGCAAGCAGTAAAATCTGAGGGTGAGATATGGATATTTGGATATAGGACTTCCAAAGACTCAATACCTGTTTGCTATTTTCCCCATATGTGCCCACATATGTGATGTTTACATATTATCATTTTTAAACAAACACAAGTCATATATTTGACCTACTGAATCCAAAAACCAAATTAACACAGTTAGAATAAAAACAGTAATATGTAGTAAGTTTGGATAACTGCATGTACATCTTCAAATTACATTCTAGGTTGATCCTATACAAAGGCACAGAAAATGCCTGTCTGAGGGTTTGATTTCAGGAGCAAATTTAAGAATTTTAACCTTTAACTTTGAGAATCTTCATTGAGAAATATATTATCTGCATCTGATAATGCCTATATGTGTTTTCCATGGATTATAATTCTGGTAATGTCTAAAATCAAATAACTAAAACAGAGACAAAATTTTAGGCTTTAGCACTTATTTATGTCTTATGATAAATGAACTTATTAGATACATTTCTTCATAAATTGGTACGGTAAGACATAGTTGGTAATGAGAACGGAAGAATACTAACACTTTACTAGGAACTTTACACACGATTTATAACATTAAAAATATTTCTGTGAAATCTATTTTATTCCCACTTTTATAGATGAGTAAGACTTAGTAATTTGTTCAAAGTCATAATAAAGAGTTGAGGAGCTAGATTTAAGACCTCGAATGCCAAGACCCGTACTTTTCTATAGTTGCTCTGTAAGTGAGCACGAAGTCCATATACAATAGATTCTTCATTTTGTTCCTAATGTGTCTTTTCATGTTGATTCACAGAGTACTTGTGAATAATAGAGTGGCAACACAAAGACCAAAACGGGCGCTGTGGATATCAAGGAGAAAGATTATCTCATAAAGTCCAATATGGTGCAGCTATTTTTAACTATAAAAATATTTATAGATACACATATACAACACCAGACAATCATAGACATTATTTTTTTCAGTATTTTTTTACAGCGATATAGAGAACATTTATTAATGAAGTATGTCTCAGAGAATAGGAAGAGGGCCTTGGATTCTTTAGAGGCAGGTAAACAAGGAAATCATTGGCAATTCTTAAGGGAGTTAAGCAGAGTAATGGGAAGAGCAAGGTTGTCCTTTCCTGTTAGCGTTTTCCTTGAAAAACAATGGGGAAATACTGGGGAACAAAAAACTTCTTTCTAGAACATAGGATGCGTAGCTAAATTCAATACTTCATACAGAAACGCAGACACAGAGTGATCTAATATATAACCTCTTTAACGTTTAACATCTTTAACAAAGGTAGATAATCTGATTTTTCCTATTCTTCAGAGTCTTATTCTTTTGTTGTTTCAATATGATAACTTTTATGAACATACTTCTTTTATGAGAGCTCTAGAGAAAACTGAAGAGGTAGAAATGTGGCAGTGGCAGCTGTGTTGACAATATGGTACAAGTTATGTCAACAACAGTACATTTTCAAGAGTTCTATTTGCATAAAATACAAGTGTTTTCAGGAGGCTTTTGGTGCTGAGAATTTCTGGGGTTTTTTGTTTTGTTGTCAAGTACTCTATGCTTCTTATCTCCACTGTTTTTCTAATATTCTGATGAGGTTTTCATTTGACTAAGGAAGTGATTTCTCATCCTGGTTTTCATGGCGGGTTCAATCCCTAGCCATTATAATCTATGACAGATGATATGTACTCTGCTTTGTATGGTAATCTTGCACAGAAATTGAATGGCAACAGTACTTAAAAATAACAACAACAAAAATATATATATATAAAGTTACAGAATGACTTGATTTTTTCTTTTTTTTTTCTTTTCTATTTTTCTTTTACATTCGAATGTTAGTTTTCTGAACCGAAAGCAGTTTCCCCCATACTCAGTCTGGACATTGAGAATTGAAACCACACCTTTCTTTCTACATTAACATGACTTGGCTATTCCTCTGCCATCAGTAACATGACTTCATTTTTCTGGGCTTTGCTGTCTAGAAAAATTATTTGATTTCTTATTATAGGAACTACCCAAATGATCCATCAATTCTTTAATATAAATGTCAGTAGTCTGTGACCTAAGATTCTTTAAATCCCTCACCTCAAAATCTTTGCCTTGCTGTTTCCACAAATCCTAAACTAATGTATTGTGATTCTTACCCAATTCTACTCAAGTTCTTGCGTTGAAAGATTTTGCATAAACCAAACTTCCAATTCCCAAGGAATTCTGACCTTAATTTCTCCCCCTTAAGACACTGGGAAAGCTTTGCAAGGTCACTCTCTGCCTTACCTTAATAACTCAGCTGTGTTTCATCAGCAGGTTGTGTTGGTGATATTCGGAAGGCCATCTTTTGACTATTTGATTATGCACACTAACACTGTTGGAAAAAAGTAAGCTAAGCTTAAGAGCTCACATGGACTATTTTATATCTTCAATTTAGCCATAATGCTGGTACACAAAAATACCATTTAGAAAAACAATTTTCAGAACTTATAAGTCATTTAGACATACTGTTTAAGAGGTCATCATATCCTTTTTTTGAAAGTATTATAAGGAGAGACATGTGAAAATAGAAATTAATAGTCTGAACCAATGAATGAATTTATTTCATCTGGCCCTCCCACTATGACTTCTATTCTACTTTCTACCTACTTAGTAGTTGTGCAAATTTGGGAATGTTACTCTGCCTCTTAAACGTCATTCTCATTACATTTAAATGAAAACAATGATATTCATGGTTTGCAGGATTACTGCTTGAATTAAGCCTGTGTTTTGCACATAGAAAGGACATGTCAGATTTGAACAACGTACTTAACTTGCATTCATATCCTTTCCTCACTCCTTTTCCATTTTCATGAAAGAAAATTATGAAATTAAAGAATTCATAAGGTAAAATAGGCTCATCTTTTGCTTTTATTACTTAAAACTTAAAATCTAGTCATAAGACGGAAAATCTGGAAAGAATCCTTAAGAGGGAGAAACATAAAAAGAATCAGAAGGGAAGCAATTATAAGATGAATAATGGTTTTTACTCTGCTGTTGATCACTTTATATTCCCATGAACACTCCTACCTCACATACACACAGAAAGAGAGTAGATGAGCAAGTAGAGTTCATAAAACCACCAAAATAATTATAGAAAACTGAGAAGGGGTTGAAAGAAGATACATTTCAAACTGTAGAGGTATGAAATCAGATGAAATATTTATGGTATGTTAAACATTAAATTTAAAATAAAGCAAGATCTTAACACTCATACAGATATAAAATGCACAGAAGTTAAAGATTTTTTAACTCTTTAATAAGGAAACCAGCAAGATTTTATATTCAGTTCAAAGGAGAATCTAAATATCACAAGTTTATAGATCAAGAGTATTGAAATGAGTGTGCAAATAGAAGAAAAACTGGCTTTTCCTACAGCACTAAGGAAAATCAACTGAACCTCTATCAGACAGAATTATTTGTATGTCTATAGACTCTAGAAATTTGCATTTCTATATTTTATCTGCCATATAAGTGTTGTAAAACAGCTCAGGGTTAATGAAAGACTAGAATCAAAGAAGCATGAATGGAGTGTTCTAGATAATACATAGTTTTATGGAAGCACAAACTGTTCCTCATAGATCCTTCTCCTTAGTTCAAAAGTAATCTCAAAGAAAGATTATAGACCACAAAACTGGTATATAAAATCTCATTAGATTTGCCCATATCATTTATGTAAGGGCAACAAAAGTCTTAATTTATCACTTAGACCATCTTAAATCTGCTTTGTTGGGTGTTTTCAAAGGGATCTCAGAGTAGATTTTTAAGAGTCTCAATTATTTCCTATCCTGAGCCCAGAAAGCCAATCCTGAAAAACTTTCTTCATAAGATTTGACCTACAGGACCTATAATTTTGACTGATTTTTTCTAAGTTTCCCAAAATATTCTAGGGTGCCTGACCTGCCAGAGATAACCTCCCATGCTATGATCCTGTAACCCATATAGCAGGTCAATTCTCCAGGGAAGATTTTTAAAGTATTGACTCCATAAAATCACACTTAGTTTCTTTAATGTAACTGATCAGAAATGATTAAATGTGCATCATTTTCAAATACCACATTCAGGGTAAGGCCTGGTTACAAAACAAATGTCCACAGCTATTCTATGGTAAAAAATCATATGTTGGCTTCTCAAAACTGATAAAAAGAGACAACCCAACATAAAAATGTATATAAAATGGGTGAAGCGGCACATTACAAATAGGAAATCCAAATGATTATGATACATTCTGATGAGAAAATTGATGAAGAACTGATTCAAATAATGTGGATTTGCTAATGGAAGAACAGTTTCTAAGTTCCTCCTTTGTCCAATATGTTCTTTCTTAACTGAGGTATAAGTGACTTAAAATTATATTAATATCAGGTATACAATGTAATGATGTGATAGTTGTATGAGTTGTAAAATAATCACCTTGTCAGATGTGTTTTTAATGCCATCACTTAAGTTATTCCATTGTTATTACAGTTGTCAGTTTCAGAATGTTTATTTGATTCTCTTGTAAAGATCCCAGTTATTTACAAAATCTATATAGTCTTTTTTGGTTCTTCAATATACTAAACACAGTGATTTTCAAGTCTGTAAAAAAAAATCATATGTTGGTAAACAGAAGGACAGATTCTAAATGGACTTATGCAAATAACTTAACAGCCACGTAAAGGAATACAAATCAATACAGTTTTCCGAATTCTTGGGAGAAGATAGGGGTTGTCAGGGAATCAGATGTGATTGGCAAATGTTTCATTGGTTTACAAAGCAGAGTTTAATAAACTGTGGTGGGTATAGGGGAAGAAAACAAATTTCCCTCTACTTTTCTGAGTTCTTAGCTGAGACCCCTTTAATAAAAGATAGATCAACAAAATAAGAACAAACAGAAGTTTGTTAACATGTATCTCTCATGTATACATGGGTGATACCAGGGAAAAATGAGTAACTCCCTGAGGCTGCTTACAATTCAGACTTCACTGCCATCTTATACAGAAAGGAGAGGGAGGGAATGTGGGCCACTTAGAGGAGAATAAATGATTTTTGGGAAAGATAAATGGGCCTCAGACGAAGAGGTGAGAGTTATGATACTAGAGTAATTAAACAAGGAGACAATTAGACACAGGTGGCTTGACTGCCTTGGCAGGCTACATAAGCAAACCAAAATTTAACCTACTGTATAGTACCATAAATGCTTCAAGGTTAAAAAGTCAAAATCTAAGAATGACCAATCACAAATAGCCAACTAGGCATTTCCAAATAAGGCAACTGCTTAAGCTCTCGTTCATTAAATATTTTCCTTGTTTTGCTCTATATTTGGTGTATAAATACCTTTCCCCTAGCTCTTGTTGGTGGAGTATTCCTAACCATTTTCAGTTTGGGGGTGCCTGATTCAAACTGATGTTTGCTTACATAAACTCTTAAACATTTTAATGTGGAGACACCAGGGTGGCAGAGTCAGTTAAGCTCTCAAATCTTCATTTCAGCTCAGGCCATGATCTCAGGGTTATAAGATGGAATCCCATGTCAGTCTCCTTGCTCAACAGAGTCTGCTTAAGACTCTCTCTCTCCTCTCCCTCTGTGCTACCCCTCCACCCCACTCATGTGCGCGCCCTCTCTCTCTCTCTCTAATACAAATACATTTTTTAAATTTAATGTCTCTCAGGTTTTTTTTTTTAAAGATTTTATTTATTTATTTGACACAGAGAGAGAGATTACAAGTAGGCAGAGAGGCAGGCAGAGAGAGAGGAGAGAGGAGGAAGCAGGATCCCCGCTGAGCAGGCAGCCTGATGTGGGCCTCGATCCCAGGACTCTGAGATCATGACCTGAGCTGAAAGCAGAGGCTTTAACCCACTGAGCCACCCAGGCGCCTTCTCAGTTTATCTTTTAATAGTAATTTGTGACAAGGTTTCCCTGGGTGTGGTGTCACTTCTAGTCTCTTCTCCTGGGATAAGCATCAATCTTCCCTGGTGATGAAAGTCCAGGGGATTTATAACAACTGAGCTCCTTTTGAAGGCTCTGTCTTTGGGCAGATAAGAGGAGTTCAAAGAAAGCCTCTTTATGCATTTGTTTTTCAAGTGCATAAGAGAGATCCAAAATAATTAATATACAAAAGGAGCATATTTTGAGATGGCGAGGGGTGACGAAATATTGACTCCAAAGTATGCCACTGAGGCATGTGGATTATTTTGAGCTGAGGGTAATTAAGACCTAACAGACTCAAGAATCTTCTACCAAGGGCGCCTGGGTGGCTCAGTGGGTTAAAGCCTCTGCTTTCGGCTCAGGTCATGATCTCAGCGTCCTGGGATCGAGGCCCGCATCGGGCTCTCTGCTCAGCAGGGAGCCTGTTTCCTCCTCTCCCTGTCTCTCTGCCTGTCTCTCTGCCTGCCTCTCTGCCTACTTGTAATCTCTCTCTCTGTGTCAAATAAATAAATAAAATCTTTAAAAAAAAAAAAAAGAATCTTCTACCTCTTCTTCCTTAAATACCTTAAATACCTTAAAGAATTAGATAAGGGGCCTGCCCCCCCAAAAGAATTATTACCAGAAATAATTTTTTATCTGTAAAACCTATCTGTATGGTGGGACAAACATCTAATTACCAAACATCTGCTCTTCCTATTCTCCTGTGAATTGCTTTATTCCCCTCTGAAGCCCTAGGCCCTATCCCATTCCATAGTTCAGAATGGCATATAAGCCTCAACTGAAAATTTGTCCTTGGGTCTCATATTTTTTAAAGGGGTTTCTGTACAAATATAGTTATTTCCCCCCAGTTATCCATTTTAGGTCAATTTGATTAATATACCAGCCAAAAGAAGCTAGAAGGAGAGAGTAAAACTTGTTCTCCCCTACAGTGGCATATTCTTCTATCCCTTATGAACAACAGTTACATTATGAAGAAAGGGCCTCCAGGAAAAAAAAAAAAAAAGACTTCCTAATACACAGAAAGTACAATATTGAAACGAGTGATATTTCAAACAAGTGACATTTTCATTGTCAGTTCATTCAGTCCTACATAATTCATGTATGTACTTTATGTTTTTAATTTTTTTTAGTTAACATCCATCTCCTCACAAAATGTTTTTCCTTGTGATAAGACCTCTAAGCATTTACTCTCTTAGCAACTTAGAAATGTACCATACAGCAGTTTAAATATAGTAATCATTTGTACGTTACATCCCCAGTATATATAATTCATTCTTAAACTGCTAGATCTTGGGTTAATAGTCTAATAAAACCATCTGGAAATGGCCAGAAAAAAACTCTAGGAATCCTGACTCAGTCTACTGGTAGCAAAATGTCATTAAAAGCCTAAAACTGGAGGAGGGGCAAGATGGTGGAGAAGTGGGAGTCCCTGCTTCAGTGAGTCCCCTGAAGTGAGCTAAATATCTATCAGAACACCCATCTTAGACACCTAAATATCTATCTGAGCACCCATAAAATCAGCCTGATAAGTAAGATTATACACTTCTCGATCTCTACTGGGGCAGAAGATCATCACCGGTGAGGTAAAGCGAGGTGGGAGCGCTTGGACTGATGTTGGAGGATAAACAGAAGGGGGAAGGACCCACCAGAAGTGACACACTGGAAAGTAATAACCCAATACAAAAGTGCCCTGTGCTTGGCGACCAGCATTAACTTGGAGTCTGGTTAAAAACACTCAAGAAGAGCAAAAAGTTTTAAGGGGCAACCCATGGAATTGGGCAGCCATGGGCACGGTCCTAAGCCCACGGTCCCAGGAAGGTCAGAACTGGGGACCACCCTTGCCTGAGAGAGCCCGGTGGGGGCCCTAGTCTGTGGTCCCTGGGTCCATGGCTATCTGCCACCTGGACTGAGCGCACCCCTGCCCAAGCTTGAGAGAACGTATTGTGGCTACCGGCCAGCACTCTCTGAATCTGGAGCCATCTGTGGCCTGCACCGCTGCAGGGTCGTGGGCATGGACCCCAGACAGCAGTCCCGACAGTTGCCAGTACCAGCTCCAGGGAACCAAGACCGCTTGCAGTCTCGGTGGCACAGGGGTGTAGAGACAAGCAGGAGCCTCAGGCGACCACTGAGACTGTGGTTGGGCAAGTGCACTGCCTGTGAGAGGTTGTGCAAAGGGGGAATCTGTGTTTTCTGGACCATGATGGCGGGGGCGGGGGGGCACACTGAGGCTTCTCTCTGAGGCAAAGGACTGGGGGCAGAGGTGTTTTTTTTTGTTTTTGTTTTTGTTTTTGTTTTTGTTTTTTTTCCACCAGCCCCCTGAAAATCCTCAAAAAGCCACCCAAAACCAAAAACCTCCAGATAACAAAAACCTGATAAACCGGTTTCCTCAGAGCCCAGTACCTTGATAGGGGGCAGGGTGACTCAGCCCAAGCAAGATTGACTGAAAGAACAGCACAGCAGTCCCCTCCCCCAGAAGACAAGCCAAAAGAACAAGAGGACAATAACAACAGGGTCCCCATAAAACTGTAAAACTCCAACATCAGGGGAAAACAATATATTAAGCTCCTGGCACTGCCTCAAAACCTGTATATTTCATAGATACAACTTTTTTTTTAAAATTCTTTCTCATGATTCTTCTTGTATTTTCTTAACCTACTTACCATTACAACTAGATATTTAATACAGCATATTTCCTTTTTTTTTAAGATTTTATTTATTTATTTGACAGAGAGAGAGACTGCAAGTAGGCAGAGGCAGGCAGAGAGAGAGGACGCACGCTCCCTGCTGAGCATGGAGCCCAATGTGGGGCTGGATCCCAGGACCCTGAGATCATGACCTGAGCCAGAGGCTTTAACTCACTAAGCCACCCAGGCGCCCCTCATAAGAACTTTTTAACTTGAACTTTTTTAATACATATACCTGGGCTTCTTTTTTATGTTTATAATATATAGATATAGATATAGATATAGATATAGATATAGATATAGATATAGATAGATAGATACATAGACATATGCTTCAAGGTAATCCTTTTTCCTTATTCAATATGACCCCTATATATAAGCTAATTTTAATTTCCCCGTATCTCTGGAAAGTTCAGTCCTTTAACAGAGATAACAAGATACACCCAGGAAGTACTGAAATAATCTTCCTTGCCCACATCAAGGGTTTATAACCACCTTCTCATCTTATTTTTCTGTAAGTGTTTCTGTGTATTTGTTTTTGTTTTTGTGCCATATAAATCTTATTCTTGGGGTCCATTTTGGCATGGTATTTCTTCTTTATTCTTTCTTGTCTCTTACATTTGTCAGTCTTTTTTTTTTTGTTGTTCGTTTTTGGCTTATGTACCTTATAAATCTTACTATTGGGACTCATTTTGGCTAGGTTTTTTTCTTTTTTTTCCCCTCTCTTTTTATCTTTCTCTCTCTCTCTCTCTCTTTTTTTTTTTCTCTTTCTTTTTGGTGGTGACTTCTGATTGCTCCGAAACTTTCCAAGGGGCACCTTGACTGGATTGTGATTAATATATTCAGCTATTCATCCCCTCAGACACCTCTCACCAAAAAGACTAGGAGAGAAACACCCAGGGGAGGAAAAATTCAGAGACTGTGACCTCTATCACAGAAGTATTGGATATGGACATAAACAATATGTTGGAAATGAAATTCAGGGTAAAAATTGTCCAGGCAATGGCTAGATTGGAGAAGACCTTTAGTGGCAACATAGAATCTCTAAGGGTGGGAGTGAGAGCTGATCTGGCAGAAGTCAAAAATACTATGAAGGAGATCCAGTCTAATCTAAATACTGTAACAGCTAGGATAACGGAGGCAGAAGATCAAATTAATGATTTAGAAGACAGGCTAATCAAAAAGCAGGATCAGGAGGAGGCATGGACCAAACAACTTAGAAGCCATGAAAACAGAATTAGGGAAATAAGTGATACCAAGAAATATTCCAATGTCAGAATTATTGGAATCCCTGAAGGAGTGGAGAAAGAGAGAAGACTAGAAGAGGTAGTAGACCAAATATTGGATGAAAATTTCCCTAATCTGGGGAATGGAACAAGTGTTCATGTCCTAGAGGCAGAGAGGACAGCCCCCCAAGATCGAAGAGTCTAGAAAGACCCCCAGACACTTGTGAGATTCACGAATCATAAATTCAGACAGGAGTTCCTAAGGGCAGCTAGGGAGGAGAGATTCCTTACATATAGAGAAAGGACCATCAGAATAACATTGGACCTGTCCACAGAAAACCAGTAAGCCAGCAAGGGCTTGCAAGACATATTCAGGGCACTAAATGAGAAGAACATGCACCCAAATAAAGAAAAGAATACTTTATCCAGCAAGGCTGATATTCAGAATGGATGGAGAGATAAAGAGCTTCCAACACCGGCAAGGTCTAAAAGAATATGTGACCAAAAAGCTGGCACTACAAGAAATATTAAGGGGGGATTCTATAAAAGAACAAAGAACCCAAGAGTGACATAGAACAGAAAGTTACAGAGACAATGCATAGAAACAAGGATTTCACAGGGAACATGATGTCAATAAAAACTTACCTTTCAACAATCACTCTCAATGTGAATGGCCTAAATGCTCCCATAAAAAGGCACAGGGTTACAGACTGGATAAAATGACACAACCTGTCCCTATGCTGTCTACAAGAGACACATTTTGAACCTAAAGATATATCCAGACTGAAACTGAAGGAATGAAGAACCATCTTTCATGCCAATGGGCCTCAAAAGAAAGCTGGGGTAGTGATTCTCATATCAGCTAAATTAGATTTTAAGCTAAAGACTGTAGTCAGAGATGCAGAAGGACACTACATCATTCTTTTTTTTTTTTTTAAAGATTTTATTTATTTATTTCACAGCGGGAGAGAGATCACAAGGAGGCAGAGAGGCAGGCAGAGAGAGAGGGGGAAGCAGGCTCCCTGCTGAGCAGAGAGCCTGATGCAGGCCTCGATCCCAGGACGCTGAGATCATGACCTGAGCCGAAAGCAGAGGCTTTAACCCACTGAGCCACCCAGGCACCCGACACTACATCATTCTTAAAGAGTCTATCAACTAAGAAGATCTAACAATTGTAAATATTTATGCCCCCAACAAGGGATCAGCCAACTACATAAGACAACTGTTAAACAAAATAAAGAATCATATTGATATGAATACATTAATTGTAGGAGATCCCAACATGGCACTCTCAGCAATAGACAGAGCATCTAAACAGAAAATCAACAAAGAAACAGGAGCTTTGAATGACACATTGGATCAGATGAACCTCATAGATATATACAGAACATTCCACCCTAAAACAACAGAATACTCATTCTTCTCAAGTGCACATGGAATAGACCACATACTCAGTCACAATCAGGGCTCAACTGATACCAAAAGATTGAGATTATCCCCTGCATGTTCTCAGACCACAATGCTTTGAAACTGGAACTCAATCACAAGAAAAAGTTTGGAAGGAATTCAAACACTTGGAAGCTAAAGACCATCCTGCTCAGGAATGTTTGGATCAACCAGGAAATCGAAGAAGAACTTAAACAATTCATGGAAACCAATGAGAATGAAGACACAATGGTCCAAAACCTATGGGATATGGCAAAGGCAGTCCTAAGGGGGAAATGCATAGCCATCCAAGCCCCACTCAAAAAAACTGAAAGATCCCAAATGCACCAACTCTCTTCACACCTTAAGGAACTAGAAAATCATCAACAAATTAAGCCAACCCCACGCACAAGAAGAGAAATAATTAAGATTAGAGCAGAGATCAATGACTTAGAAACTAGAGATACAGTAGAACATATCAACCAAACTAGAAGCTGGTACTTTGAAAGAATTAATAAGATTGATAAACCACTGGCCAAACTAATCCAAAAGAAAAGAGAGAAGACTCAAATTAATAAAATTATTAATGAAAGGGGAGNAAATAGAAACGATCATCAGAAACTATTATCAACAGCTATATGCCAGTAAGTTAAGCAACCTAGAAGAAATGGATACATTCCTGGAAACCTATAAACTTCCAAGGCTGAAACAGGAAGAAATTGACAACCCGAATAGACTAATACCTAGCAACCAGATTGAAGTGGTGATCGAAAACCTCTCAAAACACAAGAGGCCAGGACCTGATGATGGATTCCCTGGGGAAATCTACCAAACATTCAAAGAAGAAATAATACCTATTCTCCTGAAGCTGTTTCAAACAATAGAAACAGAAGGAAAACTTCTAGACCCTTTCCATGAAGCCAGCATTACTGTGATTGCCAAACCAGGCAAAGACCCCATATAAAAGGAGAATTTCAGACCAATATCCCTGATGAATATGGATGCCAAGATTCCCAACAAGATCCTAGCTAATAGGATCCAACAGTACATTAAAAAGATTATCCACCATGACCAGGTGGGATTTATCCCTGGGATGCGAGGGTGGTTCAACATTTGCAAATCGATCAGTGTGATAGAACAAATCAATAAGAGAAGAGAGAAGAACCACATGGTCCTCTCAATTAATGCAGAAAAAGCGTTTGACAAAATACAGCATCCATTTTTAATTAAAACTCTTCAAAGTATAGGGATAGAGGGAACATTCCTCAACTTCATAAAATCTATCTGTGAAAAACCCACAGCAAATATCATTCTCAATGGGGAAAAACTGACAGCCTTTCCACTGAGATCAGGAACACCACAAGGTTGCCCACTCTCACCACTGTTGTTCAACATAGTACTAGAAGTCCTAGCAACAACAATCAGAAAATAAAAAGAAATAAAATGTATTCAAATTGGCAAAGAAGAAGTCAAACTCTCTCTTTTCGCAGATGACATGATACTTTATATGGAAAACCCAAAAGACTCCACCCCCAAACTACTAGAACTCATACAGCAATTCAGTAATGTGGCAGGATACAAAATCAATCCACAGAAATCAGCTGCTTTCTTATACACTAGCAATGAAAATATAGAAAGGGAAATTAGAGAATCAATTCCATTTACTGTAGCACCAAGAACCATAAGATACCTTGGAATAAACCTAACTGAAGAGGTAAAGGATCTGTACTCAAGGAACTACAGAACACTAATGAAAGAAATTGAAGAAGATACAAAAAGATGAAAAAGCATTCCATGCTCATGGATCGGAAGAATAAACATCGTTAAAATGTCTATACTTCCCAGAGCAATCTATACTTTCAGTGCCATCCTGATCAAAATTCCACCAGCATTTTTCAAAGTGCTGGAAGAAACAATCCTAAAATTTGTATGGAACCAGAAAAGACCCCAAACTGCCAAAGAAATGTTGAAAAAGAAAACAAATCTGGGGGCATCATGTTGCCTGATTTCAAGTTTTACTACAAAGCTGTGATCACCAAGACAGCATGGTACTGGCACAAAAACAGACATATAGACAAATGGAACAGAGTAAGGAGTCCAGACATGGACCCTCAACTCTATTGTCAAATAATCTTTGACAAAGAAGGAAAAAAAATATTCAGTGGAGAAAAGATAGTCTTTTCAATAAATGGTGCTTGGAAAATTGGACAGCTATGTACAGAATAATGAAACTCGACCATTCTCTTTCAATATACACAATGGTAAACTCGAAATGGATGAAAGACCTCAACGTGAGGCAGGAATCTATCAAAATCCTAGAGGAGAACATAGGTAGTAACCTCTTTGACATAGGCCACAGCAATTTCTTTCAAGACATGTCTCCAAAGGCAAAGGAAACAAAAGCAAAAATGAACTTTTGGAACTTCATCAAGATAAAAAGGAAACAGTCAACAAAACAAAGAGGCAATCCACGGAATGGGAGATGATATTCGCAAATGACAATACAGACAAAGGGCTGATATCCAAGATCTAGAAAGAACTTCTCAAACTCAATGCCCAAAAAAGAGCTAATCATGTCAAAAATGGGCAGAAGACATGAACAGACACTTCTCCAAAGAAGATATACAAATGGCCAACAGACATGTGAAAAAAATGCTCATTACTAGCCATCAGGGAAAATCAAATCAAAACCACATGGAGATACCCACCTTACACCAGTTAGAATGGCCAAAATCAACAGGACAGGAAACAACAAGTATTGGAGAGGATGTGGAGAAAGGCGAACCCTCTTTCACTGTTGGTAGGAATGCAAGTTGGTGCAGCCACTTTGGAAAACAGTATGGCAATTCCTTAAAAGATTAAAAATAGAGCTACCCTATGACCCTGCAATTGCACTACAGGGTATTTACCCCAAAGATACAGATGTAGTGAAAAGAAGTGCCATATGTACCCCAATGTTCATAGCAGCAATGGCCACAGTTGCCAACTGGGGAAAGAGCTGAGATACCCTTCAACAGATGAATGGATAAAGAAGATGTGGTCCATATATACAATGGTATATTACTCAGCCATCAGAAAGGATGAATACCCAAGTTTTGTATCAAGATAGATGGGTCTGGAGGAGATTATCCTGAGTGAAATAAGTCAAGCAGAGAAAGACAATTATCATACGATCTCTGTGATATGAGGAACTTGAGGGGTAGGGTGGGAAGTTGTGGGGGGGAAGGAGGGAAAAAAATGAAACAAGATGGGATCAGGAAGGAGACAAACCATAAGAGACTCCTAATCTCAAGAAACAAACTGCAGGTTACTGGGGGGTGGGAGGTCAGGGATAAGGTGGATGGGTTATGGACATTGGGGAGGGTTTCTGCTATGGTGAGTGCTGTGAAAGTTGTAAGCCTGATGTTTCACAGACCTGTACCCTTGGGGCAAATAATAATAATAATAATAATAATAATAATAATAATAATAACAATAAAGAAAAGATGACCAGGAAAAATATGGTAAAGATCATTTAGTTATGTTTGTTAGTTTGGCTTATAAAGCAGGTTTAAGTCAGTGACTTCTCCACTGATATGAGTAGAGTCCTCTTCTCCCTGGTGTGGAATCTGAAAACATCTTTTACGAATGGAAATTTCCTTTACAAACAGACAATTTATGCTCTGTTTTCAGAGCTTTTCCTCTGTCAGCTGGTTCAATGGCCTTTAGCTAAAAATAACCCACATGCCAAAGTGGCTTATTTTTGGGTGGTATATTCTGGTACTCTTCAAAATCATAACAAGAATTATGTAAGATCACTAACAAAAATAGTTGGTAGTTTGTGTGACATGCTAACAAGATGGTAAGGTCAAGGTAAAAAAACAAGTTTTAGACAAAATGAGTATAAGCATAAGATTAAGACTATTGCCAAATAAAACAGGGAGTGCTACATCTAATTTTTAAACTGGACAAACATAATTTTTAGATAAAACAGTAATGGAATTAGACATATAAAGATGAATAAAAATGTACTATACCTCGAGTATAGCAATCATGTATTTTAAAATATATCAAGAATATCATCTAAAAATTAACCTATCTTTATTGTATAAAACTCTTTAAGCAAGTATGATGAGTTGAAAACCACTTGGCAAGAAGATACTAGTTTCAAATTGTAAGTAAAGTTGCAGCCAAGTTAACATTTATTAACATATTGAAGAGGTTCAAGACATGCAACCTCAAATATGGCACTTTGACATACTAAGTATCTTGAACTGCAGGAGTTTGAGAAAAACTGAAGAAGCAGGATGCTCACTCTGACCTCCCTACAACCTGAACTTCTTTCCTGAAAGCAGGAGATAAAATCTCCCATATGAAATGTACCCACCCTGAACCAGGAGAAAGGAATACATTACTATCACAGAGACAGGAAATCTGGGGCTGAAAAATCTGTATAAACAAACCTTGTTAATCTAACCTGAATCTTCCTAGTTATTTCTTCACCATTTACAACTGCTAGCCCAAAATTTTTTATCTAGTCAATTCTTTACAAATTTATAGTTTCTTTGTCTAAAAGGCATAAAAGCTTCCTGACCTGGTCACTTCCTTCAGTGTTCATTCTCTTGTGAATTCTCCCATGTACATGTAAAGCTTTACAAAATTTGTATGCTTTCTCCTGTTAATCTGTCTTGGTCAGTTTACTTTTCAGACCAGCCAGGGACCCTAAGAGGGTTGAGGAAAACTTTTTCAATTTCTATAATATTCATGATGGGTAACACTAAACTCTTGTCTAAAATCATCAGACCAAACATCATCAGGAGCCTGATAAATATATAAAATATCTATAAAGACTATTTCAGCATTTTTCATGAGTTTAGTACATATTATAAAAACTGAGGGAATTGACAAATCACTATAAATGCCACAAAACCATACAATTTCTGAAATACTTATTTTAGCTATATATTATCTGTATAAATTTAACCTAAATAAATAAATAAATTTAACCTAAAATAGGGTGAGCATGCCTTCTGAGTTGTCAACTCTTTCTATGCAACTTATCAATAGAAACATATCAAATAAACCTAATTGTATTTAGTACCTTTCTTTCTTAAGATTAAAGAATAAATCTTTGCAAATTTGCAGAGGTGATCTAGAATATCTCAAAGATAGTATTAAGTGCAAAAGACACCCTTAATTTTTTTTGAAGATTTTATTTATTTATTTGACAGAGAGAGAGCTCACAAGTAGGCAGAGAGGCAGGCAGAGAGAGAGGAGGAAGCAGGCTCCCTGCTGAGCAGAGAGCCTGATGCGGGCTCCATCCCAGGACCCTGAGATCATGACCTGAGCCAAAGGCAGGGGCTTTAACCCACTGAGCCACCCAGGCACCCCGACACCCTTAAATTTTAATGGAATTACTGAATGTTAAATAATTAGAATCCAATTTGGAGAAGCAGAAACCAACAAGTTGTCAGAAGAGCGGAATATTTATTAATATAAGATTATGGGTGCCTGAGAAATTATTCCAGGTTAATATTTCAATGTAATGTCTATAGAATATTTAAAAATAAACACTGATGGAAACATGATTATAAATCTTTGTT
Organism: Ailurus styani; assembly: GCA_002007465.1. Lineage (NCBI taxonomy): Eukaryota > Metazoa > Chordata > Mammalia > Carnivora > Ailuridae > Ailurus > Ailurus styani. The sequence goes on along the minus strand of LNAC01000092.1, from coordinate 5,030,064 downwards.
TTCTTAAATAATTAAGGCCATAATTTTAAAGACATAAAGATACAAAATCTTTGCTATTTAGACAGTTTACACAGAAAAAGATTCTTAGTGTTTATATTGTAGGAAAAGTCAAAAAACAGTAAATCAAAGAAATCTGTCACTTTTTGCTGTGTCAGTTAGTACCGGCCAACCTGCACATTTTGGAATATCATTTCTGGTCTTAGAACCTGCTAGATTGCAAATGAATATGGCCAAGGGAATCAAGAAGTTTACTCAGTCTTTACATTAAAAAGAAAAGGTTTGAGCAGTGTATCCTCAACATTCTTTCCAGAGACTTTTAATGACCTAAAATCTAAAGGTTTGGACTACTGGAAGAGAAATTATAGAAAGCCAGCCATTGAATCCTAACAGTAGAAATAATCGTATAAGTACTGTAAGCAACTATCTCAACAGTAAAATTCCATGAGGTGGATCCTAAAATTCATTTTTCTAAATTACAGAGATACAAATCAAATAAAAATGATTAGAAGAGCAACTGAACTAAATATCTCAAGTTGAAGACACTTAAAAAGTATTTTGGAATCAGAACGCTGTCAGAAACCAAGACCTTTGTATAAAGCCAAGGAAAGCACAAATTAAACAGCTTCCACTTTAGATCTTTGTAGCAAGACTATCTATATGCCAAGAGCTACAGATTAGCATATTCTCTTTCTTCTGGCACTTTAACCTTTTAACCTATTTCTTTCCATTTAGCTGAAAATGTAATTACAGTATTACATTGCTGACTTAGATTAGAATAGATTTTATGGTATTAGATTTCTGATAACTTAATTCTCATTCCTTAAACTTATTGAGGAGAGGTCCTTTAAATACTGTAATATTATTCTTTATTCTTCTCAAAATGTACACCAAGAGATTATCACACATTTTGGCTACAGCTTTATATCTTGTGACTATTATTTTTAATATCTACTACCTGGTTTCTCTGGACAAAAATCTAATCTCCATTCCTCTAAACACTTCAGAGAACCATTTACCTTCCAGTGGACACTTCTGGTAAATGAAACAGACCCACATTATTAATGCCAACATTCAGTCATGTTAAAATTGGACAAGAAATAGCAAAATGTATCTACAAGAAATAATTAGAGAGATGTTCACAGGCACTGAAGAGAGAGCAGTGTTGGGAATACATAGTGGGCTCTCCTTTTTGTACTAGTGTATTTATTTTTCTTAGATATTCTCCATCTCTACCCAGGGAATTTTTCCTTCCCAAGGAATAAATAGATGGAATGAATACTCCTGTCACATTAAATGACTTCTATATTTAACAATTTTATCCCATTAGACTATTACGTCTTATGCACACATCAATACTTCACTTGTTTACCACGCACAAACCTGACTGGTGCCTAGGGAGTAAATTATTAAAGTTTCTCAGATAATACAGAATCCTTGATACCATCCTTCTCTCCTCCACCTCCCAGTTGGACGTTGTTAGACGGTGCCCTAAAACCACACACACACACAAACACACACACACACACACACACACACACACACACACACACACACGAGAGCTCTGGGTAATAATTAAGAATACTAAATTAACTCTCTAAACTCTTAAATTGCTTAACATGGTAATTCTTACAATCAGAATTATTCAAATGTGTAAAAAGTGGTCAGAAATTTATCAGTAACTAAGCTGATCCTACAAATGATCACATGGCCTAAAGTTCAAGGCCGCCAGACCCTACACAACCACAGCCTTGGGGCCAGAGTTGGTTATCCCACTTGGCCAGGCCCTCTGGGCAAGGATCTGACTCACTGTAATTCTGAGCAGATGAGGGGTGGGGGTACAAGAGGAGTGAACAATGATACAGATATGTTTGATAGGTGGCAAAAACCACACTACTTACAGACGAGTCTGGCGTGTTTTTCATCACGATGACTTCTGAGGTGCACTGGCCAAAGTAGGTAAAACTCGGGAGATCCCGCGAAATCAGGCTTTCCTCTGGGAAAAGTGGTTTTAGCAGCAGCATCTGAGGTTTGATTCAAGTAGTGTCTTGAGCTGCTTCTGATGTTCTGAGTGAGTGTCCCAAACCATTCTTTCCCTTCCTTTCTTTTTTTAACATATTTATTTATTTCCATTTTAAGCAGGCTCCACGGCCAAAGCGCAGCTCCACGATTAAGAGTCGCGTGCTCCACCGACTAAGCCAGCCAGCTTATTCCATTCACTTCCCCTTTCTATGGACTGTGCACTTACTCCTCCACACGCTCCAGCTCACATAGGGCCGGGGGACCTCTCTACTTGTTTGCTTTCCCGGGGAAACTGACTTTCAACCCAACAGGGGCGCCTGGGCATTTCCTGTGATCACAAAAAAAAAAAAAAAAAAAAAAAAGACACAATTTGGCCATATAGTTTTGACAGTATTTGCTAGCCAAGATGGTATCTTTGCCATCACTAACATTTTGTATTGTACTCTGTTAACTCACTGAACAAGTAGAAAAATCCAGCTCTAAATTGGCTTTCCAAGGTAGAACATATGGACTCTGGAAAATGTTTACTTGGCCTGGCTTCACCAGTTTAGTATCATAGCTTTGTAGTATTCAACCGAATCCAATCATTGTTCTGGTTTGCGTGAATTGCCGCCACTAAGTGTGTATTCATTGTCCCAAGAAAATTAGATTTCATACTGAAAATTTTCCATCAATCCTTAGGACAACAACCAATCCAGAAACTGTCTATCCTTCTGACATTCCATGCTAAGAACTTCTGACGCTAAATTTCTGACAATAAACATAGCAATAAGCTCTGTGCACTTACTTTCGCTAACATGATCTCTTTTCAGAATTGCCTCTGTCATCTTCCTTGACAAAGTAAATTAAATTCAGTTCGCTTATATCATAACAGATTTCTTTATTTGAGATAGGGCCTTTCCAATGATTTCAGTGACCAACATGAATAAATTGAGCAGCTTCACTGTATACCAAAATAGCATCTTCCATACGAATTTTAGTATTTATTTTTTTTCTATTTTTGTGAAAATTTTGGAATTTTTATAAGGATTGCACTGACAGTAGATCAATTGGGTAGTATGGACATTCTTACAATATTGATTTTTCCAATCCAAGAATATGGACATCTTTCCTATTATTTGTGCCTTCAATTTTTTTCATCAATGTCTTAATAGTTTCCAGTATACATGTCATTCAATTTCTTGGTTAAATTTATTCCTAAGTATTTTATTATTTTTTAATGCTATTGTCAATGGGATTGTTGTTACAGTATTTTTGTATGTTAATTTTTGTATCTTGGAACTTTACTGAATTTGAATTTGGATAAATAAATTCCAAGGATCTAATGCACAGTGTAGTAACTATAATAACAATAACAATGTATTAAAATACTTGAAATTGCCTGAGAATAGAGTTTAAGAATTCTCATTATACACACAAAAGAAGTTAACTATTTAAGGAAAAAAATGTGTTCATTAACTTGATTACAGTAATCATTTCACAGTGTGTACATATATCAAATCATCATGTTGTATATTTTAAATATTTTAAATATACAAATTTTACTTGTCAGTTATTCCTCAAAGAAACTGGAGGGATCCCTGGGGGGCTCAGTTGGCTGAGTGTCTGATTCCAGGTTTTGGCTCAGTTCATGATGCTATGGGTTGTGGGATGGAGCCCGTGTTAGGCTCCAGGATGAGTGTGGAGTCTGAGATTCTGTCTCTCTCTCTCTCCCTCTGCTCCTTCCCCTTCTCCACCCTCTCACATGTTCTCACTCATGCATGATCTCTCTCTCTCTCAAATAAAATAATAAATACTTTTTTAAAGCTAGAAAAAAAAGCATCTTCTCCTTAAACTATGAAGTTTCATTCACATTATAAGAAAAGGGTAATTTAAAATTTCCAATTTACTGTTCTTTGACAGATGTTTTCCATTATATATAAGTTAAAACATTCCTGTAATAATAGCTTTTGAATCAGATTTATTAAATATTTCTAGGAATTGATACTATCTGTTCAAGTTCACAAAAATGTGTCTATCACTTTATTTTGCTTTAGTTACATCATTATACCATCATTTAATAGCATGAAGTAAAATGTACAGATCTCAGATTTTGACTTCCTACTGAAAGAAAAACTACTGACAAATATATAGTTGCTTTACCAGTTGAAAAACAGATACATATTGCCATTTACTAAATTTGCATGATAGGTGATTATTCTTCCTTGCTTTAGTGTTTGAGCTGTTTACAGACAATAATAGAGATAAACTATTAGTAATTGCTATTATAATCAGCTACTTACTTTGATGAGGTAGTGATGAAATAATAAGAGTTGGTGAGCTATTTTGAGGACTTCTCATGTGGGACAAGTGGTAGTAAACAAACAAACAAACAAAAACCTAATGAAACTATGTGTTTAGATGACCAAATCTAGTACCAAATGAAGACATATTCATGAAATTGTATTGACCTTACTCTGGGAAAATTTTGCTGTTCTAATGAATTGAAGATTGTCTGGATACAAGCTTTAATAAACATTTGTTTTTTTTTTTAAATAAAACTTTACCTCAATGATCATTTCATGAAAAAAATACTTTATTTTAAATGCAAATTTAATAGACTCCTTAGTAGCAATTGAAATATACATTTCGATAAATGACTCTTACATTAAAAGGCCTCAAACAGCCTGATTGGATATGCCCTTACAAATGTTTCCTGTTTTTCTTCTTTTTCTGAATAGAATAACGCCTGCTAATTTCTAGTTTCTTCTCCTTAAAAGACTTTTAATTTAAAAAATAAAACAAAACATAATGTTGCCTAATAAAAGACACAGTTGATTTTAAATGAGTGACTACAAGGAGTTCCCAGGATTTCAGAGCATGACAGAGCACATGGATATAAGGTTTTATATTTTCTTAAAAAAAAAAAAGAAAAGAAAAAAAAGGATTTATATTTTCTTTGTTTTCTTTTTTTCATTCTTTCTTTTTCTTTCTTTCTTTTTTTTTTTTTAGATTTTACTTATTTATCAGAGAGAGAGGGAGAGCTTCCACACACAAGCTGGGAGAGTGGGAGGCAGAGGGAGAAGCAGGCTCCCTGCCAAGCAAGGAGCCCAATGTCAGACTCTGTCCCCAGACCCTGGATCATGACCTGGGCCGAAGGGAGATGCTTAACAGGGACTGAGCCACCCACGTGTCCTGGGACTTATATTTTCACTTTTCTATGCCATTTTTAAGTATTTATGAGTTTATGAGCTTAGGTCTCTTTCCGAAAACTGAAAAGAACACGTTAGTGCAAATTAGTATGGTGTTCTTATATGATTTTACAGATAATATGAATCTAACATGTCTCAAATTACTCCATTTCCTAATGTTCACTCCTGTGTGATCACCTCTCCTTGACTGTGAGCTGGGACTAGTGACTCACTCCTAATGAACAGATCAGGGCAAGGTATGTCACTTGCAAAGTTATAATAAATAATATAGCTTCTGCCTTCTCTCACCCATTCTCCTCTTCTTTCCCCTCCTTTTTTCAGCCAAGTGCCATATGTGAGCTGCCCCATGGAGAGGTCGACATGGCAAACAATTGAAGGGGGCCTCTCATCCACAACTTGAAGAACTGAGGCCTTCTGTCCCACAGACCACAAGGAACTGAATCCTGCCAACAACCATCTGAGTGAACTTCCAAGCTGATTCTCCCTCAGCGGAGCCTTCAGGTATGACTGCAGCCCCACCTGATACCTTGATTGTGAGGGAGCTTGAGGCTAAACTATGGTTGTATTCCTGAACCACACAAACAGTGACATAATAAATCCTTGTTGTTTTCAGGTGATAAACAATAGCTATCACAGCTATTTTATAGTTGATTACCTAATCATAGGTCCTTTGTGATTTGAGGGTCACATTTTCCTACTTTACCTGTTTCACAGTTCTTGATTGCATGTCAGATGTTTGATATTAAAAATGATAGACACTGAAGTAAATAATATTTATCATCAGCAAAGACATACACTTTCCTCTTTCAGCCCTCTCAACTGGGACCTAAATCAATCTAATGTGTTGTTGAGCTGGGTTTAGGATTTGTTGAAGCTTTAGTCAAATTAAGATCACCACTGTCTTTCTAAGTTGTAAGTGCAGTCTCCCTTCAGGGGAGCTTGAAATCTGTGCACAGCTAAGACTCCAAATCAATCTCATTTTCTCTCTCTTTCTCTTTCTTTCCTCTCTCTCTCTCTCTGCTTTATAGCCCAGTTGCCAGCTCCATATGCCACTAAAGCTGTCTCTTTAGTTTCCAAACCCACCCCCAACTTTCTGTATTGAAAATATTTTATTCTATTGTCCTGAACTCAGCCTTCATCACATTCTGGCATAGCCTCACAAAAGACCCATGTGACTCGGGGGATCCTTTCTTATATCCTGCTCTACTCCCAGTTTCTGGTACAATGCCCTTGGCAAATGTCTACAGGGAAAAAAAAACGGTGGATAGATATGTTTCCACCTTACATCTGGGGCACTTTAGGATTCTAATCCCTCTCACCAATCCATGTGGGTGTGTGAAAGGATGCTAAAATTTCAACTGTTTATGGCTTCTTTCTAGGCAGGTTTATTTCTTTTCCTGCCATGCACTCCGGGAAGAAAGTGGCTGTGAACTATTTTCCTAATCAGAGATTGTCCCTTTCTAGAATTTAGTTTATTTTGATTTATTTGCATTCCACATCTCAGATGTATTTTCTAAAAATGCATTATTTTCTAGCTTGTTTCTCTCTGTAAAGGTGGTGCCATGGTCTCTTATTATTTTCTACAATTCAACTGGAACATCAATTTTCATGGATTTTAAGTTTAAATGTTTGTCTCTAGCTTGAACAGAGTTCATCTCTTCTCCAAGTGTCCATAGCCTCTTAGACATCTTTGTATGGATGCTTAGCAGACATCTCAGAATTAAAATATCCAGCACTAAGTTCATGTTCAGATTCCTAAAACCTGCCTCCCATATGGTATTCCCAAGTTACTTAATAGAAAATCTGTTTTTTTAGTTGCTCAGATGAAATCTTTAACCAACTTTTTTCCCATCAAATATATTCTCTCAAGAAATACTTCCACTTTTTCTTCAGAATGTATTCGGCATCAGACCTTTTCTTACCAACTACATTGTTGTCACCTTGGCCCATTATCTTTTTNTTTTTCTTCAGAATGTATTCGGCATCAGACCTTTTCTTACCAACTACATTGTTGTCACCTTGACCCATTATCTTTTATTTTTTTAGATTTTATTTATTTATTTTGACAGAGAGAGATTACAAGTAGGCAGACAGGCAGGCAGAGAGAGAGGAGGAAGCAGGCTCTCCGCTGAGCAGAGAGCCCGATGCGGGCCTCGATCCCAGGACCCTGAGATCATGACCTGAGCCGAAAGCAGAGGCTTTAACCCACTGAGCCACCCAGGTGCCCCCATTATCTTTTTAGACTACAACTCTAACTAGTGTTCTTCCTTCCACACATGACTAACAAACCCTCCTAGTGTCTATGATCTACTGAGCAGCTGGAATGATTCTTTCATAGCATAAATCAAGTCAGGACACCATTCAATTCAAAACCCTGCAAGAGTCCAGCACTCAGTCAAACCATAGTCTTTAAGATGGCCTATAAGGCACTAGCTGATGTGCCCACACACTCACCCCTGCCTAACTGCCATGTTTAGCTCATCTTTCTCTTCATATCACTCATTCTATTATAGCCACACTGGCCTTGTTTCCTCCCAAATGCAAATGTACTCCCATCTCTAGACTTTTACACTGTATCTCCTTTTTTTTTTTTT
>LNAC01000092.1:4925521-5022078 GCA_002007465.1 Ailurus styani | reverse complement strand
CCCAGGCGCCCTACACTGTATCTTCTGCCTGGAATGCTATTTTTCCTCAGATACCTTCCTATAGTGTGCCTTTAAATCCTTCAAATCTTTATAAATATCATATTCTCAGTGAAACTCATATAAAAGTGCACCTTATTTCCAACTTCCCTTACTCTGGTATTTATTTTCCCCAAGGAACTTATCACACTCCAGCAGTTTATAAATGCATCTATCTACTTACATATGTATGCACTTGCAGTGCGTGATGCTATGTGTTAACTTGGTTGGGCCACAGAGTGCCCAGATAGTTGGTCAAACATCATTCTGGATGTTTCCGTGAGGGTGATTCTGGATGATATTAATATTTGAATTGGTTCCATGAATAAAACATATTTCTCTTTCTAGTGAGGGTGGGCCTCATCCAATCCAATAAAGCTTGAATAGATCAGAAAGGCCAACCATTCCCCCAAATAAAGGGAAATTCCTCCTGCCTAACTGCCTTTAATCTGAGACATTTGTTTTTTCCTGCATTTAGACTCAAAGTAATATATTGGCTTTTTTCAGGTCTTGAAACTGCCAGCCTTGGAATTGGGGCTACACCATCTATTCTCATGTTTCTCAGGCTTTGAGACTAAGACTGGAACTATACCATGGGCTCTCTTTGGTCTCCAGCTTGCTGACTCACCCTGTAGATCTCAGGATTTGTCAGCCTCCATAACTGTGAGCCAATTCTTTATAATGTCTCTCTCTCCCTTTCTCTCTCTGTTATACTGGTTATGTTTCACTGGAGATCCCTGATGAATATACCGCCTATCATCTACATATTTTTTGTATTTATATTTATATTATATGTGTCCCTTCACCGGAATGTAAGACTTCCAAGAGCAAGGATTTTTATATATCTTTGTTTTTTGCTGCATTCAATTTTTAACAGAATTGAAAGAAAATATTTGAGACATTTTTGGCTTTCAAAATAAATCATGTGCATTTCTTTTGAAGCTTGTTCTAATTTATCTTTTGCTTGCTACTGTGNATGTGCATTTCTTTTGAAGCTTGTTCTAATTTACCTTTTGCTTGCTACTGTGAATGATCCAATTTATGTCAAAATTTTTAATGTATTACTCTTAGCATATAAAACGTACAAATGGTTAGAAGCATATTGAATCACATGGAAATCTAATAAAAGCTGCAAGTGCATATTACCAACATGATGCCCAAGCACTCTTCTGAATGTTTGACATATATGACCTTATATAATTCTCAAAACATACCCATTTTACAGATGAGAAAATTGAATTAACTTTTCCAAGATTATACAGTGACTAAAAGATTGAGCAAAGACTGAAAGCCAGACATTCTGACTCTGAAATCCATGGTTTCACCACCAGGTTACATCATGCTATTACCAAATGTCTTGTAGCTAGCTCCTCCATGAAGTTGAATTCCATTAACAAGTAAGACCCAACTCCAAGCTGTGTTTTTGTCTATTATTACCCAAAAGTTATAGAAATTAAGTTTTGCAATTATTTTATTAATGTCTGAAGAATTGCTTGTTTAGTCCACAGGTGGCAAAAAAATCTTTTATTTTAGTTTGACTCTTACAACAGAATACTATCCTGATATTTTAAAATGTCAACCAACTTTCCAGTACACAATGGTTAATATAAAATTTGGGAAATTGAACTCAGGTCTTTGGATGTCAGTGCTAGTCCAGCACTACATTTTATCACAGAAAGTCTATGCCCAATTCAACTGTGTCTTCTTTGGAAAATTCTTCCTATCTCAGTAAAATGAGTTTAAGATATCTCCATATTACACTTTCTTTTTTATGTGTATTTATTTAGTATTTTCTCTGAAGGACAAAAATATCTCTTTTCTTGAATTCAAAGTTTTTGGGTTTTTTTCTTTGTTTTTTTACTTCCTATCTGTTTGATATGCTCTCATATGTAAATTATGCTTTGCTTGTGTTCCAAGTCAATGTGCAAATGTTTGCAGGTACTTGGTAAAACTAATGCTCTTTCATAATCATATTCAACTCTTTAAATTATAAGGCCATTTCATAAATAAAGAGAAATTTGGCCAAACTTTAGAAAATGGAATTGGAGGAGCAAACAAATTTAATTAATTATGTACAGCTTTGTTATGGAAGATAAAAAATGAATTTATTCCTCCCTTGAAATATTCTAGGAATATACCACACTTTATATATGCAAAAAAAAATAGCAAGAGAAAATGTATACCTCTTACTGGCTTAGATATATACAAAGACAATATCATATGTAAAGTACAGGGGTTGAATTAAATATTGAAATTGGAGTCCTGAGTAGAATGAAATTTAAATTACATCAGTTTTAGCTTAATAAAGTTCCTGTTTTCCTAAAATTGATTCCTGTCAATTCTTGGAACTTCATATTTTATTAGACATATGGGTTCGTATATTTTCCTCTCCTGCTAGACTATAGATTTCGTAAAGTCCAAGATCCTGTCTTACTAATATTTGTATACTTTGCATTACTACAGACCTGACACCTGGGAGGATTTGAATGAGCTTTAAGAAAAAAAAAATGAATCAATGTAGACTAGATCTAGTTGAAACTTAATAATTGATGATAGGAATGTCAATACAAAATGGTGAGATTATTGATTATTTTACTTTTGTAAAAATTTTGTTCTGCTTTTTATCCCATTAGATACACAGATGAAAGTCATTTTCTTGTATTTCCAAATTATTCATTATAGAAAATCAGAATTTATTATGAAAACAGCATATCACTTGTATAGTTTTAGGAAGTATGTCTCTTTTGAGACATATTGATATCTGCCTTTCATGTTGATGCAGGAAATATGATTTGTATAATTATAAAATTTTGCAATTTGGCCTTCCAACTTAAGATCATACTCTATCTGGGCACCTGGGTGGCTCAGTGGGTTAAAGCCTCTGCTTTCGGCTCAGGTCATGATCTCAGGGTCCTGGGATCGAGGCCCGCATCGGGCTCTCTGCTCAGCGGGGAGCCTACTTCCTCCTCTCCCTGTCTCTCTGCCTGCCTCTCTGCCTACTTGTAATCTCTCTCTCTGTGTCAAATAAATAAATAAAATCTTTAAAAAAAAAAAGATCATACTCTATCTGATGGTGAGGAAGAGGCAGTGTGCTGCAATTCAATAATGTACAGCCTTCAAAATCACAATGTCATAAAACCAAACTTTCTGACACAGAATGAGCAAAATCATACTTTTATTGTTTTATTTATTTTGTATTTTTAATTTTTTGATTTGTTGTAACTTTCTAGAAAGGTATTGAGAGTAGGCAGACAAGAATTTGTTTCAATATTTACTCAACAAGTGTTTATTTTTTATGTGTGCAGGACTAGGCTAGCATGCATACTAAAATGCAGTCTTCTAACTTCATTAGATGACTTTGATGACCTATTTTAGGATAGAAGAATATTATTCTTCTGCATATAGTATTAGTTTAAGAAAACTTTATTGCTTAGAAATTAATTTACTGAGAATAGTGGCAATTGGATCACACAACCTAAAGAGAAGAGAAGGGAAAAATTAGCATTAGTGGTTATTACTGTCAGGAGGACTAACGTGTATCCAAGAATGCAACCAAATGACTTCACAGCAGGCAAAAATATAGGCATGGAATGAGAAAGAGAGAGGTTGAGTATGTGAGGAAAGAGGGTTTAAGGTCATCACTATGATTTTGGAAATTCTTAAAGGCGTTAGGTCAGCAATTAACTTCCCTTCTACCTCTACAACCACTACATCACCACCATAGCTATGAGTGATAAAACTCTTTAAATCTCTGATTATATATCAAGGAGAGCTTTTCAGTCAAAATTAGATTTCAGGTTTGTTTTCAATTTTGTTTTTGTTTTTGTTTTTTGTTTGTTTGTTTGTTTTTATGAGAAATTCTAGAAGCCAGCAAATGTCAAATTCCCTAAAGTCCTAAAGACTATCTGTAAATGATCACGACTCTTTCCCACTGAGTAGATATGGCCTATCTATCCATTGCACAAAACTTAGATAACACAGCCAACACATAATAGATGACCTTTGGGATTGAACTTATTTTCCATCACTGTAGTTAACAATCTCAAGGAATTATTTATACTTTTCAATAGTGAAATATATTAATCAAGTCAGCCATTGCCTGACTTTGAAAGTACTTACATTTTAGTAAGGGAAAGAGATAATAAAAAAGAGTAAATAAATATAATATCAGTTCATATAAATGCCTTGGAAGAAAATTAAGCTAAAGAAAGAGTACAAGTGGGAGAAGATGCTGTTTAAATTTGTTGGGAGATTGATTGATGAGTGCCAAATTAAGGAAGAATGGGGAAAATATATCAGGTGGAGGGATTGGCAAATGAAAATATCTGAGGAGAGACCATACTTGTTGCATATTAAAAGAACAGCAAAAAGGCTAGTAAGCCAGAGATGAGGTCAGTGAAATAGGAGGTCCAGGCATTGTAGGTTTTATTGAAATTTTACTTTCTTCTGATTGAGATAGGAAGTTATTGGAGTTTTTTGACCAGTGAGTGACATTAAGTGACCTGCATGTAGAAGTTTGGAGTCTATAATAAAAATCCAAGGAGGGGTGCCTGTATGGCTCAGTTTGTTAAGCAGCCTGCTCTTGATTTCAGCTGAAGTCATGAATTCAGTGTCCTGGGATCAAGCCCCATTCTGTGCTTAGTGAGGGACCTGCTTGAGGATCTCTCTCCCCCTCTCCTTCTGCCCCTTCCTGCCCCACCTCTTTAAAATAAATGAATAAATCTTTTTTAAAAAATCCAAGGAAAGTATAATACGGTCTATGGTTGCTTAAATCAGGTTGGAGCAGTAAATGGTGAAAAGTGGATACATTTGAAAATAGAAACAATAGTATTTGGTGATGAATTATATACGGTATATGAGTGAAAGAGAAAAATCTAGGATAACCTTAAAATTTTAGGCCTACATAGGAGATAAAATTAGCACCAAACTAAAATGAAAAAAGATGAGGGAAGGAGTACATTTGGGAATGTGTATCAGTTAGGATAGGTTAACTTATGTTGTGATAACAAACAACTCCAGGACCTCAGGTACTAAATACAATGAATATTTATGGCTATGACACATGTCTAGAGAAAATTTGCAACAAAGGCTCTGTTTGTCACAGCCCCTCACTGGCCCAGGCTAAGTTTCCATATTGTAATTTAACAATCACTAAGGCACAGGTCAGGAAACATATTGACTCCTGCACTAAATCTTAAAATTTCTTTCCAGAAATTAAATTCAACTTACACTTAATATTTTATTTACCAAAAGAGGTCACATATTCACATTTACATTCAAAGAGTAGCTGGAGAAAAATTTTACCATGTCCCTGAAAGGTGCAGGCTGGACATGTTTGATAAATAGCACTTAGTATTCTCCAGAAGACATTTAGATTTGAACATGCTGATTAGACATCCAAATAGTGATGCTAAATACAGAGTTGCCTATATAGTTATAAAATTCAGGAAAGTAATCTGGTTCAGGATTAAATGTTTAAAGCCATAATACTGGCCATGTACGAATGCCTATGTACAAAAGTATACATAGAGAAAAAGCACGTGGACTACATATACCATGGAACACACAAAATTGGGTGGTCAGAAAAATGAGGGAAAACAAATAGAGAAAGTTTACTCACTGAGCAAGGTAAGAGGAAAACTGAAGGAAAATGGTGTCCCAAGAGCCAAAGGAATAAAATAATTCAGGAAGGACTGAACAACCATATATACTTAATGCTGATAATGATGACATTGAATTCAACCACTGGACTAGGAGTGTGGAGATTATTGATAACTGAAATGATGATTTTTCTGTAAAATTATAATAAAAAATGCCTGACTATAGCACATTAAAAGAAAAGAAATGGAGTTGTGACAATGACTTTAAGAGTTTTGATATAAACAAGAAAATACCTAGAGAGAGAATGGGGTCAATTAAGGGCTTTTTCTCTCCTTTTTTAAGATAAGTTCTATTAAAATATGTTTTTATGCTGATGAAAATGATATAGCAGAGAGGGAAAAATGATGATGGCAGAAGAGTACTTCAAGTTTCTTTAAGAGTAAGGTGGAAATTGTGTGCTTTTGACTGAATAAATTTTGAAGTTTTAATACCTTAGGCATTATCACACTGTTTTTATCTCTTGATTTCTTTTTGTGTCATGTAGAAAGAAGAGAATAAGTATTATTAGGTCAAGAGGAATCTGAAATCTGTTGGATACTGTTGCAACAGCAGATTGAAAAGTAGACTCTCAGAAAATTCCTTAAAATAAAATAGCTATTATAAGGTATATTCGAACAAGTAAAAGGACTTGGCATGCCAATCAACAAGAAATCCTTGTCATAGTCCAGAGCCAGAAGTAATTGGACTGACTATAAAATAGAGTTAAGGTGACTTAGAAAAGAAAATTCTAATCAAATCCTGCAAATAGACTAAACTGTAATGTCCAGCTAGTGGAATTTTTGGAAAGGAATGATACTCTGCTAATGTTGTCATATATTTTTTCTACCTGCCATGTGGGAACAACTCATGTGGATGGATCAACTGGACACTCTTGCCAATGGGGCTAAGAGAAGGTTCCAACAAGATATAAGTGGATAGAACAGAGAGATCCCCACTCCCTCACTGTTTTTGGATACCTTCTTAGCTCTATTTTTTACTGTTATTACTCCACGGTTCCAGTTCTCACTAGGTTCCCTGCCTTTTTCCTCCCCCTCAAATTCAGTTCTTCCTACTGCTATTGATTCCTGGGAACTCGGTGCCACTTTTTGGTTTCCTTAGACTTGTCATATTCCCTAAATAGTTTCTTTTTTCTTTTTTTTTAAGATTTTATTTATTTATTTGACAGAGAGAGATGACAAGTAGGCAGAGAGAGAGGAGGAAGCAGGCTCCCTGCTGAGCAGAGAGCCCGATGCGGGACTCGATCCCAGGACCCTGAGATCATGACCTGAGCCGAAGGCAGAGGCTTTAACCCACTGAGCCACCCAGGCACCCTCCCTAAATAGTTTCTTTATTGAAGTTTTTGCACTTGAATTATCTGGGTGTGAGTCAGTGTTAATTCAGGTATAATATCTTTAAATATTTTATAGAACACATCATATACTTGATATATGTGCTATAGTCCATCACTGTCTTTACTGATTTTGATACTTTTATGGGTCTAATTTGACCAATGAGAGCCCATTCAAGTTGGATCCTGTATCCTTTTGGTATGCTCTCTCTAGTTTTTGAGTTCTGCTTTCTCTCTGGCACTATAATTATTTTGGGTTCACTATGTGTTTTTCCTGCCCAATACTGGAATTAACTTGGCCATTTTGCCAAGGATCCTAGTCCCATATAGTGGGAGATGACATTTTAAAATGAATCAGAATGCTTAATGTTCTCCTTGTTTTAGAGGTATAGATTTCTTAGCCCTTTCTCAGCTCTTAGCCCTTAGAAAATATATAGCTTTATTGAATCATAAATCCACACTAACATTTCTAAATCTAGTTCAACATAACATAGTTCTTTTTTGTTTACCCCCTTTCATATTTAGATATTCTCTAAAAGGACTTATTTTAATAAAATTGATTATGTGTCTATGGAATTTACCTGGCCAGCTAGCATAAGCTACTTTTGTTTTAAAATGACTAGAATCAGGGCACCTGGGTGGCTCAGTGTGTTAAGCCTCTGCCTTCGGCTCAAGGCCATGATATCAGGGTCCTGGGATCGAGTCCCATATTGGGCTCTCTGCTCAGCAGGGAGCCTGCTTCTTCTCTCTCTGCCTACCTCTCTGCCTACTAGTGATCTCTCTCTCTCTCTTTCAAATAAATAAAATTTTTAAAAATATAAAAGAAGAAAGTATTTAAAAAAATAAAAAATAAAATAAAATGACTAGAATTGAGGTGATTTCTCAATTCATAGGTAACCTCTCTTATTTGTAGAAATATACCTCATGTTAGAGATCCTTACATGCTGAGAATACTTCATGTAATGATCACATACTACATATTATGATAGGTTATCTGACCAAATATATACATTCTAGGGGTGATCACATACCCTCTAGGGAGGGTACTGTGTCAGTCTTATGAAAACCAATTTAAAGTTTAATGTAGTAATCTCAACAACAGATAACTAAGCCATGGTGCTTGGATCAAGGTGAAGCAGAAAATGAGGAGGAGTAGATACACGTAAAGATAGAAACAAAGAGGCTTAGTTATGGATTCAATGATGAATATTTGATGATGAAAGAAAGGGAAGGGTCTAGAATGATGTTAGTATTTAACATCTAAAAAAGAGAATAGGGCACCTGGGTGGCTCAGTCATTTAAGCAACTCCCTTCGGCTCAAGTCATAACCCCAGAATCCGGGATCAAGTTCCACATCAGTCTCTCTGCTTAGTGTGGAGTCTGGTTCTTTTCTACCCCTCCACACTGATTGTGATATCTCTCTCCCTCTCTAATAAATAAATAAAATATTTAAAAAAAAATATTATAAGAAAATAGAAGAATAAAGTTTCAATGAACTAAAATGAAGAAGACAAGGAAAAGAATGCATCTAGCCAGTTACAACAAAGTTATGCTATAGTAATAAACAACTCCAAAGTTTCAAGGGCTAAAAGCAACACAGATTTGTTCCTAACGATGGCTCTCCATCTGACTCTAGAATCCTTGCTAGACAGCATCTTCTTAAAATCCCCTTCAACAAGCAAGACATTTGTTTATCTCAGTATTAAATCTAGCCCACCCAATCTGGCAAGTAAAAGTAAACTCACCCATTGCTTGGCATACTCTCCTCGTACTTCTTAAAACAAGTGTAAGAGTTGTTGACCTCAGACTGCATTGTTTTGTTAGTCTTTTCTTTTTTATATATTTTTTTAAATTTATTCATGAGCAAGAGCGCACAAATGAGAGCACAAGTAGTAGGGAGGGTAAGCAGGGTGCCTGATGGGGGGGGGGGGCGGGCTTCATCCCAGGACCCTGGGATCAAGACCTGGACTGAAGACAGATGCTTAACTAACAGAGCAACCCAGGTGCTCCTGTTTTGCCACTCTTTGCCTTTTTTGCAGTTTTGTTTTTTTTCTTCCCTATGAGATTGCTGTTTTTACTTTTTACTGTACCCTCCTTTATAATCTACTTTTGATTCTTATAAACTAAAAAAAATATGAGACAAACATGTTTATTAAAATAGGCTATAAATATGGAAGTCTCTTGAGTCTGGATGGATTCTTCTCTTATGAGGTAAATTATCTATGTAATAGCTATTTGACTTATACACCTTAATGGGTACATTTATCTTTTAAATAATCAAATTTCCAGATAACAAGGATGTAGATATCATCAGTTACAGGAAGAGAATGAGGCAAATGAATATTCAGCATAACACAAACAAAATCAAGATGTGTTATCACAAATTTTTATTACTCTATAATAATTTACCACCAATTTAACAGCTTGCAACATTACCCATTTATTAATTCACAGTTCTGTAGGTCAGAAGTCCTACATAACATTACTGGAAATTCTGCTTACGGTATCAAAGGTTGAAATCAAGCTGAGTTCTTGTCCGGAGGCTCTGCATGCAAGCTCATTCTTGTTAGCAGAATTTAGTTCCTCAAAGTTAGAGGACTATATGGTCCCCATTTTTTTGCCAGTCTTCATCCAGGGGCCACTCCCAACTCATGGAGGCCACCTGCATTCCTTGCTAGGTGGCATCTTTTGTCTTCAACCCAGTGATCAAATCCATCAAATCCTTCTTTACCTTCAAATTTCTGGACTCCTCCATTTCTGACCGCTAGACCTAGATTTAAAGGTCTCAGGTGATTAGGTCAGGATCATTTAGATAATCTCCCTACTTTAAGGTCAATCATTTTGGGACATTAACAACATTTGAAAAACCCCTTTTGCCATAGAAGGTAATAATCATAGAAGTGATATCATATTCATAGGCTCCATCTACATAGGGGGAAATAATTTTACAAAGGTGAGTGCCATTTGGGATTCCCTTGGAATTCTGCCTCCAGCATAGGTGTTCTTAAAAATATTAACGAATACTTGTATTCTCCACAAAATAAAAATAGAACGTAAATGAAATGATTGTTTACATTTGGTTGAGTAACTTTTAGATAAGAAATCTTTTTCTTTTTTTAAGATTTTATTTATTTATTTGTCAGAGAGAGAGAGCACAAGCAGGGAGAGCAGCAGGAAGAGCAGGCAGAGGGAGAACCAGGCTCCCTGCTGAGCAAGGAGCCCAATGCAGACTCTAGATCCCAGGAGTCTGGGATCATGACCTAAACCTAAGGCAGACGCTTAACAAACTGAGCCACCGAGCCACCCCACGAAATCTTATTCCTGAGAATAAAATACCATATAAATAGCCCTAAGGTTTAAAGAAAAAAAACGAGGCATTAAGAAAAGAAAAATGCAACGTGCTGGTGCACAGCTCAGGTCATAACCTCAGGGTCCTGGGATCAAGCCCTGTGCTGGGCTCCACACAGTGGAGAGTCAGCTTGAGATTCTCTCGCTCTCTTTCTCCCTCTGCCCCTCCTCTTGCTCATGCTCCCTCTCTCTCTGAAATAAATAACTAAATGTTTACAAAAAGAAAAAGAAAAATGCATAAAACGAAAGACTACTCTGAAATGAAGAGTAACCACTGAGATTAGCATATTTATGAGAAAAACCACTCAGATCAAAGTTGGAAGTCCATGCGTTGATTGTCGAAATTAATTAAAAAATTATTTGAGTCCATTAGCTTATTAATTAATCAAAATCCATTATGTCTCAGAAGGTTAAAATGGAGCTGTGTCCTGATAAGAATTTTAAGAGTCCTGTCCTTTGACAAGACATGAAGACAAAGCCTCACAGTAAAGAAAAATGTCTGGAATTCTGATTAGATCAAGAGGGGGTCTCCCAAAATAGTCTCAGGGTAAATTGAATGCTCCAACCTGCATTTCTCTCCCCGTGACCATTTGGTGCTTGGAAATGATAAGGTTAGCCTAGGAAAGAACGAAAGGAAATTAAAGATATCAGTGTCACAGACTGGTGGTTTCAGGAGGCCAATCCAAGCCCTTATAAATCATCAGTGTTAGATTAAGCTGTTGTTCTGGGAAATATCTTAGGTCAAAACTGCCTAGCGCAGCTCCTATAAATACCTTCAGAATATTTATTTCTCTATTGCCTGTATACTCATTTCTTACCCTCTAAAGGGGAAATAGCATACTCTTACATCGGATGCCTTCCTAAATGGCCGGAAGCTTCAGCTCTGTGCGCAGTTACCACAAGAAACAAGCATCCCCATTAACCGCTCCATCTGATTATTAACCTCTAAAAATAAAATGCAGGTTGGAAAGCTTGTTTCCCCCAAAGAAAGGGAAAAAGCAATCAATAATGACTTAGATTCTATTTGTGAACTAAAATGCTCAAGCTGCTTAGTAAAATGTGTCATGATGTGACGGTGTTAAAAAAAAATATTGAAAAGGCTTGCAAAAAAACCAAGAATTGTTTTTGATGGATGTTGACAATCTTGAGATGACAATAAATATCAATAAGAACCTAAAGCAAAGGATAACAGAGATAGGATGAAAGTGTTTGCTGAGTAATTACTGAGTATAGTCATAAACTCTTAAATGGCTTTCACATACTTGCTCATACAATAGAAACCAGAGTTCTAATTCTTAATGGTGTGGAATGCGGGGCCAGTACTGAGTTTCTACTTTTCATGTGGCAATTTGGGCAAGTGAAATACTCTCTGTATACATCCCTTACTTTATCTGGAAAATGAAAATAATGATTTTACAGTATTTGTGACAGTGATGAGATAATGCATTTAAAAAGGACTTTACATAGCATGCAACTTATAAGTATAAATTTATTATTTTTATTATCTCAATTTATCCTCAAAAGCCCATGGTATCCAGCTTCCTGTCCAGGATGTAGAGCTAAAGCATCAATGCCCTGCTTAAAACAACCAACATCAAATTCAGGACTAGTACTGAACCCAAGAGAGAGTTGATGTTGCAGAGCAAACAATTGTCCCAGCCATCATTTCCTGCAGGGACAGAGAAAACATGAGCATGCTCTTACTTGAGACCAACACGACTGGACACCAATAAAAAGAGTGCAACTAGGAGAATTGACAACCTGATGAATGCCACGTACAGGCCAATGAGAGAGTCTGAAACTCCGGGGACTAAAGAAATTGGGAGGAGCTAAAAATTCTCTCAGATTCTTTCTCCACAAATTCCACCAAATATTCATAGAAAAAAATTGAAAAAAGACCTGAGAAATTTTTATTGTGTTGCAGACCTGAGGGAGGAGAACAGAAGTGGTCATGTAAGAGTGGCAAGAGACTCCATGTAGATCCATCTTTCCCACTCATTAAAATAATAATAATAATAATAATGTGTGAGGTGGGAGAGCAACAATCACTATGCCCTCAGCCCCCAGTTGAAAATGTACTGCAGCTAGGAAAGGGATTGGCAGGGAAAAACCCTACTTCTGTGGCAGGGACAGGACTACTTGCTGAGCTCACAACCATAAATGGAGCAGCAAAACTGAAAGGCCACATTCTTCTAACACAGACACATGACATATGCCCAAGAATAAGGCCTCATAACGAAATCTTCAGGGCGCCTGGCTGACTCAGTGAGTTAAAGTCTTTGCCTTTGGCTCAGGTCATGATCTCAGGGTCCTGGAATCAGGGCCCACATGGGCCTCTCTGCTCCACAGGGAGCCTGCTTCCTCCTCTCTCTCTGCCTGCCTCTCTGCCTACTTGTAATCTCTCTCTCTCTGCCAAGGAGATAAATAAAATCTTAAAAAAAAAAAAAAAGAATCTTCAGCCCAGTACCAGGAATCTATGAAGTTTTGAATAAAGGTAACCTCAGAATATTGCTGAGAGAGGGACAGGAGCAGAACACCAGCACACAAAGATGCAATCTGTGAAGCACATAACAAAGGAAATACCTGAGAAACTTAAACCTCAGAATAAACCAACACCCACTCCATATACAAGGTAAGATCGATCCATCAGAGTAACAAATATCACTCTCTCTCTCTCTGAACTCTCAACTAAATGAACTTAAACCCATTTGTTAAAAAAAATAAAGAAAAGGGAAGGCATATAATTTCTGAGTATAAAAATTATTTACTTCCTTTTCTACTCCCATACACAACATGTTTGCTTTTCAGTAAGTTTGGGACATTTTTAAAGGGAAGTAAAGACATGGTCAGAATAGGCAAATAATCTTCAGATCTAGACTTGGATATGGCACATATGTTGTAATTATCAGAGAAGAAATTTAAAATAACCATAATTAATATGCTAAAGGCTCTAATGGAAAACGTAGACTATATGCAAGACCAGATGCATAATTCCAGAATGATGGGAATTATAAGAAAGGGGCAGATGAAAATGTTAGGGGGAAAAAACACATTAAAAGAAACAAGAATGCTCAACCTGACACAGGAAAGAATCAGTGAGCTGAAAGAGAAGTCCATGGAAATTACTCATCCTGATAAACAAGGAGGAAAAAAAGAAACAAAAAGAATTGAATATCTTATTGAGGTGGAACTAGTTCAAATATTCCAACATATGTGTAACTGAAATCTCCAAAAGGGGAGAGAGAGAACAATAAAGAAGTATTTGGACACATAATGACAAAGACTTCTAAAATTAATGACAGATAATAGGAGGCTCAGAGGTCACCAAGTAGAATAAGTACTCTCCCAAAAATAAAAATATGAACAAAACCTAGATATATTTAAGCTGCTGTAAAACAAAACAAAAAAATACTGAGGACAGACAATGAAGGGAGAAATATTACATAAAAGAAAAACAAAGATAGAAACTTCAGCTTCAAAATCATTTTATACAGAATACAATGGAATAACATCTTTAAAGTGTGGAAAGCAGGGGGAAAAACGTAAGGGAAAAAAACAAACCAAAAACAAACACCCCCAAATAACCTACTCAGGAGAAATGTCTTTCAAAAATGAGACTTTTCAATCAAAACAAAAACTAAGAAAATTAAAAATGTTAGAGAACGTTCTACAGAGAGAAATAATTTAATAGGCTAAAACATGGGATGCAATGACATAAATAGCATTGGGAAGGATATAAAGGAAGATAAAGCTCAAGTCTGTGGATTAAAAGAATTGTAAAGTGCTGAAAGATAACTAGTGCAAAGAAATTTAGCAATATGCTGTGGATTTTAGCCTGTGTAAGAGTAAAATGGATTACACAAGATGGGTTATGGAATTGAAATATACTATGACAAGGTTCTTAACTAAACAGAAAGTGATATTATTTGAAGGTAGACTCTAAGTTAAAATACACATGGTAAACCTTAGTACAATAACTTTTAAAAAGATGTATAAATATGTTGAGAATGTATAGCAGCTTTTTTCTTAGTAGTCAAGTATTAAAAACAGCTGATGTCTTTCAACCAGTGAATGGATAAACTAACTCTACTACAACCATATAAGGAAATGCTACATGAAATGCTACTTAGCAATAAGAAAGAATGTCTATTGTAGAAATTAAACTTTGAGAAATATTTTACACACTGAAATTCACTCCATTTGAAAAGGCTTTTAATTTCATACATCTACTGAAAACAAGAAACTACTCCTAATCTATATTTCCTTTATTGTATTTCTCTCCTGAAAAAAGCAAATCTTTGGGTTTTCTTCTATGACCATATTTTTATAGAGCTTGATATGTAATTTTGTCGTATGATAGTGTTAGTAAATGTTAGCATATCTAAGTTAGCACATACATATAAATCATAACTAGAGTGTAATTTCTTTAGAGAACTTATTTATATTACATATAATTCATATTATTAACATGGCTAAATATAAAAGGGAGATAGAATAGAGACTGTAGAATCACCAAATTAATAGCAGAGAGTATCTTTAAAATATCAAGATTAAAAATCGTCAAAATTAAAATTTCTCTAAGAATATAAATATCTAGAAATCTTTCAGAATATTTAAAGTTATCAAATATAGCCACTTTGTTTACAGGTGGAGAAACTGAGGTTATTCAGATAGTATGAGACTAACCTCTGGAACTGTGACCTTTTGAGCCCTAAATCAATACAATATTGTTTTAGGTACATCTTGCTTGCTCTCATAAGGGAAATAAATTACACCCAGATCTGGGCAACATATTGATGAAAGGCTCTAAAGACAAAATTCTGAATTTACTGAAGAGGTGGTAGCAAATTCTCTTTGAATGATACATTTTTTTTTCCTATTTCTATTAAGGACAATTTTGCATCACATAGATTCCCTGTCTTCATGAGAGTGGAAATGAAATAGCTTTCTAAAGACTATGTAGTTCCCTTCCTCCCACAGTTAAGTGCCTATATTTCATTAAAACAAATAGGTCCAGGGCGCCTGGGTAGCTCAGTGGGTTAAAGCCTCTGCCTTTGGCTCAGGTCATGATCTCAGGGTCCTGGGATCGAAGCCCACATCGGGATCTCTGCTCAGCAGGGAGCCTGCTTCCTCCTCTCTCTGCCTACTTATAATCTCTCTCTGTCAAATAAATAAATAAAATCTTTAAAAACAAAACAAAAGAAAAAAACAAATAGGTCCACTTTAGTGATTATGTATCAATTTGTGACTTTGATAATAGGTAGGCATTTATGGAGAGCCATAGTCTATAGAGTCAACTGTCCTCTACTTAAAAGTTGCCTGAAGGTAGTTTTCAATAGATAAGCTTGCTTCTGAAGACACTTGAAAGACTTCACATATGTTAATTATAGCAATCAAGACTCATACAGCCTGGAATTTTACAACTTTTCAGAGAGCCTCTGGGAATAGAATATCTTCCAATTCAGTGGGCAAGTTAAATCTAATTATGCTCCCTTCCTTCTTTTGGCAGCCTCCCCTTTGTACTCTTACAGTCTGCAAATTTAGAAAAATGCAAAAGGAAAAAAAAAGAAAAGATCTAAGCTGCTGTACTAATATCAGGAGAAACAAAGTTCAATATTATTCTCCTAATATACACTCTATCATTGGCAAAAAGCTCCTTGTGTTTATTTGTGAAAAAGATTGTATTTTCTAGATTGCAAAGAGTAAAGTGGTCAACATTACTAGGAGACATTTAGGTACAGCTACACAGACACACACACACAAACCAGAAAACTACTTTTGAGTTTCAAGTATCAGCATTTGACACCATTTATATTTTCCTTATTTTTAATTGGAGAGAAACTAATTGGAGACAAAGAAAAACAACTAAAGGGCGGAGACACTAAATATAGAAATAGACAATGCTAGGAAAACATAAAAATAGAACTCTGACCCACAACCTATATCAACCTTTCCAGGAAACTAACCCTCTTACATGCAATAAACAGCACAGGAAATCAACCTGCTGCAAGTTAGACTTGTGGGAAGTTAGACTGCTATCTTTTGTAACAATCCAGGAAGCTAAACAATATCTTCCATGACTTTTGTCTGTGATTGAGGCCCCAAATGACCAGGACTTAGTTAATAACTGGCAGCTTCTTTAATCTTCGTTCCCACTTCCAACTTAGTACTAATCAGAGGCCAAATGTGCACCCCAAACCAATTACGTAGAATGCTCCATCTAGTTAGTGTACCTACAGCTTTCCCAGGCCAACAACTTCCAATCAGGGCATTTCTGAAGCCCTCCCTTTTCCTCATTATGAAACTTTCCCACTCCTTTGCCTGCCTTTGAGTCTCTGCCAAAACACAAGTGACAGTGGCTGACTTCCTCGCTAAAGCAAGCTCTAAATAAGTAGCCTTTGCTTTTCTCATTTGGTTGGTCTTCATTTGTTTTCACAAAGCAAAAAGTCAAAACAACAAAAGCTCTGTTTCAGAATCTTTAAAATTCTTTAATTTTCTTCACGGTTTAAACTGTACTTCTTTCCTCATGGTTTAAACTGTCTACTTCTTTTGGTTAAACATACTCCAACTTTTTAACTGGTTTTCTAGTATACACTAGTGGAAATTATCATTTATCCCCTATCTCTTATAAGCGTGTTTAACTGATATCATTGAGTTCCTCAACATACTAACATTATGATTCTGTAGACTTAAAGTCTAAAGATATTTGAGATCTTTATACATGTCATTTCTTCTTTCTGGGCATTTACCTCTCCCTCTTCTTGACATGATTGTCCTTTTTTTCAACCTTAATATTTCAGATTAAATGATCTTCTCCTCTGTGATTGCTCTGTCTGAAGTATTACCCACTTGCACGCCAGCCCCTCTTTGTTACTTCTGTGGCATCAGGCAGTTTTCTTTACTGGACCCAGCACCACATGTTGGCTTGAATTTACTGATTCATTGCTCTTCTTTCCCATTGTTTTGTTGCTGTTGTTTTGGTTTGGTTGCCTGATTCCTTTAATAGGCTGTATGATGTATGAAGGATGAGATTTTATCTGTCCTGTTTCCATATTTAATAATGTTTAGGGCATAGTAAGTACTCAAATGGTCAAAAACCAACCTCTGTTCTGGAGCTGAAATATTTAACACACAGACAGAGTTGGGGTGTAAAGAGGAATAATAGCTTTATTGTTTTGCCAGAACAAGGAGGGGCTGGAGAGGTTTTATAGGGAAATACAGGATCTAAATGGTTTTGACAGGAATTATGTACCCTCTCTCAGCCTCAAGTGTCATGTCTTCATAGTGGTACCAGGTTCCTGAAACAAGAGGCTGAAAAGGGAGGAGGGGAGGTAAGTGGGAGAGAGGAAGAGGGTTACTCTAAAATCAAGCTTTGCTGGCCTGCCTGGGTGTCTCAGTCCACTGAACATCTGCCTTTGTTTGGCTCAGATCAGGATCCCGGTATCCTGGGATCAAGTTGTATTGGGGCTTCTTGCTCAGCAGGGAGCCTGCTTCTCCCTCTGCCTGTGGCTCTCCTTGTTTGTGCTCACTCTTCCTCTCTCTGACAAATAAATAATAAAAAATAAAATAAAATCTTTAAAGTCAAGATTTGCTGAAATATTAGTGCAGTCATTTTGAGTTTTGTTCAACTTTATGCTTTTGAGCAGCTTCAAAATACTATGCTGAATAAACCATACACTGGGAAATCTAGAACTTGTTTGTATAATTCTATGCCCAAAATTAGAAAAGTAAAGAGGAATGGAGAGGGTTAAGGTTAGGGAAGAGTAAAGGTGTCATGAATATAAACTTTTCCTTTTGTTTAGCTATACAAAAGTACTTATTTAACAGGTTCTGACAAGAATATAAATTTTATATACAGATACAGAGAGTGATAGATGATATCCTGTGTAAAAAAATAGGTTATTTCAGTTTCCTTTAACATTATAAAGCATTTATAATATAATACTAATCTTAAGCAACAATTGAAATGGTGCAAGACATGGCCCAATAGTTAAAGCTACTGAAGAGTCTTTGTTGCTCAGGAATTTAAACATTTTGTCTTTAACATTTAAAAGCTATTTTTTTGAATGGAAACCCTATAGGACTAACCGAACTAGAATAGTTAGTACATGGATTTGGTATAATTAGTATAACACTTTGTTAGTTTTTCCTCTGCTTTTCAGAGGCTGTTTTCTTGGTGTGAGAGTGTAAAATCTTTCGAGATAAGAACAATGTTGTACTTATTTGGTGTCTCCTACAATGCTGTGTATAGTGCTTTTTTTATAGGAAATGCTGACTATGTATAATTGAACCCCTGGTGTGTTCTTTACACTGTTACCATATACTGTTACCATATACCAGATACTATTTTATCTCACTTTAAAATCCTAATTAATTTATTGAGATTCATGTTTATAGATAGTTATCATAGTAAGTGCAAAATAAAATTATGTTGAAAGAAAGATATGACCTAATTTAAAAATCATCTGGATTTTTTATCCAGAGAAACTACAAAACAATAAATGAATATTATTCTAAACTGCTAAATTTGTGGGAAATTTGTTATGCAGCAATATATACATAATATAGGCATGCAGAAAAATTATTTATCTACTCACTCAAAAATACGTTAGTTGTAAAGTTCCTGTGTTAGACTATTAAAAAATAGGCAACAGGTAACAAAACATAAGATGTGGTAGCTATTAACCCCCCTGACATCTCATACTTTAATAGGCACGTAATCCATGTGAACATTTGAACAGATATGGAGTAATGAGGTAGACAGCGATCTGTCTCAAAAGATTTTAAGATTCAGGGATTTGAGAGTATGAAGGAGAGAATTTAGGGGTTGAATTGTCCAAAAAGACGTGTTGCAATCCTAACCCTTATTACTTCAGAATGTGATTTTATTTGGACCTTAGACTGTTACAGATTTAAGTAGTTAACTTGAGATAAGGTCATACTGGTGTGAGGCAGGCACCTAATCCAAGATGACTGGCATCCTTATACAGAAGACAGCCATGTGATAACAGATGCACCCAGAGAGAATGCCACATGATGATGAAGGCATAGATTGGAGCTGTGCAGCTGCAAGCCAAGGATTGTCAAAGATTGATGGAAAACTACCAGAAGCTAGGAAAAGGCAAGTAAGAATTCTTTGACAGGTTTCAGAGGGACATGGCTCTGTTGACATTTCGATTTGAGACTTCTATCGTTCAAAACTATGAGATAATAAAATGCCCGTTATTTTAAGCCTCCCAATTTGTGGCCATTTGTTACAGCAGTCATGGGAAACTAATGCACAAGGATTTGGCATCAGACCACCTAGGTTTTGATCCTGGCTTTACACCCAGATGCTGCACTATTGGGCAAGTTATGGAACATCACCTAGTTTGTGGTGCTTTGTTATGACAGCCTTTGGAAACTACAGAGAGGGAGATTTTCAGTACCTTTCATTAGGATATCCACATCCCCATTTCAGGAGTATTGGACTCAAAGCATTGAAGTATTTCATCTTGCCATCATCACCTAGATGCAACTCTAGCCCAAGTACTCAGACTCTAGAGTCAGCCCTGCCAGCAAGGGAATCTCGGTTCTATAAGTTACATGTTGTACGTTTTGGGGCATATGACTAAACTCTTTGCCTCAGTTTTCAGATCTCTAGAATGGACATATTAAAATTTTATAATACACAGTTTTATCACAGAATTGAATAACCAATGCAGGTTAAGCGTTAGGAACAGTGCTGTGTGCATTGTGAGCATTCAATACATGTTAAGTACAATTCACCTTGGAACCAGTTTTGTCACATGAAGATCTGGCCATAGCCAAGAGTCCAGAAAAGATTTCTCTTCTGCTGCTGCTAGGTTAAGTGTGACCGGCCTAGTTGTTCTCTGTCTTTAGGCCACTTTGAGTTTCTTGTGCCACACATCGGAAACAAGGGTTGACTGAGTTTGATTCCTATGAAATGTTGGTTTCTTTCCTAGTTTTCTTTCCTACTCTTTTACAGTAGCAGTTACATCTCCCAAAATGCCTACCACGCAATGAAGGAGGTAGCATCATGTAGTCTCATCCTTCCCTAGGGCTCTCCTCTGTTCCCATAGCATATCCCAATGCATCTCACATGGTAAGCCAGTCCTGCCTCTGAAGGATGAAAATGGCTCAAAATAATACTAACACTCTTCAGGATGCCAAATGTGACATTCCCCCAGATGAGTGGCGAAGGCAAATAGGAAAGGGCCAAGGAGAGAGAGCAGACACAAATCCTGTACTTCCCAGGCACGATGAGTTATAGCTTCAAAAGGAGAGGAGTTGAGAGGTGCTAGGAAAACAACAGTGGTCGTCGGACCCATCTTGCCGGAGGCATTCTGAAAGCAGGAGATTTTTTGATCAAAGACAGCAAGGACGAAGTGAACCTGAAGAGAGAACCATAAACCGCACTAGTTTGGGTAAAGACTTGCCACCTCTGAAAACTAAAGAAAATTTGTGTGAATGCCATGTGGAAAGGATTATAGCGAAAAGGACTGCCTTAGAGTCCACAGCTGCACTCTCCAATTACAATCACCACAGGGAACATGTCCTGAGGCAAATATCACCTGAAATTTTTGCCTATGACCCGGATAAAGAATTTAGGCTAAACCCATTCCATCTATAGATCAAACAATGTAGGTGTGGATTGCTTCACAGGATCAAATTTAGTTAAGAGTACAACTTGATATCAATGTTTTTATTTTTCATAAAAAAGTGGAAAAGAGCAAAACAAAACCCTA
Source organism: Ailurus styani (assembly GCA_002007465.1). Classification (NCBI taxonomy): domain Eukaryota; kingdom Metazoa; phylum Chordata; class Mammalia; order Carnivora; family Ailuridae; genus Ailurus; species Ailurus styani. The sequence continues at coordinate 5,000,958 of LNAC01000092.1, read as the reverse complement.
ATGGAAAGTTTAAAGGCAGGAATACAGAATAATGAAATGCTATTTAGGTACACATGCCTCGTTTGGTGCCTTCAGTGGGTAAAAAATGGATAGATCTGCACTGTATTTAGATTTTATTAAGTGAGACATTAAAAAATGTCTTTAATTGAATCAAACTGCTAATATTTTTTTTAATGATTTTATTTATTTATTTGACAGAGAGATAGACAGTGAGAGAGGGAACACGAACAGGGGGAGTGGGAGAGGGAGAAGCAGGGTTCCTGTGGAGCAAGGAACCAGATGCAGGGCTGGAGCCCAGGACCCTGGGATCATGAGCTGAGCTGAAGCAGATGCTTAATGACTGAGCCACCCAGGCGCCCCTTGAACTGCTAATATTTTGTTCTAATTCTTGTTCTGTATGTTCCTGAAAGCTATTTCATTATTTCTGTGATTTGGAATTTTTCATTCGGACCAATTTCTGTAATTTGGATTTTTGCCATTTTATCGCTATCAGACCATTTGTTTTTTCATGTATAGAAATTTGTAGAGATTGAAAGGATTTGAGCTACATACATACTAACTATAGATCAGAGTTTGGAAATACTATTTTTTGAAGTATATTTCTTTATTTTCATATAACATGCATAAATAAATGTGTACATTTGAATAAATTTTCACTATGTGAATATATGCAACTAACTAGCATCCAGACCAAGCAGTAGAACCTTGCCACTCCCCATGAGGTCTTCTCATCCTGCTCCTAGACCGTGCTCCTCCCTAGACAGACACTGTGCATATCTCTAAGAACTTAGCTTTCTCCTCTTCTTATTTTATAGAAATAGAATCACACTGTGTGCATCCTTCTATAACTGCCTTTATCAGTTCAATAGCATGTTTGTGAAATTAATCTATGCTGTTAGATAGAGCAGTTTTTCATTCTCATTGCTGTGTAGTTCTCCATGATTTGAATATACCACAATTTACTTGTTCAGCTACTATGAACATTTAGATTATTTTCATTTTTTTGTTTTATTTAAACTCAAGTTAGTTAACATATAATGTATTATTAATTTCAAAATAAAGTGAAGTGATTCATTTTTGCATATAATACCAAGAGCTCATTATAGCAAGTGCCCTCCTTAATGCCCACCACCCAATTACTCCATCCCCCCACCTCCCTTCCAGCAACCTTCATTTTGTTTTCTATAGTTAAAAGTCTTTTATGGTTTGTCTCCTTCTCTGTTTTTGTCCCATTTTTATTTTTCCTTCCCTTCCCCTGTATTCATCTGTTTTGTTTCTTAAATTCCACATGTGGGCGAAATCACATGGTATTTGTCTTTCTCTGACTGACTTATTTTGCTTAGCGTAATACCCTCCGGTTCTGTCCACATTGTCTCAAATGGCAAGATTTCATTCTTTCCAATGGCTAAGTAATATTTCATTGTATATATGTATATATATTTTTTATATCCCCTACTCTTCTTTATCCATTCATCTGTTGAACTTCTGGGCTCTTGCCATATTTTGGCTATTGTGGACATTGTTGCTATAAACATTGGGGTGGATGTGCCCCTTTGAATCACTGTGTTTGTATCCTCTGGATAAATACCTAGTAGTGCAATTGCTGGGTCATAGGATAGTTCTATTTTTAACTTTTTGAGGAAACTCCATACTGTTCTCCAGAGTGGCTGCATTGGTTTACATTCCCACAACAGTACAAGTGGATTTCCCTTTTTCTGTATCCTCCCCAACATCTGTTGTTTCCTGAGTTGTTAATTTTAACCATGCTGACAGGTAAGAGGTGGTATCTCATTGTGGTTTTGATTGATGATGAGTGATGTTGAGCATTTTTTCATGTGTCTGTTATCCATTTGTTTGGCTTCTTTGGAGAAATATCTGTTCATGTTGTCTGCCCATTTCTTGACTGTTTTGTTTTGTTTAGTATTTTGGGTATTGAGATTGATGAGTTCTTTATAGATTTTGGATACCAGCCCTTTATCTGATAAATCATTTGCAAATATCTTCTCCCATTCTGAAAGTTGCCTTTTAGTCTTGTTGGTTGTTTCCTTTGCTGTGCAAAAGTTTTTTATCGTGATTAAGTCCCAATACTTCAGGTTTGCTTTTCTTTGTCTCTGAAGATTCGTCTATCAAGAAGTTCCTGAGGCCAAGGTCAAAGGGGCTGCTGCCTGTGTTCTCCTCAAGAATTTTGATGGATCCCTGTTTCACATTTAGATCTTTCATCCAGTTTATTTTTGTGTCTGGTGTAAGAAAGTGGTCCAGTTTCCTTCTTCTGCATGTAGCCGTCCAGCTTTCCCAGCACCATTTATTGAAGAAACTGTCTTTTTTCTATTAAATATTCTTCCCTGCTTTTTTGAAGATTGATTGACCATAGAGTTGAAAGTCCATTTCTTGGTTCTCTATTCTGTTCTGTTAATCTATGTGTCTGGTTTTGTGCCAGTACCATACTGTCTTGATGATTACAGCTTTGTAATAATGCTTGAAGTCTGGCATTAAGATGCCTCCAGGTTTGGTTTTCTTTTTTCGACATTGCTTTGGCTATTTGTGGTGTTTTCTGGTTCTATACAAATTGTAGAATTGTTTGTTCCAGTTCTGTGAAAAATGCTGGTGGTATTTTAATAGGGATTGCTTTGAATGTCTATATTGCCTTAGGGAGCATAACCATTTTCACAATATTTGTTCTTCCAATCCATGAGCATGGAATGTTTTCCTATTTCTTTGTGTCTTCCTCAATTTCTTTCATAAGTGTTCTATAGTTTTCTGAGTACAGATCTTTTACCTCTTTGTTTAGGTCTATCCCTAGGTATCTTATGGGTTTTAGTGTAAGTGTAAACAGGATTGATTTCCTAGATTTCTCTTTCTACTACTTCATTGTTAGTGTATAAAAATGGAACAGACTTCTGTGCATTCATTTTATATCTGGCGACTTTACTGAATTCCTGTATCAACTCTAGCAATTTTTTGGTAGAGTTATTGAGGACGTTTCCTTTTCTACATAGAGTATCATGCTGTCTGTGAAGAGTGAAAGTTTAACTTCTTTGCCAATTCAGATGCCTTTTATTTCTTTTTGTTGTCTGATTGTTGAGGCTAGGATTTCCAATGCTATATTAAATAATAATGATGAGAGCAGACATCCCTGTCATGTTCCTGAGCTTAGGGGAAAGGGTCTCAGTTTTTCCCCATTGGGGATGATATTAGCTGTGGGTCTTTTGTATATGGCCTTTCGGATGTTGAGGTATGTTCCCTCTATCCCGACATGGTGTAGGGTTTTTTTCAAAAAAAGATACTGTATTTTGTCAAATGATTTTTCTGAATCTATTGAGAGAATGATATGCATCTTTTTATAAAAGATTTTACTTATTTATTTGAGAAAGAGATAGTGAGAGAGAGCATGAGTGGGGGGAGGGGTAGAAGAAGAGGGAGAAGAAGACTCCCTGTTGAGCAGGAAGCCTGACAGGGGGCTTAATCCCAGGACCCAGAATCATGACCTGAGCCAAAGGCAGACACTTAACTGGCTGAGCCACCCAGGAAGCATGATCACACGGTTCTTATCCTTTCTTTTATTAGTGTGGTATATCACATTGATTGATTTGTAGAGGTTGAACCACTTCTGCAGCCCAGGAATAAATCCCACTTGGTCTTGGTGAATAATCCTTTTAATATACTGTTGGATCCTATTAGATCTTATCTTGTTGAGAATTTTTATATCTATGTTCATTAGGGATATTGGGTGTAATTCTCCTTTTTAGTGGGGTCTTTTTCTTATTTGGGGATCAAGGTAATACTGGCCTTATAGAATGAGTTTAGAGGTTTTCCTTCCACTTTTATTTTTGGAAAAGTTTCAGAAGAATAGGTATTAATTCTTCTTTAAATAATTGGTAGAAATCCCATGGGAAGGCAATTGGCCCTGGACTTTTGTCCATTGGGAGATTTTTTATTAGAGTTTCAATTTCTTTGGTGGCTACAGGTCTGTTCAGGTGTTCTATTCCTTCCTGTTTCACTTTTAGCAGTTTATATGCTTCTAGGAATTTATCCATTTCTCTCAGATTGCCTAATTTGTTGGCATATAATTGCTTATAATATTCTCTTATAGTTGTTTATTTCTTTGGTGTTGGTTGTGATCTCTCCTCTTTCATTCATGATTTTATTTATTTGGGTCCTTTCTCTTTCTTTTTGATAAGTCTGGCTAGGGGTTTATCAATCTAATTAATTCTTTCAAAGAACCAGCTTCTACTTTCATTGATCTGTTCTACCATTTTATTTTTATCTCTATATCATTGATTTCTGCTCTAATTTTTATTATTTCTCTTTCCTGCTAGTTTTAGGCTTTATTTGATGTTCTTTTTCCAGCTCCTTTAGGTGTAAGTTTAGGTTATGTATTTGAGACTTTTCTGGGTCCTTGAAGAAGACATGTATTACTGGGTAATTCCCTCTTAGGACTGCCTTTGCCGCATCCCAAAGATTTTGAACAGTTGTGTTTTCACTTTCAGTTGCTTCCATGTATTTTTAAAATTCTTCTTTAATTTCTTGGTTTACCCATTCTTTCTTTAGTAAGATGTTCTTTAACCCATGTATTTGTGGTTCTTCCAAATTTTTTCTTATAGTTAACTTCAAGTTTCATAACACTGTGGTCTGAAAATATGTATGGCATGATCACAATCATTTTGTACCACTTGAATCCTGAATTGTGACCCAGTATATGATCTATTCTGGAGAAGGTCCCATGTGCACTTGAGATGAATGTGTATTCTGCTTCTTTAAGATGAAATGGTCTCAATATAGCTATCAAGTTCATCTGGCCCAGTGTGTCATTGAAAGCCTTTGTTTCCTTCTTGGTCTTCTTAGATGATCTGTCCATTGCTGTGAGTGGGGGTGTTAAAGTACCCTAATATTATTGTATCATTATCAATGTGTTTCTTTAAGTTTGTTATAAATTGAGTTATATATTTGGCTGCTCCCAAGTTAGGGGTATAAATATTTACAGTTGTTTGATCTTCTTATTGGATAGACTCCTTTATTACGATACAGTGTCCTTCATCATCTCTTATTATAGTCTTTGCTTTAAAATCTGGTTTGTCTGTTATAAGGATAGCTATTCCAGATTTCTTTTGACGTCCATTAGCATGATAAGTTATTTTCCATCCCTCACTTTCAATCTAGAGGTGTCTTTGGGTCTAAAATGAGTCTCTTGTAAGCAGCATATCTATGGGTCTTGTGTTTTCTTATCCATTCTGATACTCTATGTCTTTTGATTGAAGCATTTAATCCATTTACATTCAGAGTAATTATTGAAAGATATGAATTTAGTGCCATTGTATTACCTGTAAAGTTACTCTTCCTGTACATTGTCTCTGTTCCTTTCTGGTCTTTGTTACTTTTGGTCTCTCTGCTCAAAGGGTCCCCTTTTGTACTTCTTGCAGGGCTGGTTTAGTTTTTCATTTTGGCTATTATGCCAAATACTGCTTTTAACAGTTTATGTACAATCTTGATAAAACTATGTGGATATTTTGGTAAGAATATGTAGACATTTTTATTTGATATATATTAAAAGGTTGGAAATTACTAAAAGCAAGTATAATATATATATTCAGTTTTAGTAGTAAAATTACTTATTTTTACTTAATTATCTAATATAAACAAATATTCTTATGATATATTGCTTGCTCTAGGAGAGGAAAGGAGAAAAGTTTCTGGTTACTTGGGTCTAAACTAATTAAATTTTGCTTTACATGGCTTAAAATATTATTATGTTTTTTAGTTAGAGATCTAGGAACAAATTTTATATTAATTTTTAATTAAACTTTTAATTTCTAGATATATATTCATATGCATTTTTAGAATACAGAAAGATCCCATGTACCACATAGCCAGTTATCCTAATTTTAACATTTTGCAGAACCATAGTGTAATATCAAAACCAAGATATTGGGGCTCAGTCAGATAAGCATCTGCCTTCAGCTCAGGTTATGATCCCAGGGTGCTGGGGTCAAGTCCTGTATTGGACTTCCTTCTCAGGGGAGACTGCTTCTCCCTCTCCCTCTGCTGCTCCCCCTGCTTGTGCTCTCTCACCCTCCCTGTCAAATAAATAAATAAATAATCTAAAAAACAAAACAAAACAAAATATTAACATTGACATTGAGACAGTCAAGGCAGAAAACATTTCCATCACCACAGAAATCCTTTGTGTCCCCCGTTTATAGTCATACTACTCTCTCTCTCCTTTTCTCTTCCTTACCGCAGGCAATCACTAATCTGCTACCCATTTTTCTAATTTTCTTATTTTAAGAATGTGATATAATTGGAATTATAGTATATATCTTTGTGAGATTGCTTTTTTTTTTTCATTTAGCATAATCTCCTGAAGATTTATTCAAGTTGTTTGGGGTATCAATAATGTTTTCCTTTATATTGTTGACTAAGTAGTATATGGTATGAAAATACCACAGATTATCATTTCATCAGTTGAAGTATATCTAGGCTGTTTCCAGTCTTTTGATTATTACTAAAAGGATATAGGTGTTAAGAGCATTTATGTACAGGTTTTTGTGGAGGTATAAATTTTTATTTCTCTATGATAAAGTCTCAAGACTACAACTGCTTGGCATGATTGTTGCATATTTAGTTTTATAAGAAAGTGCCAAATATATTCAGAGTTGTACCATTTATATTCCTGCTAGCAACATATGAATGATCCAGTTGTTTGTGTTGATCTTGTATCCTAAAACATTGCTGAATTTACTTATTGGTCATAGGAATTTTGTTTTGTATTTATTTATAGATTTTTTTAGGGGTTTTCCATGTAGAGAATCATGCAATCTGCAAAATAGGGACAGTTTTGTCTCTGCCTTTTCAATCTGTTTACTTTTTATTTTTCTTCCTTATGGCAGTATCTACAACTTGTATTCTGTCAAATATGGTAGATACATTTTCTATGTTACTAGCCTTATAATAAACATAATCAGTCTTTGATCATTAAATGTTATATTCACTATCTGTTTTGTGTAGATGGGTCTTTATTAAGTTTAGGACATTGTCCTTTATTCCTAGGTTGATTAGATTTTATGTGAAACACTTTTTCTGTATCAATTATTATGAACTTAGGGTTTTGCTTTTTTAGCCTGTTGATGTGATAGGTTATGCTATTGAATCTTTGAATATTGAGCTAGCTTTGTATATCTGAAATAAATCCCCACTGGTTATGTTTCATTATTTTTATACATTGTTAGATTCTATTTGCTAATATTGTGGAGGAGTTTTACATGTAGGTTCATGAAAGATAATTAGTCTGTATTTTTATTTTCTCACCCTCCACCTCCAGTTTTGGTATGAGAGTAATGCCAACCTCATGAAAGCAGTTAACAAATATTTTCCCTTTCCCCTTCTTTTATTTTCTGAATTATATTATATAAAGTTTCCTTTTATGTTGAGGTTTGCTTATGACAATTTTATTCCATACTTCAAAGGCTGCGTTTTTCTTCCATTGTTTTATGCTATTGTATCAGTTATAGTTTTCCACATTTTAAAAGAACATGGGAAAATACAAGAAATATTGTCAAGGAGAAAGGAGTAAAATAGAGGGCTCATAAATAAGGAATAATTTCTTTTCCAGGAATAGTTAATCCTTATTTTCTAAGTGTTAAAAAAATAACCTGCTCTGTCAATAAAATGTAGTTTCCTATCTTTCCATTTTTTCATTATGAAAAATATATATAACATAAAAGTTACATTTTAGCTGTTTTTAAGTATACAATTCAGTCACATTAAATACATTCTTATTATTGTGGGACTATTACACTTATTTAGAGAACAATCAGTCTTGGGAAGCAAAGACTGCACTTAACTCCAAACAAGATTTCCAGTAAATTGTGTTCTGTAAATTAGAATTTTGATCCTGCTTGTGGCTGGAAGATGGTCATTGACTACATAAGATATTTTTTAATAGAGGGGATAAAAGCATCATTTCATTTTGTTGAAACATCATTACCAAAAATGAGGTCTTTGATTAGATTGTTTTAACTTAAAAAGAATTCTATAATAATATAAATTCCTCTATCATTTTTAATTGTGTCACAGATATGATCTTTTCTATCATTTTGGAACATCTTACCTACCCATTTTCTACCATTATCTTCATTTATTTTGAAAGAATATTTTGGCACATAACCTTACTTCACACAATTATTTTTGGCAGTAAAATTATCAAGAAAGTGAGGATAGCAGTCCACCATTGCCATTGGATTGATTTCAATCACTCATTTATCTTATCAGTATTCTAGGTAGAATTAACATCATTTCCTTAAGCTATTACTGTACCTTATTTTTATTTTTTTTGTTCTAACTACCTCTCTAATTACTATTTTTGCTAGAAAACAGTTTTTAATATTTCCTGAAGGCAGATAAAGGGTCATCATTTTTACTTTTTCTTCATTTTATCAGATCTCATTCCGTTTCTCCCAAGTACATTAAACTTTACCTAGACCTGAAGTCTTAAAGAAGAACTGAGATAGCTACATGAGTAATTTTTAAAAATATACACACATAAAGACAAAAATAACAGATGAAATTAATATACCATGTTGGTTGTTGGGGTTGAGGAGAGCGGTAAGGATCTTAAGTATTTCCAACAGTCAAGGTTTACACCCATTTAAAAATTTTCATGATGATCCTTGGAACGGCATGCTATCATCTACGTGTTGTGGGTTCAGAAAAAAAAAAATTCAAAGAAATAAATCACCAAAAGCACTTTCCTTTTGAGACAGCTGGTATTTTAAATTATATTTATCATATTTAATGAATTCTCTTTGTTAAGAAAAAACAAATCTATAAAATAGAACAAAATAACAAAGTATGTAAAAAACAAAATCTTATTCAGTTGTATAAATTAATTGTGTATGTAAGAAAGTAGGTTAGTTGGCTAGATGTCCCAACATATATATTTCTTTATATGTAACAACATGCTTTAACATTTTATTGTAGAGAATTAATATGTGCTTTGATCTGATTTGCTTTTGTTTCTTCAGTTAAGTAAATTCATCAACTGCAAATGGATTAAAAAAGTTTCTTGTCCCTTCTCACTGCCATTGTAAATTTTTAAGATAAGGACTCTCCTTAATTATAGGGTTAAAGAACAGATCTTATGTTACTCTAACAGTGTGAAATAGACCCACTCTGAACAAAATCTCTACATAGGCTTTTTATTTAAAAGGTGTTTTTTTGTTTTTTTGTTTGTTTGTTTTTCAGGTGCTTAGAGAGATAAAATAAAGTAGAAGAAATATGGCAGATTAGTTGAAGTCTGGAAGTCACAGGTTGGAAAAGAAGACAATAAGATCACTTGACAGGTTCCCACAGGAAGCAGGAAATCTGCTTCTCCCTCTCCCAATCCGCTGCTTGTGTTCCCTCTCTGGCTGTCTCTCTTGCTCTGTCAAATAAATAAAATCTTAAAAAAAAAAATCACTTGAGGAGTAGAAATATGAACTATGCTTGAATATAGTATTCAAGAGATACAAAAATCTCTTCTGTAATTATCTCTTATAAAACCTTTGACTCTAGAAAAAATTTTCAAGTCCCTACGTCTGAGTTTGCCCTCCAAATTTGAAAGGGCCACATGGAATGAAACTTTGTAGGAAGATCATTGACTTTCTTACTTATAGTGCCCAAAACCCTGGGGCCTTTCTCACTATGTTAGGCCCAAGATTCCGGTACAACAGAAATGGGCAATGACTCAAATGAACTCGCCAATCTTAGTAAGTGGAATTTTCTAATCGAATTTAATTTGCTATTTTTATGAAAACATAAATATCACATTATTGCATTATTTAGAAATTCCTACAACTAAGAAGCTTAAGCATAAAACAGTACACAATTTACTAAATATTTTCCTATAAAAGCATGTAGGATGGCAAAATTAATAGAGCAACTACAGTGATAAAAATTGAAATCAAGTCATTATTCAAAATAGAAACTGAATTTCCAAAATTTCAATGACTTTACAAACAGATTAGCTTCTTTCACTGAAGCCTTGATAAGGCAAAAACTGGTGTTGATACTAGAAGAGTGAGGGTAGCCCATGAGCCAGAGAAATGTGCTACAGGTTTTATATCATCTACTCAGTTCCATTATATGAAAGACAACAAGTGATGTTACTTTAATGAAATGTGAGGACCTATTTGCTAAAACCTTTTTGTACATGACAGTGTTGTCAGTTTCATGTAAAATAATTTTCTAACATAAATTTATGTCCCCCTAAGGTAAATGTGCCCTTTCCCATTTCACAAAAAGATGACACTATTGAAGGAAGCTCCCACCTCTCCATTACTATTATTAATTCAAATGTCTACTGTTATTAATCCAAATACCCCATCCTACTTTAAACATGATTTTGAATGCTTATTGTATATGTCCCATTACATTAATCATCTTTTGTTTGCCAATGTTATGTTTGAATTCTTTTTCTATATCTTCCCTTGTTTGTGAAAGAAGAGCTCTAGTTTTGTCTCTGCTCCCCTGGGGAGTAATTTTAGCATTTACTGTAGCAGATTCAATCTAGCTAGCGATAAGCATAAATTTCTATAAAGTTAGTTCTTGTCCAAATGGTAATGACGTATATAAGCGTCACAAAGTTCTTCATGAGCTGCTCAAAGCCCCATCAGATTTTATTTCCATGTTAGCCTGTAATTGAGGTCGAACTATATTTACTTATAGATTTTACTTTTTGATTGATCCTGAGTATTTCACTTGTGTTTGGCATTTTGTATTTTTTTTTAATTGAGGCGTAATTGACATACAACATGTTAGTTTCAGGTATATATGTATATACACCATGCATATACTATGAAATGATTATAAGTTTAGTCATCACCATTCACCGTAAAAAGTTACATTTTGGGGGGTGCCTGGGTGGCTCAGTTGGTTCAGCATCTGACTCTTGGTTTCAGGTTAGGTCGGGATCTCAGGGTCCTGGGATCAAGCCCCACATTGAACTCTACACTCTGTGTAGAATCTGCTGGAGATTCCCTCTCTCTCTTCCTCTGCCCAACCCCCCCAACATACTCGCTCTCTCTCTGTCAAATAAATAATCTTTAAAAAAGTTACGTTTTAAAAAATTTTTATTTGATGAAAACTTTCAAGACCCACTCTCCTGGCAACTTTTAAATAGGTACTACAGTATATATAACAAATATGTACTAAATAAGTGATATTATAGTCCGTGAAAATGGACTATAGTCATAATGCAACACTACACAACCCCTTGACCCATTCATTTCACACCTGGAGGTCTGTACCTCCTGACCACTTTTACCCATTTCACCCCCTGCCAAACCTCCTCTCCTCTGGCAACGACCACTCCGTTCTCTCTATTCATGTGTTTGGTTTTATTTATTTTTGGTTGTTGTCATTGTTGTTGTTGTTTTAGATTTCACATATAAATGAGATTATATGGTATTTATCTTTCTCTGCTTTGTTTTACTTAACATAGTGCCCTCAAAGACCACCCATATTGTTGCAAATGAAAAGATTTCCTTCTTTTTTATGGCTGAACAATATTTCAGTGTGTGTGTGTGTGTGTGTGTGTGTGTGTGTGTGTGTGTGTGTACCACATTTTCTTTATTCATTCATTCATTCACTGATGGACACTTAAGTTGTTTCCATATTTTGGCTACTGAAAACATGGCTGCAATGAATGTAGGGGTTCATATAGCTTTTCAAATCTGTGTATTCATTATCTTTGGATAAGGGCCCAGAAGTAAAATTACCAGATCATATGATAATCCTATTTTATAAATTTTTTGAGGAACCTCCATATTGTTTTCCATAGTAGCTGCAACAGTTTGCATTCCTACTAACAGTGCACAGGGTTAGCTTTCCTCCACATTGTTGACAACACCTGTTATCTTTTGCATTTTTTATATGAGATATTCTGACTGATGTAAGGTAATATCTCATTGTGGTTTTGATTTGCATTTCTCTGATAATTAGTGATGGTGAGCATCTTTTCGTGTGCCTGTTGCACATCTGTATGTCTTCTTTGGAAAAATTGAGATCCTCTGCTCATTTTTTAATTGGATTTTTCTTTTTTTTTTATTTGCTGAGTTCTATGAGTTTGCTATACACTTTGGATATTAACCTCTTATTAAATATACGATTTATAATTTTTTTCCATTCAGTAGGTTACCTTTTCTTTTCTTTTTTTTAAAATGATTTTATTTATTTATTTGACAGAGAGAGAGATCAGATCACAAGTAGGCAGAGAGGCAAGCAGAGAGAGAGAGAGAGGAGGAAGCAGGGTCCCCACCAAGCTGGGAGCCCAATGCGGGCCTCGATCCCAGGACCCTGAGATCATGACCTGAGCCAAAGGCAGAGGCTTTAACCCACTGAGCCACCTAGGTGCCCAGTAGGTTACCTTTTCATTTTGTTGACAGTATGCTTTGCTGTGCAGAAGGTTTTTCATTTGAGGGAGTCCTACTTGTTTCTTTTTACTTTTTTGCCTTTGCTTTCAGAGTCAGATAAAAAAAAAATCACCAAAATTGATGTTAGGGAAATTACTGTTGATATTTTCCTGTAGGATTTTTAAGGTTTCAGATCTTAAGCTCAAGTCTTTAACTCATTTTGAGTTCATATTTATATATAATATATACTTATATATAATATGATAGTAGACTATTTCCATTCTTTTGCGTGTGGTTGTCTAATTTTCCCAACACCAGTTATTAAAGAGACTATCCTTTCCCCATTTTATATTCTTACTTCTTTGTTGCAAATTAATTCACCATAAATGTGTGGGTTTGCTTCTAAGTTCTCTGTTCTATTCTATTGATCTTTATGTCAATTTTTATGTCAAACCATATTATTTTGATTATTATAGATTTGTAATATAGTTTGAAACCAGACAATGTGATGCCTCCAGCTTTCTTCTTGTTTCTCAATATTGTTTTGGCTGGTTAGGGTCTTTTATGGTTCCATATAAATGTTAGGATGTTATGTTTTATTTCTCTGAAAAATGTCATTGCTATCCTGATAGGGATCACATTCTTCCAATCCATGAGCATGGGATATCTTTCCATTTATGTGTGTCTTCTTCAATTTCTTTCCTCACTGTTTTATAATTTTCAGTGCATAGGTCTTTCACTTACTTGATTAAATTTATTTTTAGGTATATTATTATGTTTGATGCAATTGTAAATGGAATTGTTTTCTTAATTTCTCTTTCTTTTTTAAAATTTTTTATTTTTTTAAAAATTTCTCTTTCTGATAGTTCATCGTTAGTTTACAGATTGCAACAGATTTTTGTATGTTGATTTTTGTACCCTGTGACTTTACCAAATTTATGAGTTTTAAGAGTTTTTGTGTGTGTGTGTGTGTGGAGTCTTTCAAGGTTTTTTTACATATGGTATCATATCATTTGCAAATCATGAGTTTTATTTCTTCTTCTTACCTATTTATTCTGACTGGGGATTCCCAAACTATGTTGAATAAAAGTGATAAGAGTGGGTATCCTTGTCTTGTTCTTCATCTTAGAGGAAAAGCTTTCAGTATGATTTTAGCTGATGTTACTACTTAGGGTTGGTAGCCTGCCAAGAACTATTTCCCCAATTTTTACAGTTCTGTGGATTGCAGAAACACAAGCCCCATGACTACCAGAGCTGGATGATCAATGAACATCCCCTGTGTGGACTATGCATGTAGTCTGGCTTTGGCAAGGGAGGCAGAGAGTTCAGGGCTAGGGCACATCTACTTGCTTTCTCTGGGTTGCAGGAGGGCTCAGGAAAGGGGCAAACCTTCCAGCACTATCAAGATAAAGGGAGAGCACAAAAATGGTGCTTGCCAGCACTTCTGTCCCCAGCAGAGCCCCAAAATGTCCCTGTCCCTCCAGCAGATGCTTTAAGATTAACAAATAAATCTCCACATATAGGTTAGGCACATTTTAAACTTCCGCCTTTGCACTAGTCCCCAGTGGGAGTGAGTCAACAAGCAAGATAAGTATCTTTAAGAGAAGTATCTCAGTACCTTACCAGCACTTTGGGTCACCTGGATGTGAGACTGTTGGTTTTCAAAGCCAGACATTTTAGAGACTTGTCTCTACTAGAGCTCCCAGGTGTTAGGGTGACTGATGTGGGACATGAACCCTTCAATCCTTAGGGAGAAGCTCTGGACTTCTGAGCTCTGCGATGCCTTCCAATTGTAGGTCACAGTGCCAAGCACGGAGTTTTTGGCAGTTTGCACTTCCGCCTCTCTTAACCACCTCGAGGTGATCATTTTACTATTTATTGCGAAGAATCTGCTCATCTAGTTTTCAGATTTTTTATTTTTTTAACTTATTTTATTTAAATTAAATTAGTTAACATATTGTGTATCATTAGTTTCAGATGTAGAGTTCAGTTATTCATCTGTTACATATAACCCCCAGTGCTCATTATATACGAGCCCTCCTTAATGTCCATCAACCAGTTATCCCAAACCCCCACCCACCTCCCCTCCAGCGACCTTCAGTTTTTTCCTATAGTTAAGAGTATCTTATAGTTCGTCTCATTCTCTGATTTCATCTTATTTTATTTTATTTATTTATTTTTTAAAGATTTTATTTATTTATTTGACAGAGAGAGAGAGATCACAAGTAGGCAGAGAGGCAGGCAGAGAGAGGAGGAAGCAGGCTCCCCGCTGAGCAGGGAGCCTGATGCGGGCCTCCATCCCAGGACCCTGAGATCATGACCTGAGCCGAAGGCAGAGGCTTTAACCCACTGAGCCACCCAGGCGCCCTTCATCTTATTTTATTTTTCCCTTTCTTCCCCTTTTATCCTCTATTTTGTTTCTTAAATTCTGCACGAGTGAAACCATTTGATAATTGTTTTTCTCTGATTGTAAATGGTAAGATTTAATCCTTTTGATAGCTGAGTAATATTCCATTGTGTATATGTACCACATCTTTTTTTTTTCCCATTCATCTGTTTACGGCCGTCTGAGTTCTTTCCATAGTTTGGCTCTTGTGGATATTGCTGTTGCAAACATTGGGGTGCAGGTGCCCCTTTGAATCACAACATTTGTATCTTTTGGATAAATACCTACTGGTACCACTGCTGGGTCATAGGGTAGTTTTATTTTTAACTTCTTGAGGAAACGCCATACTATTTTCCAAAGTGGCTCTACCAGTTTGCATTCCTACCAACAGTGTAAGAGGGTTCCTTCAGATCTTTTCTAGAGGATATTTTTCCATATGTAAATTTGGTATGTCAATGGGAGGAGGTGGCCTCAGGATCTTATTATGCTGCCATTTTGGACTATCCCCTTTATATGGTTGTACATGATTTATTATTTAATAGAACAACATTGTAAAGGAAATGCTTTACAAGTAATGCTAATACTTGTAAAGAAAAATATTCTTCCATCTTCTGAATGAGAATTTAAATACAAAGTTGAATAAAATCAATGATCAATGATGCCTGGAGTGCTACTATGTACTGCCCATGTGTGTTAATAGCCGAATGCATGGCAAGATCATGTGGTGAAATAAAGATGTGATACATTCAATCAAAATGATGGAGGTTGAGGTTTGTAATTGTGATGAACAAGGAATTTCATGTAATCTCTATCTTTTCAATATGGAAACTGACCTCTTGCTCTAAAAGATAGAAAGAGGAATATTCGTCAGTTCTGTACATTGCCCTTATTACACAACACAGAGTTCTCAGGTGGCTAAAGAACAGAAAAACACAGACAGGAATGCCATTAGACGTGAAAATGCACCATATGTTCTGCTTAGGATGTCAGTAGCAAAAGGATTTTTTTTTAAGTTGTGTGAATTTAAGGGCATAAATAACCATATCATGGAAATATAATGGATTAAAATTGAGCACTTAAAATACCATTGAGCAATTGCAGGCATAGATACTAAGAATACTGTGCAATTAGTGTAATTGCTCTGATAGAACACCACAACATGGAATGAAAGTAACAGAAGAAACTGAAGAAATCAGTGAACTAAACAGAATAAATGGAGGTGGCATGTTATATCTGGGCTGTACTGAGGTGGATCAATAGCCTTAGTACCTGAACTCTAGTTTTTCCCATTTTTAGAGATGAAAGATACGATGAATATATATAATTTATTACATCTTCTAGGAATTTTTCACCTTTATTCCAGCCTCCGACCTTCATTGAGTGCATCAATGTATATCTTAAAGTTCACTCTTAGACAGAACATGCTCATATAATCATTAACACATCTTTCGAAATGAGAGAGCATAAGGGGCACCCGGCATAAATTAAATTAAATTTATCTCACTAGTATGTTTACCAGTACAGAAAAATGTAAAGCTTGGTTTTGTTGTTTTCTTTCTTTCTTTCTTTCTTTCTTTCTTTCTTTCTTTCTTTCTTTCTTTCTTTCTTTCTTCTTTCTTTCTTTCTCTTTCTTTCTCTTCCTTTTTCTTTCTTTTCTTTTTTTTTTTTGCATATTCTTCTTAACTGGGATAAAAAGCTAAAAGAGATTTATTGCCCACTTATCTTTGGAAAGAGTCCAAAGGTAGTTTTTATTCCCTGTCTTGGAGAAAGGAGCATAACTGTAATTTTCTTAATTATGTGAGGTGCCACAAGTAAAAAGGTAGCAGCACCAGCTCGGTTCCCTGTGGGAGCATCAGCATCTGTGAGAGTTTGCACAATTCTTGAATTAGTAAGCTTCTCAACAGGGGGGAGCTAAGCTTGTTATTCTATTTTGGATCTGAGAAAATGTTTCAAATTTACCAGTGGCATTCCGAAAATGCCTTACCAATCACCTAAGCATTGTTGTGTAATTCTGAAATGTGCTGAAAGAATGTCGACAAGATAGATTTTTGAAAAGTAGACTTGACAATAGAATTCAAATTAGAGGAATTCAAACCTCCTTTTTTTTTCACTGTACCACAAGTTTTATAAATGTTCTTAAAAAGAGGTGCTTAGTTAACTCCATATATGGCATTTGAAAATATACAAAAGTTTACAGGTATTTTTATTCAAACACGTATTTTATTTTTATTAAAAACTTTTTAATAAAAAGAAAGGAAGAAATATATTTTTTGTTCTCTTCTTTTCTCATAAAATGATTAGTCTGTTACTCTGCAGAGTTTTAAACTGCAGGTTACAGGCATAGAAATTTGGATAAGTCTATATTCAGTTCAAAAGAGAAAAAAAGAAACATAAAAAGGCAGTTAAGCACTTATCTTTCTATTCATTGTCAAACTGCAGCAAATGCAATACACTGCTTAAACTTTAAGTAATACTGAGAACAAAAAAAGAAGTATGTATTTTATATCTGTTCACAAATAAGTTTTGGTTTGCTATATGTTGTTTTTTTAGGAGGGATAGAGCAAAGTGGAGCATGTTTGCAGGTTTGGGAAGGTGAGACTAGTAAGAGAATGGTTGAAAACTGTGTTGAGTTCAGTGAAAACTGGTGATCCATGTCCTCTTAGGAGATGGAAAAGATAGACACACCCATCAGAATTGTTTTGGCCTGCCCCCCAAAAGAGAAAACATGCCTACTGTTTAAGTAAATGAGGGTTTATATTTCTTATAAAACAAAAAGTCCATAAGTAGGAGTTACAGTCATTATTTAATGGCTCAGGGGTGGAAAGAACAAAGTTTTTCCCATAGATAGAAAAATGGGTGCTAGATTCCTAGCCATCCTGTTGACATTGAACCAGAACAAGGAAATAGCCACATCTGAACTCCTGCTCTCTTATTCAGGGATCAAAATAACTTTCCCAGACACTTCTTCAGCCAAAATAAAAGTAAGTGATATCAATCAGAACTGGTTATATATGGACACAATTTTTGAGGGTGAAAAAAGTGGGAAATGACGTTGTAGAGATTGGTTTTGAACAAGCAGGATCATTATCCTGACCTTGACACAAAATCAAAGTTATGTTAGCAAGAAAGAAGAAAAGAATTGGGGTAGAAAACTAACAGAATCTCTAATTAGATGAAATAAGTTGGAATAATTGTGGAAATGGTAGACCTTAATAACTAGTGAGAATGTTTTCCACTGAGATTAGAAGTAAGCCAAAATGGTAGATGAAAATATTGATTTATTTTTTGGTAAAAGGATAGATCTTGAGATAATGCATGTCTTCTTAACTTCAATAAAAATTAAAAGTAAGGGAGTTGAAGTGATTTGAAAAATATGAAAAAGAGCAATCAGGAGAAAAGGGAGATGCATTGTGTTAAGGAAAAGTATATGCAATTTAATTCTTAATGATAGCCTGAGATCATTTAGTTAGAGGCATTGGACTTTCTTCAGTGATTTCACATACATCAGAGCTGACAAATTTTTGCCTCTCTTCCAGCTCTACAACACCCTCTCCACCCAGGTGAGGAAACATAAGATTTCTTAATTCTGCAAAGATTTCCAACATTTCCTTGAAGATGATATACTATTGATTTTCTGCAAATGTTATAATTCTAGCGCAATGTTTTTCAACCTTCACAATACTGATCTTTTGGTTGGGTAATTGTTGTAGGGACTGTCCTGCGCATTACAACAAATTTGATGCCATTTTGGGCTTCTGGCAGCATCCTTGGCTTCCATTCACAGGATACCACTAGCAACTACACTTCCCTTTCTCCCCTCCTCCTCTTTGCCAAGTTTGTGACAATGAAAAAGGGTTTTCTGGTATTGCCTAATGGCCTTTGAGGGGCAAAATACCCTGGGTTGAGAACCACTGTTATGGGTCATTAGCAAAGGGATCACCTAGATGCTTGATGCAAATGGATACTCTAGGACTCTACTCTGATTAACCATATCAGAATATGAATTTTAACAAGATACTCCACAGAATTCACATGCACGTTAAAGTCTGAGATACTCAGATCTATAACATGCTAATAGACTTTAAGTTCTTTTCTCTCATCCAATCTCCAACATTTGTTGTCCATTTGACAGACTGCAGCCAGATCAATCCACTAGTAACTGAACATTTGAAATTGTTTCCTCTCCCTGGTTTTTGAAGCTTTCCATGATCAAAACTCCAAATAACTTTAGAATATAATTTCCTAAGTATCTCATTCAAAAATTGGACATTCCACCCAAACTCTATTCAGTAGTTAGTGCCTTCCATGTTCTGAATCTTCCTGTTGAAATAGTTTGCACAACTTAAGGCAACCAAACAGAAGTCCAAACTCCTCCAGAAAACCTTCCTTCTTCTTTGTACTTAAACTCTTCTCTCTCTCCACTCCACATTTATTTTGTGTGTGTGTGTGTGTGTGTGTGTGTGTGTGTATGTGAAGTAGAATACAAAACATTGAGTATTGAAGTTAAATAGACTGGGTTAAAATGTGATTCTGCCACTTAATATGATCTTTGGCAAAGTAATTAATTAGCTTCCTTAAGTTTCAGTTGCCTCACTTATAAGTTAGGTGTACTATAATCTGTTCATCAAGAATTGATTTGACAATTAAATGAGATAATGTGTGAAAAGACCAACACAGATAGTACTGAACAAATAACAGTCTTAGCCATTATTAATGATAATGATAAAAATAAAAACATAATTCATATACTTTGTTAAACATTAAACAATATTGAAGTGTTTGAATTAAAAAGTAATACTTTTTATATTGTTCCACCATTTCATTCAACAGCAGAAACCACTATAAAATATTAACTATCATTTACATATCAATTTAGAAGTATCTAATTCAGTTTATGTCACCATATATTATTTACACTGGTATTTCCAACACACAGAGTAAACAATTAATATTTGTTGTTGAGAGAATTTAAATACATGCCTTAATTTTACTATCATATAATTAGAGCCTGGAAGTCAGAATTTATGCCTCATTGCTTTCTATATCCCCACAGGAGCAAAAACAATGCCTGAATGTAGTAGAAGCTCAAGAAATATCTGTGGACCCCTACATGGTTGACTAACTGGTTAACCGTGGAGAAATATTTAAATTAATGGGTGTTCAAAACCCAAAGGGAAACTCTATCGTAGAAAAATTAGTTTCTTTATGTTTACATCTCACTCTCTTTTCCTTTCAATGATGAGAAAGATGTTTTTTCTATAACAAGGTGGTATATGCTACAAACTTGACAAAATATTTTTCTTTAGCCATCTGCTTTCCCATTTACCACAAATGGAAACTTAATATTCCAGTATAAACAGTCATCTTGAAGAGAACTATTTGCATCCCCAAATGTTCTTCTCCTGTTATGGATCCCAAGTAAATCACCTTCCTCTCAAAGATACAAACATTATAGATAATATGTCATAATTATTTTCATCACCAAGAATCACTAGCTATTTGCCAGTTGATAGAATACCATTTAACTTTTCCCAGTTGGAAATGTCAGTCAGCACTTGATCTTGTATTATGTGCAAATGCATAATGACTTTCTATTAAAGACAGATAATTTTGAGGTCTGCTTCAAAGTGCATCATTAGTTTCATTTTTTAAAAGCTAACTACATTGTTGTTCTCAAGAATTATTGATGGAACCTGCTTTTAGATGTTCAAAAAAATGCTCATAATTATTCTACTTATCTTGGAAAATAAGCTACTTCCTTTAGTTGTGTTTAACACCTGTGTTCAAAGCATTGAATTCTTTCCAGACATTAAATAAATTATATTCATAGAGCTACAGAGGTTCAAACTCATCAGAACAGATGGTTTTTATGGGAAATACAGTGCAATGCCTTGGTTTCGGCTCTAAAACAATGACTGTTTTCAGGGGGTAATACTTGGTACTGGTTGTGTCAAAAAAAAAAAAAAGATGACACAGCATTTTCTTCTTCTTTTCACTTATCAACTCCAAACCAAATTCTGCCAATCCTAATCGTTGTTTTCAAATTTTCCTTTTTTTTTTTTTTTAAGATTTTATTGATTTATTTGACAGAGAGAGATTACAAGTTGGCAGAGAGGAAGGCAGACAGAGAGGAGGAAGCAGGCTGCCTCCATTAAGCAGAGAACCCGATGTGGGGCTGGATCCCAGCACCCTGAGATCATGACCTGAGCTGAAGGCAGAGGCTTTAACCTACTCAGCCACCCAGGCGCCCCTCAAATTTTCCTTATACTCTGAATATTTCTGCCTATTTTTGCTATTCATCTTCTTTACTTTGAAATACTTTCTTTGGCTTCCAGGCAACGGCTACTTTCAGGCTCTGTTTTTATCACTGGCTGTTCCTCTTTTGTCTTTGTTTCTCTCTGCTCTTTACCCTCATGTTCCCCTGGGTTTAGCCCTAGATTGCATCTTTTTTCTATCTTCCCTCAATCCCTTTATAAACAGTCATAAACATGCATGGCACTCAAGTTTATATCTTGAGCTCGGCTTTCTATCCTGAACTCCAGATACTTAAATACGAATTGCTGCTCTATATGCCTGCTTGAGGTTTTAGGAGGTGAGTCAAAATGAACATGGCAGAAACTGAGCTTGTGATCTTTCTCCGTAAGCCCTTTCCTCTCATGGATTTTCCAGTACAGTTTATGGCAAGTCCATCTTTTTAAGACCAAAATTCTAACAATCATTTTTTACTATTTTTCTTTTTTTTACATCCCACATCCAATTCATTAATTCATCTGAAGCCGCTACCTTCAAAATATATCTTTCCATCTCTATTCTAGCCAAGTTTTCATTAGTAATGCACTGTCACTGTGGGTCAAATCTCCATCACTCTCGCTAATGTTATTATTGCAGTAGATTCCTTACTGGTCTCATTTCTCTGCCTCCTTTCATTCCCATCTATTCTCAATGGGGAAGCTAGAGTAAGTCTGTTTTAACAGAGAGATCATGCCAGATCATGCCACATGTCTGCTTAAAACTCAACAATGAATTCCCATATCACACTAAGTAAATGTCTAGAGTGATCTTTCCCCATATTTTCACACAGCTGAGTCCCTCCCCTCTTCAGGGTTCTCAGGGAAACTTTGCATAAGCATCAATATAACATGACAACCCTCTCCAAGACTCCTGACTTTTTTATCTTTATAACACTTACTGCTATCTAATATACTGTATCAGTGGTTCTCAAAGTGTGATAGCCAGACTAACTGTAGCATCCTCACCTGAGAGCTTCTTAGAAGTGAAAATTCCCACCCCTCAATTCATGCCTACGGAGGCAGAAATGTGAGGAAGTGAGACCAGCAATCTAAATTTTGACAAGCCTTTCAGGTGATTCTGATGCAGGCTAATTTGAGAACAATCCTATATGCTTTCTTCATTTATTATGTTATATGTATTGTATATTATATTAAATAGCATATATATCTATATAAGACATAATGTCTCCTTCCCCGAAGGGTAAATATTATGAAAGTATCATGAGGAAGAATTTATTATTATTTTGTTAACTGCTGCTTCCAACAGTGGCTGGCCTACAGGATGTGCTTCACAAATATTGTTAAATGAATAAGTAAATGGAGGACTTCACATCTTCATTCCCCTCCCCCTGTTCTTCCCTCTGTCTATAATGTTCTTCTTTCTTTCCTTGTCTAAATAAGTCAGGCTGTATTTCTACACTTCACTCATGTAGCTGCTGTACTCTCCTTGAAATTCCACGACTTATTCCCTGCAGCCTAATCTTTTTAAGCACTTCTCTGTTTGCTTATAGGAGATTTTCTGTCATTTATAATAACATGACACATATAACTAAGTTACCTACTTGAATGTCTACTTTCTCCACTACAAAATAAATTCTTTTTTTTTTAAAGATTTTATTTATTTATTTGACAGAGAGAGAGAGATCACAAGTAAGCAGAGAGGCAGGGAGGGGAGGGGGCAGGCCCTCTCCTGAGCAAGGAGCCCGACGTGGGGCTTGATCCCAGGACCCTGAGATCATGACCTGAGCTGAAGGCAGAGGCTCAACCCACTGAGCCACCCAGGTGCCCCAAAATAAATTCTTTGAGGGAAATTTTTTTCCACATATCTACACCATTCCAAAATACAGAAAACAGAGTAACTCCTCAAGCAATATTTCCTACATTATTGAATTAAACTTGGACGACTGTCATCAGAGTTGTAAAACAATTGAAGACAACAGAACTTAATTTAAGAAAAACATTTTGATTGTTGGCAAGATATAGAGTGTCGAAGAAAATCAAGGGAAGGTAGGAAGGCAGGCTTTATGAGGGTCTAGGATCAAGAACCAGAATGCCTTTCTGAAACAAGGCAACTTCTTCCTCAGTGTTGATTGACGTGGGACTGGATGCACTTTACAGACAGATGTCCTTCCCTCTCAGTGGGAAAAAACAGGAAACAAGGCCTATGTGTTTCCCATTTCAACCGCAAACTGAAGACTTACTGACATCACTCTATATCTTTTCCAATTTTCCAGGTGAGAGAATCTGATTGGTCTGCTTCAGTTAGGGACTCAATCCTGATCAAATAAACTATATCCTTAGAGTTTATTCTCTGAGAATGGGTGGGGGAATGTTAGGCAACTTAATATATCCTATGACTTCACACACACACACACACACACACACACACACACACACACACAATTTTAAATATATATAACCATATAAAAGATTGCATAAATTTATATATGAGATAAGATTCTCCACTACTGGGCGCCTGGGTGGCTCAGTGGGTTAAAGCCTCTGCTTTCGGCTCAGGTCATGATCTCAGCGTCCTGGGATCAAGGCCCTCATCGGGCTCTCTGCTCGGCAGGGAGCCTGCTTCCTCCTCTCCCTGTCTCTCTGCCTGCCTCTCTGCCTACTTGTAATCTCTCTCTCTCTCTCTGTGTCAAATAAATAAATAAAATCTTTAAAAAAAAAAAAGATTCTCCACTACTGTTATTACTATTAGATTGAATGCATAAGCACTGAAGAAATGCAGGAGACTTACAATTTTAGCATGGATATAAGTACATAATACAAATACAAAAACTGAAAATCTTTATAAAACTGCATATAGAGGAACTTGTATGGTTTGAAAATTTTCTAGGAGCCAGCCAAATCTAATTTGATATATCTGTCTCATTAAAGTAACGGTAAAAGAAAAAAGGATTGTTTCCTTTTCCTCTGCATCTGATAAGTGACATTTTAGGAACAGCAAGCCCAACAATTCTCTCATTTATAATAAAGTGCTTGTTAATTTTGATTATCTCTGTTGTGTCAAACAAGGAATAGAGTATATGCTGTCAACTTGTATCCTGTGCACAGGAAATAAAATAAAATGAAAATAACTATAACATGTGCTTGATACAGAAGAGGGTATTGAAAACTATAGAGGGTAAGATATTGGTCACACAATTATAATTTTCTCTGGGGTAAGAGAAAAATCTCATATCACTGCATACTTTGTAATCATTCATATACAGAAAAAGTGGCCCCTAATCCTGGTGAATTCTGTAGGTACAAAGAAAGAACCAGAGGCCACAGAATTTCAGAGAATTTTGTATTAAAATGTTATATGCAGCTCAGCTTCCTGGCATTGGTGTTCATACAAGCAAATGAAGACTCTCTACATTAAGTGCCTTTACTAGATAGACAGTAGGGACCCTTTTTTAAAACACTAGCACCTACAGTGCATTCAGGTATGAATAAAGCAGGCCAGTAATCCATTTTTTTAAATCTCTTTCTACTTACACTCATGCTTTCTCCCTTCTGGGAAGAGCAAACTTACAGATCTGGAGCAGATTTTAGACCACTCTTTCTTCTCTGGCTGTCCATGAGTATTATTCTAGCAGTTTCCCTAGCGCAAAGAACAGGACCAAGTAAAATATTTCCAAATATATATATATAAATTGTTAAATTACTTTCTAGATCTCCTGCCTGGTTAAAATAATGAGTACATTTGGAAGACTAACTATTTATAAACTTCTAGTTGGGTAGTGTAGTCCTCCATGGTGTAACCTAAATAAATAATAGCAGACATGCACATCTGAACTGAGCATGTTGCTTGAATAATTATTTTCTTTTCCCAGATTATCTAGATTTACTTGTCATTGAGCTTCCTGAGTTGGGGGCCATGTTGTAGTTTATCTTCCATGCAGAGCCTAGCCCAGTGCCTACCATACAGTAGGTCTTCAGTGAATGCCATTTGAATGGACTCATCTGTTCGGTTATTGATTTACACTTACAGAATTGATTGCATAAAAGATACTCTCTACACATGATAAACAGTAAGAGGAAAGTACAATTTTATAACTCTTCAGCAATGGGCTTAAGGTCGGCCATTTCTTTGCTTTGTTTTCCAAGAAGGGAATAATAAAATGAAATAATGATAGACCGTTCATTTACCTGTCAGTTCTTCTGACACTTTTCTGAGATCATTTAGGTCTAATGCAGTTCTTTTATTTCCTTTATAGATGCCGATGTTTTTAATAGAAAAAAAGAAAGACTCTCCTGAAGTCTATTTGGAGTTTTCTGCTTTCTCTCAGACACTTTGATGTATTTCAAGAAACATAGCACTTAAAAAGTGCATTGTGTCCTCATGCACATTCACCCCCCTGCAAACCACCGTCAAAAGAAAGGAAAAAAAAAAAAAGGCAAGTGTGGGGCTGATATATTTAGTTTTTATTTCTCCCTTTTACACTCCTTTTCACAGCCTCTCTGATGTCGTCTCCCTGCCATCTCGCACATGCTAGGACTCTGAAAATTGTTTTCACTACTGTAAAACCACTGAAGAAACATGCTTCACAGCCTGATGAACTCTCTTTGTGGTTGTGAATATACCTTATTCACTCAATAATTTTCAGCAGGAAACAGTGAAATATGTGACAGTGGAAGGTCCAGGCTTGACACTGCTCCATACACACTGTTTTCCTTCATGTAGACGTAGCACATTTACCCTTGGCATGACATGCATTGGAAGAAATCAAGATGGTCTGTAAGGGTAAAAAGGTTATATTGTATCTTTTATTCTTCTGAACATTTTTAAATACTACTTTAGAAATACTTTCAGGGCTGTATTCAGCATGAGGAAGCTAATATTTTCTTAGTGTTTCTATTTATGAGGCAATAAATGAGAATTTGTCGATGTAACAAGATGTAAGGTTGTATTTCTTAGTGGTATTAATATAGCATTACAACTCAAATTAACTTACACACAAAATAAATTAGTTGGTTCAAGTCACTGAAAAATCCAGGATGTTTTGGCTCAGACATTGTTGGATTCAGGGCTCAAGTGATATCTTTAGGGATGCTTTTCTCTCAGTCTCTTAAATAGACTGTCTTCCAGTGGTGGGTGTGATGGTGGCCAATGACCTTCATCCTGACATCATAACGGCTCTGTGGAAAAAGAATCCTTTTAAGGCATAGGCAGAAAAACCCCCAATAGCATGTAGTTTGGACAGTTAGTGTAACATGTGTACCCATGAACTAACCACTGTGCTAAGAAGATTAGGTAATTTTGCTGAGAAGGCCTGGGTAATGAGACCATGTGGGGCACCTCAAATAGAACTATATGTGTTTCCCAAAGAAAAGAATTTGTAACCAGAAAGAGTGAAGGTATCCTGAACAAGCAATAACAGTGGGTATCTACAGCTGACATATGATATTATGCTTCTTTTAATGATGAAGAAACCAAAATGCAAATTTTCATAACTAGGCTTAAATCACACTGACATCTGATATCCTAGCAAGCAGCAGAAGAGACTAGAGGTACCCTAGCTGCTTAGATTTGAGTCCTATGAGCATGTGCCTTTCCATAATTCAAAATCTAGCAACATTGATATTTCAGTTACTTGACCAATTTCTTCAGTGCTTTGCCGACACAAAAATTCAGCCTTGTCTGTGATATTATGTTGTCAATGAAAGATGCATGGAAAGATGCACCTTTGCCTAACAAAGATAATGAAGGAAGAGGAATCATTAACTGGTATGTGCAAATGATCTACTGCTATAATTTAGATCCCAAATTAATATTTATTTATTTCCTTGAAAAGTCTAATTTAATCCCTCCTACTCCAGGCCACAAAATCCTGAGATTAAAAAAAGATAATATTAATAGTAATAACCTTTTTCTAGTTCTCACTTCTCATTCATTCCCCCACCCATCCCAATATGTGTTACTACATATTAAATTTTAATTATCTGAAGTAATGTTTGCATTTCAGGTACTCACGGCGAATGCTAGTATAAACTCATTTCCTTCTCTCCTGTCCTGGACTGCTTTGTTGGTTGCATGCATTCACTTTGATTGCTTGAAAGGCTGGTGACACATCCCCTGCCCACCACCTGATACCAATCTTGAGAACTTAACAAAGTTTTATTAAATACCTACTATGTTTCAAAACTACACTAAGTACAAGAGATGTAGTTTTGGATGGGTAAGACAGAAACATGGTCCTCTGGGTCCTATCGGGGGAAAAATAGTTATTAAGTGAGTGTTATCCCTATGTCCCAGATCAACTATTGACAAACATGGTATTTGTCTTTTTCTTAAGAGATTATGTCATTTTATTATATGGAATAAAAATCTCCAAGTCTAAAATGACCTGAGAAATAGCTAATGAGTGTCTATTGAGATTAAATTTGTGGGATACTCATTTCCACATTTACTGATCTAGTATTCGATGCATAAATATTTGTAATGTCAGATTTAAGATCAACCTTGAGAAAATTTAAGATTTGAAATTTTATTTGATCATATGTCCTTACAAATTTTTTTAAGGCTGAATCCTTTTATTTCTTCCCTGAGGGGGCGGCAGCTACAAGCAATGACTAGCTTCTTCCTTTCTGCACAAAATATGAAACAATTCAGAAATAAGACAAAGAGATTAACATATCAAAGGGATTAACACATAACCTCTGAGAAAGGAAAGTTGGATGATTTCTCTGACTTCTCTAGGAATCTGTACTTAATGCAGAATTAGGAAGCCTTTACCAATCCACCTGCAAGTAATGTTGGGCCAGGATAGGCTTTTTTCCAGTCCCTGCTGAATGAAGAAGTGGAGAAGATGTAAGCACATACTTCTGTGACAATGAAATAAAAAAATCTTACTCCATGTTTAATGTTTGCTGAAAGCTTTCGAGCTCTGTCCATCCCTTTTACACTCTTGCATCACATCTGGGAAAGCCATTAGGAAAGCCTACATGATCCCCCACTTTGGCATTGGCAAAACCATGCCTGCCCTGGCCTATGCATGCACAGAGGAAATCTCACTCCAACCCCACACCTGACCTCATTAAAGCCTAAGCTAATCACACATCTTGACTCTCTCATATCATTGAAGAAACTGCTTGGGAGCTTTCCCTGCTATCACTAGAAAGCTTCATTGTGTCACTCTTTAATATTCTGCATGTGTATGTGGATGTGTGTGTTGAGAGAGAGAGAGAGAGATAACACTAGCCTCAACATTCAAATCAAATTTTATGTGGGAGGACCATCCTGTTCTGAAGACTGCCACATCAGGCAGCTTTTCTCCAAGACAGAAGTGAAAGGATAAAGAAGTAAGGGTTGGTTATATAGGACTAGTTCCTCCTTTCATCTAACATGTCAGCAAGCCATTCCTTCCCCCTCGTAGGTGGAGGCACTGAATGAGTGCTGGGGAGAAGTTAAGAAATATAAAGACTTTGGATGAAATACTCTATATGGAAGGAAACATCAACATTGGGGAAGATCGCTCATGTTTTCCAACTACTTGGATGCTATTTCAGTTCCCTGTTTTCCAGCCCCCAAAATACAGCAGTCTCCCCTAACCTGCAGGGGATATATTCTAAGACCCCAGGGGATATTTCAAACCACAGCTGGTACCAAACTCATACGTACTAGATTATTTTTCTTATACATATATACCTATGATAAAATTTAATTTATAAATTAGGCACAGTAGGATATTACTAATAATAACTAATAATAAAATAGAATAATTAATATATTGTAATAAAAGTTATATGAATGTGATCTTTCCTCTCACTCTCTCAAAATATCTTGTTATAGTGTTCTCACTCTTCCTCTTGTGATGATGTGAGATGATAGAATGCCTGCATGATGAGATGAAGCAAGGTGAATGACATAGGCACTGTGACATAGTGCTAAGCTATTATTGACATTGACCTTCTGACAATATGTCAGAAGGAAGGTCATCTGCTTTTGGACTATGGTTGACAGGGGTAACTAAAACCAAGGAAAGTGAAACCCCACGTAAGGATCTTATAGACATCTCTTGGAATTCTAACTTCCACTCTCAAGTCTGTGGCATCCCAGGTTCTTGACTATTCATGCCTCCACTCTTCCCAACAAATCGTACTTTTTGATTCTTTAGATGATCAAAGCATTTAGCTAGAAAACAATAGAATTCATACATGTTAATAAAAGTATTCTTGCTTAAGAATTAATATATTAGTGTTTCTCCCTGATTTGTGCATTTTGGGTCCATTTCCTCAAGATCATGTCTCTTTCCAGGCAAGAGACTCTCATGGTAAGGGTTTATGAACACTGCATAATCAGTGTAAAGATCTTTCACCATTCCTCCAATCAAATCCTACCCAAAGGGATTGTTCTGACCAGAGAAATAGATCTTCTAAGCTCTGGGCCATATTCAAAGAGATAAA
Organism: Ailurus styani; assembly: GCA_002007465.1. Lineage (NCBI taxonomy): Eukaryota > Metazoa > Chordata > Mammalia > Carnivora > Ailuridae > Ailurus > Ailurus styani. The sequence continues at coordinate 4,971,496 of LNAC01000092.1, read as the reverse complement.
TCAAAAAGCAACTGGTTTCTAAAGTTCCTCTTGAAATGAATATCATAGCTATTTGTTAGCAGCCTAGCAGAGCAAGAAATAAGATACCAAATAAAGTGTGAAAAATAGTTTTAAAATTTTCATGTCCCAGATTTAGCAGTTTCTGTTAAATAGGCTCAAGGGAAGTTTACATGAAATCTTAATATATTATAGATAGCATTTTTGAGACTATTAGACTTGATAAAACTTAAAAGTGCCCTTTTATAGTGTTACAATCAGAATTTACATATATCTTTCATAGGCGAATACACGAAATTTCTTTTAATGTTACTTTTTTTTTGTAGTAAAGATTGTGAGTATGTCTAGGATAAGGCATGATGCATACAAGTTTTTGGTTTGGCTTTACAACACAAATGTTGATGCTGAACTGAGCTAAAGGCAGTCATTTATTTCTCTTGTGCAAATAATATACTATGTGTCCACTTCATAAAACAGGAACCCCCAAATGGCATCTCTAACTCTCCTTCTAAAGCATGTGTGATGCTTTTATATTTTCCTTATTGTTCCCTGGTCGTCCACCTCAAAAGGTAGAGAAAAACTACCTCCACCACTAAACACATGGAAGGTGAGTCCTCAAATAGGTTACTAGTTATTATCTTGCTTGACAAGTTTTATCTAGCAGTGGTATAATATTTAAAGCTGAGTAAAAATGGCTAGGATTTTGTAAACTACCACTTAATTCACTATTTAGGCTTCCACACTCCCCTGAGAGCGTTTTGTATCATTAGATTCCAAAATCATGTCTTTATACCTATAGAAAATAATTTCTTCTGCAAGTTTCTTTTCTCCTTTTGCTTGTTCTTAAAATGTTACATATTCCTTGGATTTTCTATTTTAGGAAAGAAGTCCTAGTGTCTCCTGGAAAGTTCAAGGTTCAACCACCACACTGTAAACATTTACCTAGAGCCCAGATTTCTAACTTCAACCCCATATAGAGAGCTTTTAACATGGAAGTAAAAATACAAAAGAAGAAACTATGTGTGTGTGTGTGTATATATATATATATATATATATACATATATATATGTATATATGTATATATATGTATATATGTATATATATGTATATATGTATATATGTATATATGTATATATATGATAGATATCTAGTCTATAAATATTTATATATATATAGAAATGATAGATATCTATATATAACTGGATAGATATCTAGATATCTATGTATATCTATATCTATATCTATATCTCAGCTTACATTACATTGCATAATTTTTCTACCTAGAATTCCCAGCCTTCCGTTTTTCACATGATCATCTTTTAAGACTCAACCCAAACATCAACTATCTCTTTTCCATGTGAATTTCATCTCTTCAACCTCTCTTCCTGTTCATATTTGCATTATTGTATATGTGATACTTTATTGAGTTTTACTTATGTAAAAATTTCTGCCTAATATATTGAGGTCTCTTAAGAAAAAGGATGTTGTCAGTGAAAGGTTTATATGTTTTTGGTAAATTTTAAGTTATTTTTAAAAGCTTTTTTGGAAGTTATGGATATGATAGTATTTAATAAAATGCAAAATTCTTTCAAAGTGTAGCTGAAATAACAGATTTTTATTGATGGTATGTATTTTTACAATCCATAGAAAATAAACTTCTACTTCTTCATATGGTTTCTTCATATTTTTGATATTAATAGCCTGGGAATCAATAATGAGGGATTATATATTTTTATAAAAAATATACATTGAGATATACAAAAGGCTTCTTGAAGCACAGGTAAGTGACATGTATTATTTTTGGGCTTGATTAACATGATATTTAACTGTGACAAAAGGATATAAAATTGGTCTGAAACAATTTCTATTCACAGGGCCATAGTGTTTTTTATTCTGTGTTATTCTTTCACACTACTGTGAGTTATCTATGAATTGCAGTTTTATACCTGTGCGTGTTTTGATGTCGTTTAGTTTTCGTGTTCTGTTTTTTAGATACTCCATAATAATTCAGCTAACATGATTGGCCTAAAAATCCTGAAACATTTTTCTCAAAGACAGAATCCCAAATATTTTCTTTTAGGGGAAATATTCCTGGAATTAACTAAACGTATATAAGATATTGTTAATGGAAATTAAAAAAAATATTTAAACTCTTCTGTCTCCTTTAATAGTTTACAAGTGTAAGAATACTTTGCATCTTCATTTGAATTATTTTCTCCTCTTCCTGCCTGGGAATGCCTACTCTTAGAAATCTCCCCATTAATTTTCTTAGGGTTTGACAGGATATTGAAAATCAGATTGCTGGAGTTTGGTGAGAGCTAATGTAAATAAGAGTCTTTTTAAAAAAGATATATGTGCAATGATCAGGGTTCAATAAAGCAAAGAAAGGAAAAGCTATTTTCCTTTATATTCAGTTCTTATTCAGAGGCCTTTATATTTAGTTCTTTATATTCAGTTCTTTACATTCAGTTCTTATTGGGGATTGTGTACTACAGCATTGGAAGCTTAGAGAACTTATGTCCAGACAAATGGGGCTAATTGTGTTGAATTTTTGCATGAAATCTGGATGATTTGGATTAAGTTTTCTTTTGCCTATACGACAATTTGCAATAAGAAGTAAACACATATATAATATACTGATATTAATATTAAAGTGGAGAATTTTATCCTTGATGTTAGCAAATAATGTGACATTTGTAAGTCCGTTACTCAATAAATTTATAACATTTACCCTCGTTTTTACCCAGTCTAATAGTCTTCTTTTTGGAAGTTTCAAGCTTACCTCTGTTATTATTTTTTTTCTATTGAGAGAATTTTCTTTAGCCATTCTTTAAGGGTAGATCCGCTAACAACAAATTCTCTTAGTTTGTCTGACAATACCTTTATGTCCTCTCCATTCTTAATTTTTTTTTAGGAATTAAGAAATATTTCTACAATATTTGTGGTTGAAAGTTCTTTTCTTTTAGTACTTGAAAGATATTTTGCTACTTCTTTCTGGAAGAAGATGAGAAATCTGCTGTCATTTGAATTGGTGTTCCCTTAGAAGTACTGCAAAATTTCTCTCTAGTTGCGTTCAAGATATTTTCATTGTCTTCAGTTTTTAGAAGTTAAATTACAATGTGTTCTAGCTTGAATTTATGTGTTTATCCTTTTTGAAGTTTACTTGGCTTTTTAAATCTGTAGGTTTTGTTCTTCCACAAGTATGGGAGGTTTTCAGCCACTATTTTGTTGAATATTCTTTTAGTCCTATTCACTCTCTTCTTTCATTCTGGGAGTTCAATGATAGAGACTTACGTCATTTGTTATTGTCCTTGATATTATTGCTTTGTGTTTTTTTTGGGGGGGAAGGGCTCTATTTTCTCTCTGTTGTTCAGATTGATCAATCTGAACAAGTCCTCAAGTTCACTGATTTTGTACCGTGTCATCTCTACTATTAAGCCCATTCAGCAATGGATATTACATTATGAGACATGAGACTTTGGATGTTATTCAGTTTTCTCTTTTAGTAGGCATACTTCCTGTTGAGGTGTAGCAAGCCAGATTTGGGTGTGTGTGTTTTTTTGTTGCTGTTTTTTCCTCGTGTGTGTGTGTGTGTGTGTGTGTGTGTGTGTGTGTGTGTGTGTTTGTGTGTGTGTCTTTCTGCTGGACCTTACCTATGCTACCTCAGGAAAAGTGGTGAGAGCTGACTCAGACTGCCATGGGGTGAAAATTCAGGGAGGCATTTTCTGGCGAAAGTGGAGAACCAACAACGCTGACCTGTTGTTCCCAGTGGAGTTATAAACTCAGCTTCCCAGTGAGCTGACATCAGGGCAGAGGGAACCAGAGGAGTGACTCACACCCCGTTTTGCTACAGGGTGGGGCAGAAACAGCCTTTAGCGCATGACTGCTTGCTTCATTAGGGGACTAACAGGACCTTGACAAAGAAAAAGGAGCATCATCTACTTCCACTGAATACAGGATGGAAGATCAGAAATGCCACTGCCTGTTTCTGTGCAACGTGGGTGGGGAGAGGAGAAGATCAGCTCTGCATTCAGCCCAGTTAAAACTACAGAACCAGAGTGTGGTGATTTTTCCATTATGTTTGGCTGAAATAGGGTAAGTGTTTCAAAAAAGTTTGTCTGTTGTGAGGCATATTTTTCCGGGTCTTTTGACTGGGGGAAAAGACTTAAAATGTTTTTTGTTAGTTTGTTTTGCCAATGCCTATTGGTAGTTCCAGGTTAGGGACTTCTAGAACCCTCTGACCAGGATACATGAGGGGATAAGAAATTAAGGGAATTCACCACCAAGTATGGAAAACCCTAGATAGTGTGCCTTCTTCTTAAAAAGTATTTTATTTGTTAATTTTTAGAGAGAAAGAGAGAGAGCGTGCATGAGTGGGGGTAGGAGAAGGAACGGGGAGGGTTAGAAAAAGAGAGAGAGAGAGAATCCCAAGCAGGGGATGCTCAGCCTTGGAGCCTGATGTGGGGCTCAATCTCAGGACCTTGAGATCATGACCTGAGCTGAAATCAAGAGTCAGAAGGTCAAACAACTGAGCGACCCAGGTGCCCTGGCAGTGTGCCTTCTTTCCAGTTTTCAGACTGTTCTCGTTGGTTGTGTCACATCCAGGGTTTTGTTTGTGGTTCAGAAGAATGTGGATCATCCATCCTTACTGTAATACCTATTTCTGTCTATCATCACTTCACTCTGTCCACCTTCTATTGATGACCATGTAGTCTCCTACTCATACTTCGCTTTTTCCCAGAATTTTCTCAACTCCTTCTGTAAGCTTCTGGAGGCTATTTCTTAAATAGGCATTCTTAGCTACCCACAGACAGAAGCCATTTTACCTTCCTTTGTCTTCTTTCCATCAACAACATTACCTGTGAAGCCTTGTGAAAGTGCATCCTCCTGTTTGTGCAATTTTTGTGATGGATTCTCAAAAATCACACTGTGTTAGTTTCATATTGATCCAAAGATACTGTGCTAATGTTGGAAAAATATCCACCCCTCAGGCCCACACCTATTCAGGAGGTACCAGATAAGTCATAGTGATTTAAAAAGGATCACTTTCACTTCTAAAAGCTCAAAAGTTTTTCATGTAAGTATGCTGAGTTGAATAGTATCCTGCAAACATTCATATCAACTCAGAATGTGTGAATGTGACATTCTAGAAATAGAAATTTCTTATTCTAGAAATAGTCTTTATGGAGATAATCAAATTAAGAGGAAGTCATAATGGGAAAGAATGGGCCTTAAATCCAACATGATTCATGTCATTATGGTAGGAAAATTTGGACAGAGAGATATACAAGAGATACCTGAATGATTTGATGAAGTGCATTTGCTTAGCTTCTACCCTGTGCCCAGAATAGTGAAGTCCTGAGTTCATAAATTAATCATAGAAAACAGAAAGATAAAGCAGAACGTAGTAAGTGGATTGTGATAAATGATTTTCCCTTAACTTTTCCTTAGATAAGGGACATGTATATTTTTATTGAATTATTACATATCTTTAATTTAGGTTGTTTGAGTCAAATTCCAGAACTCTTTCATACTTACTCCTTTGTCTTTTCACTGAGTATATCATTTCCTATTGTTCATTTCTGAGAAGTCAAAAAGCAAAACATATGATAAAAGCTAGCACCAGTTTATTGAGTTCTGTTGGTTATGCTCATCAAAGGAACAGTGAATGAAAACCAAAATGGTTTATGACTGAATCTGTGGATGATTTTGTCCTCATTTCCATGATCCTCACATTCACCAGTTTAAGTGTTAAGGTTTTGTCGTAATGCCAGCACACTTTTCAGAGTAGGCTCGACAGCTCTCTGTGGTTTAGTCAATGATAGTCCTATTTTCCTGCCAAGCCTGCCCTGGACTCGGGAATATGATTGGAGTGTCAACTGTGTATCAGAACCCACTGCCCAACGTAAACTGAGGAGACAACTAAGTTTGAGATTTAGGGCTGCAGTTGTAAGAGATCTGATGCCTAACTATAGGCAAACAGTAACTTCTAAGCCACCAGTGAGTTGAGTTGGGTTATGAATTTGAGATGTGCTCAGGGAAGAAGCCTGGCCCAGGGAAATGAGAGATGATGATAGACCCCTAGGGGAGCATAGTGGACATCACATAGATGATGAAGTTGATACATCTGTGATCATGCTATACATTTGCCTCATAGGGGTCTATTTATGTAAGAAGGTTTCTGTTTGTGAAGATATTTTAGGGATATAGAGACATTGTCTGGCTGGCAGCACGGGTCAGAACTCATCTATGCTGCTCCACTTAGGCTTGGGATATGAATACAAAATCTCAGAGCACACAATAAGGGATACTAGCTTTGGGGAATCCCTGCTGTGTTCAGAGTTCAGTGAATTGTTTTCCCTTGCTTGAATACCCATTGCATACTCTGAATTTGTTTTAACACATCGAGAGAATAAGGCTTAGAGACTGTGAAAAAATCCAGGTAGCTTTCATAGAAAATCCCATTTGTCAAACACTGAGAAAAAAAGGAGTCCGCTGAATCCTTTCTAACAGAAGGTGGCCGGGTTTATCTGATCCAGGTAGTGATGATCCTACAGTACCCAAAGCTTTGTCATGTCCCCTGGGGTCTTACATGCCAGACAGAAAGAGTGATCAAACTACTGATGACTCTAATCCTCAGGGTTCACAGGAAAAATGGACACAGTTGCCAGAAATGTTCTGACATCTGCTCTTCCTGTCCACCAAAAGTATAAGTCTGGGGCTCTGCACAGTTACTAATTAAGTGAAATACAGGGTGAAAAAGGAGAGAAAAAAAAAAAAGAAAACGCAGCTTAAATACATATATATGCACATAATACCCATGCAATTGTTGGGATTTCTTTTTTATCTCTTAAATTCACCCATTTCTTTGCTTGGATTCTAAAGCATTTGAAACAGAAAACCTAAGAATGGGATATGGAGACCAGAGAACTTCTCTACTATGGATAAAAGCCAAACTGGAGGACTGGACTGGGTAGTATTAACCAGGTGAGCCTGCCAACCCTTAGCTGCAGATTTAAGTATAGTTGCTCACTTGAACTTGAAAGTGCTGGCCTTGGAACAAGTTTGTCCATATGGCAGGAGAGGAGCTAACCTGTGAAGAAGCAGAGGAGACTTCTGACTCCCTGGAATATCTGATCCCTCAGGGACCGAGGGGCCCAGGGTTCAAAAAACATGCCCAGTTTTTCTTCATTTCTAGACATCTCCTGGAAAAGAATGACAAAATGAACATACAAAGATTGGAAATAACAGTCTATTGAGCTCTAGAAACATGGAGGGAAATTATATGTATGTGTATATATATATATATACACACACACATAAATATATATATTTATTAAATATAATATTTAATTATGATATTCAATTATATATATCTATAATGCTCTTTAGTGTTCTGTTTTATTTAAGTGTATTTAGTGTTCTGTTTTATTTACTTGCTTTATCATTTCTTGTTCACCTTTGTATTATTCTCTCTCTCTCTTTTGTCTCTTTTCATTATACTATTATACTGCCATGTTAGAATGTTCTAGTTTCCTTTTCATCTGGAGTAAAGTAGTTCACTTAATGTTTACATAGTTCCTTCTAAACTTTATTTTTCCTCATGGGATTTGGATTTTTGATATGCAGGCTTACCCTGAGGGGGGACTTTTATTTTGTTCTACTCTTTTTGTGTTCAGTCCTCTAATAATTACTTTTGCCTCTTGATCCCACATGGACCCGAGTCCATAACCAACTCTCACTGTGGTGGAGGAAACTCCTGCCTCATCGTGTTGGTGACATTGCAGAAACAGTTCCTGAACTACTGGAAAGCCTGGTTCATGTTCTAGTTGAGAGATTGAGTCAATTTCCCTCTACCCTCTGAGGTATACAGTTATATATAAACTTTAGCCAGAGACAAGAGTTAATTTTAGCTATTTCCAGACTCCTTTTAGGGACAGAAGAATCCCACTATAGTCTCTAGATTAAGCAGTGAGATTGATCTGGCCTCTCTTTCTCTGGAGAAAGAGTTCATTCCAGTTCCAAAGAAGAAACAACCTGTTGGCCACCTCCATCTTCTCCTAACTCAGAGCTCCCGATGCTGACAGCTTCAGCTCTACTCACTGCTTCAGGTTTCCTCCTCCCTGGCTAGCACCTCGGAGACTGAAGGTCTATGCTTTGTTCCTGGGAGATACTGTCCTCTCACCTCACTGTCTGTATTGACTTCATGGAGGAGGGACAGGAAAACTGACAAGTTCTCTTAAATTTCTTTGTTGGTGGAAGGGCTCCATTGTTTTTGCTTGCTCAGTTGGTTTTCATTTTCTTGGAGCACCAGGGCCCCAAACCCAGGGATATTTTTCATGAAAACAGTGTATGTGGTTTTCCTGGGCAGTCTCTATCTTGGTTGTATTCTTTCCTGGGGATGCTTTGATATAGTGCCAAAAGTCCAGCCCTCCAATGCCCTCTTAGAAAGAGCCATAGACTTGGCTGGGAGCTATCTAATCAGCTTCATTGTTTCAGGCTTTTCTTCACTTCATGATTGTCCATGGAGCAAAGTGAACCACTCTATCTTTGTTGAAGGCTGTGAGACATTTATGTAGGAAGTCACTTGATTTTCTTTCCTTGCGTGCTAAACTAATGACCCTACATACTTGTCTGGGGAAGACAGCAAGTCTCCTCCCCATATACATCTCTCTCTGTAGAAAATATTGAGTGCCACTAGGAGATATATATATGTCTACATAATGTATACATATATATGTATAATGTGTACATATATATGTGCATATATATTATATATATGTATATTGATCTTGGGAGAGTTTATATTAATATGGACATCAGATACAATATTAACTTCAAATTCCTGGGCCATATTTCAAAATATTCCAAGATATTTATCACCATACTTACTGTCTTTGATGAGAGAAACAAATGTGATTATTTGCTTCTCGGCAAGCATTCACATGGGGAGTAAAAAGTTAGTGTAGCTTCCCATGGGACCCTCTGATCTCTCTAAGAGGTTCTGTTAATGTTCATGTCTTTTAATTCCTTTAGACCTTTTGGTGAAGGTCAGGATAAAGAGCTATTGCAGTCTTTACAAGGCCAACATACCAAGACTCTCGCAGTTGTCTTTTCTTTCTATTCTCAACACATATATTTTTTATAAATAGACTAGAAGTTTGATGTGGAATTTTGATAATTTAGGATAGGAGAGGTAGTTAAGCTGCTTCTCAGTAAACCTGAAAGTGGGAACTAGCTTCAATTTCTGATAGATATTTTAGAATACGGACTTCTAAAGAGCACTTTATTTCTACTTGGGATTTCACTCAAAAATTCCAAGGCAATAAGAAAAGTTATACTTGATACCCTGTTTCCTCATCTGATTCCCATATCGACTGCAGGAAGTTTATCTTATCTACCTTTGAAATACCTGCCTATAGTCAAATGCTTGACAGCATTTACTGAACCAGCAACAACTGGTTGAGTGAACACATAAACATGTAAGAAGTGATTTGGAACTTTTATTATGGGTTTGTCTTGAATCATTTTACTTGAGGCTGATAATCTTCTATGTACAGATAAAGTAATTATTTCTATTTGTGGAGCAGGTACTAGAACACAATGCTACAGTGAGGTTTGGCTCTGAGGGACCTTGCCTAATCAACCAGATGGTGTCACTTGATTATATTTATAATTCAAGGTGTCCTTATCCTACCCACAGGAATGGTAGAGAAATGGCCTCTTCGACTGTTGTAGAAGCCATGAGAGTTCTTGGTTATCATAGTTTAAGTTACAAAGTATATTGTGATAAAAAAAAAGTCTAAGTGTTTAGTAGTCAAAAGGAAAATATTTTGAACTAAACTTCAAAGCAAAAGGTGACTAGATTTTCAAATATAAATTAACTGGTAAAAACAAAATGACAACCCTAAATTGCTGACTGGTATTTATAAGTTCTCGGTGTACCTGTTTTAGATACTAGGGACAGATATATTTTGATATCATGCTTTCCCACCAAGAAATAATAAGCTAGATCTATATACTCACATAAACATATTTCTGTTGGTTATCTATTGTTATATAACCATTACCATCAAATTTAACAGATTAAAACAATAAACACAAATGATTTGATATTTTCTGTGGATCAAGAATGCAGGTGCCACTTGGATAGTGTCTGTAGCATGGCGCTGTCACGCTGTTAGTTGGAGCTTGTATTTGTCATGGTTCTCCAGAGAAACAGAACTGACAGGAGGATATCCATGGATCGATCTATCTGAAATTTATCTTAAGGAATTGGCTTCTGTGGTTGTGGAAGTGGAAATCCAAAATCTTCAGGGTAGGCTGGCAGGCTGGAGACATAGGAAAGAGCTGCAGTGTGAGTCCAATGACCATCTGCAGGCAGAAATTTTTCTTACTAGGGAATGTCAATCATTCTTCTATTAGGGCCTTCAACTGATTATATGAGGCCCACCCAAGTTATCAAGGATAATCTGCTTTACTGAATGTCTACCAAATATAAATGTTTCTCTCATCTAAAGGAAGAAAGAAAGAAAGAAAGAAAGAAAGAAAGAAAGAAAGAAAGAAAGAAAGATCTTAACAAAATCATCCAGAATTATGTCTAACCAAATATTTGGGCCTCATGATCCAGCGAAGTTGACACATAAAGTTAACCATCATAGGGTTGTTGTCATCTCAAGACTTGACTGAGAAAGTCTCCACTGTCAAACTCAGACTCTTGTGTCTTGGCAAACTTCAAGTTCTTGACAGCTGTCAGCTGAAGACACAATTCCTAGCCACGTGGGCCTCTTTGTATGACTATTCACAACATGGTAGCTAGTTTTTCCCAGACCAAGTGAGCAGAAAGAGAAAACCAGAAATGATAATCCATCTTGGAAGCCACAGTCCTCTGATAACCTAATTTCAGAATTGACATACCACCTCTTCTGTAATATTCTATTGTTTGCAGGTGAGTCAGTAAGTCTAGTCCACATTCCAGGAGAAGGAATTACCCACAAACTTGAATGCCAGCAAGCAGGGACCGTTGAGGACAAACTTATACACACTACCCACTCCAGTATCATTTAGGATGTATTTTCAATAGCAGAATATGTAAGTCCACACAGTAAATATTTTTCTTCACTGACTGTTTTCAATATCGAAATAACAAAAAGAAAAAAACATGGCTTTTTCACATATCCCACTTCTTCTGCATCTTTACCCTCAGCATGCTCACTTTAAAGTATATCTAATATCAAATTTATGAGTTGGCAATGTACAGCCTGAGGGCCACATTCAGTAGTGGCCTGTTTTTTATATGGCCTTCTTGGTAAGATGTCTCTTATGCTTCCAAGGTTTTTTTTTGTTGTTGTTTTTTGGTTTTTATGTTTTGTTTTGTTTTTTTAAAGAAAAGCATCATAAACAAATAAAAACAAAACAAAACAAAGAAAAATAGAGATCTGCAACAAAGTTTATATGTGGCCTATAGAGTTTATAATATTTACTATCTGGCCTAACAGAGAAAAATTTTGACAATTGTAGTCTAGTTTTATCTCTCACAAAGATAACGAGTAATATATAAACTTCATTGTAAAATATAATTAACCAAATTTCACTTTGAAATTGAAATTAATTGAAATTAACATTAAATTGTAGAAGGAAAAAACGCAGTTTTCCTACTGTAACTTTTTCTAAGTGATACAAATTAACAAATAATCCACAATCCTACTTTTTATTTTCAATAGTATTTATTGAAATTTGAAATAAATTGAAATTTGAAATAAATAAACATTTAATATATTAACAAACATATGAAATGGTAAACTATTTCCAGTTTGATATCTGAGTGTATGTAATGCAAAGGACAAGAAAGCTAAACCAGAGAAATCCCAGGGTAAATAACAGCTGTTGATATTCGGACTGTACTCAGAGAAGACTGGATTCAGACATTTGTTCCTGCAGGCTGCTTGGGTTTTTGACACATCACAGTAGGTAAAATCTTCCAAAAAGAAGACGGGGCTCAAGTCAATGGATTTCTGAAAGCCGGCTTCAATGAACCCCTGCATCTTGTCCATGAAGAGGGGGAAGAAGAGAGAAAGTTAAGAGTTTATATATTACTTCATATTTGCTGGGTAGTTACAATCATAGCAGACCCGACATACTTTTGAACAAACACTGTATTTAATGAAAAGATTTTTAAATCCTGAGCCAAACTCTGCCTTCCGCTTCAGGCCCATGCAAGCTCCATTAAGCTTGGGAAACCAGCTCTCTCTTCCGTCTCACTCTGCCATTCCTAAGGATGAAAATTTGGGGCTTGAGTGTAAACAGCAGAGACATCTTCCTAATCTGTAGGGTATTTAGGATTTTAAAATCATAAGACCCACAAAGATAAGAACAGTAGTGTTAGCTAATATTTAATGGGTTCCTATTATGTATTAGGCATAGTGTTACCATAGGGGGTAGAGCTGGCCTCACTCTTAAAAGCACCATAAAATACTGCTTCCCATGGTGTACCAGGAAATATGCATTATAGGCAGCTTTGGATCTTTAGAGTAAGAATCAGGGCTTGAAGTTTTCAGATTCCCATTACATTAGTGCAGTTTTTCTTTGTTTCTATGTTCTTTCTTTTCCTTCCCCTTCTTTCTTTACCTGATAGTTTCTTTCCATTTCTGGTTAAACAGTAGTGAGACCACACAGTTATTATACAATTTTTATATTCTTGTCTTCTTTTAAAATTGCATTCATATTTATCATAATATTTAAAAATGGTAGAATAATATTATTTTGGAGCTAAAGTTGCCTTACTCTATCTTTTCTAGAGAAGATATTCTAAATTCACATAGGAAACTAAACCATCTACTTTCCTAGGTCCCTGAAAATGTTAACTGTGCTTGAATCTACTTACTCAACACTAAAAAATTAAATGTATAACTTATTTTTTGAAAATTTATTATCATACTGTATTTTCAGGTAATGCTATTTTTAAAAGATCTACCATTTGTTGAACAATATATTATAACCCATGATATAAATACTAAATTTAATATTTCTAGCAACCCAATAAATCACTACTTTTTATGCCTATTTTTCAATTAAATGGCTTTACATCCATTGTCTATTTTATGTTTGTAATATGCACTAATTCACATAGCTTTGTTTGTTGCTGCTAACTGAAGTAAATGGGACAGCTGTTAATAAATCCACCTTTATGGCTAAAAAAAGGAATACCTAAAAAAGTCTTAGTTACTTAGTCAGGGTGACCTGACTAAACCTGGCAGGATTGGGAAAAGAACTTCAGTCCCTTGAGTCTAGTCCAGTGACCTTACCCCTGAACTGAATTATAGAGTTATGTTTAGTCAGAGGAGAATCTCAATTTATGAAAAAAGTCTGGGCACCTGGGTGTGGCTCAGTGGGTTAAAGCCCTTGCCTTCGGCTCAGGTCATGATCTCAAGGTCCTGGGATCGAGGCCCGTGTTGGGCTTTCTGCGCAGCAGCGAGCCTGCTTCCTCCTCTCTCTCTGGCTACTTGTAATGTCTCTCTCTCTGTGTCAAATAAATAAATAAAATCTTTTAAAAAAATTTAAGAATAAAGTCAATTATTTCAACAACGGTGATGAAGTAAATATTTTTCACACCGAATATGAAAAACGCTGTATTTTCAAGAGGGAGAAAATTCAATCTTCCTCAAACAGGTTTGGGTTTCTTTGGGACCCATTAGATTCACCATAGTTTTCCAGATGATTTTTTTCTTCAGGGGATGCTGAAAGCTGTTTGCAGTTAAAAATGAAAGCTCTTGAGTTGCTTGAAGGCAATCCAGACTGAACAAGAATTTGACTATCCTCAACAATTTCTCTTATCTTTACTTAGAGATGGCATTTTTTAAAAAGAAGACTATTCCTTTGGGTACCCTAAAATTGATATAATTTAGACAACATGATTTTTATGATGCTTACATTTTGTATCTTATGATGCTATGAACTGCTCATTTACTAGGATCTGAGACAAATCTTTTCATATGGTGATAAGGAATAATTATGGACAGAGCTTTAAGTCAATGAATGAATAGTTAACTAGAGAGGCAAGAGGTTCTTGTTTGGTAGAAAAATAAATGATTGTATATAATTTATTGTATAATTTGGTTAATTGATTGATTGCCTTGTTTGTGTAAAGAAACATTTAATTATATCATCTCATGTGTGATAGATTTTGTGACTACAACAATAAATAAGACACCTTCTCTAACCTCTAAAGCCAATAATCTAAAAGAGGCAAGTTAGTGAACAGACTTTCATAAGAACAGTTAAATGCTATCAAATCTGTACAAGGTGTGATAAAATAGCTCAAGAGAGGCACCTAACCAAATCTTTGAAGAAAATGCATCAAGAAAGCTTGCTCTAAGAAGTGATGCATCAACTGAATATAAATGTTAAGTGTAGGTTAGTCCTGGAAAATAAGGGGCAGACACTACTAGTGCTCACTGAATTCTTGCTTTCCTTTTTCTCAGGAAAAAGAGTTTCGATGGTAGGTAAGGCTATGTGATTTGTTGGGCCAAGTGGACGTAGCTAGTGCAAGTAGAGATGACAAGTCTTTACCAGTGGACAAAAGCACTGAAGGACGGGGGATACAGCGTTCCATGTTCTCTTGTCGTGCCACAATGAATCCTGTAGACTCAATGTGCAGCGGGAATTTTTGCAGTGGTGGAGTCTCCATCTGCTTGAGTCCCTAGTGAGTACAATAAGCAGAATATCTTCCAACATATACTAAACATGTAGCACAAGAAATAAACAGTTGGGGTCAAAAGCTACCAATATTTTAGTGATATTTGTCAATGTGGTGCAGCTTATCCTGCTTTGACTGATATAGACATGATTTTTTTTAGTGGTAATTCAGAATAAGGAGGGAGAGTGATAATAATGTTGAGATATTAGTAAGTATTAAATTGTGAGAGTCTTTGTATGCTAATTTTAATGAATTCAGATTTTATCTTGGGACTAGGCACATTACTGACATAAATAAATTGATGTATTGTTAGCGTAGAGCAAGGTGCCACAGCCTTGACACTGCTGATCTTTTGGGCCAGCTCATTCTTTTTGAAGAAGACTGTCCTATGCATTGAGAATGTTTAGGAGCATTTCAGGCCTGTACCTACTAGATGACAGTGTACCCTCCTCCCTCACCCCTAGTCCTGAGAACCAAACATGTCTCCATATATTGCCAATGTCCCCCAGAGGGCAAAAATCACTCAGAGTTGAAATGATTGGCATAGAAGGATGGGAAAGTGGATGTAAGCAAAGCAACCCAGAACAATGATCATAGCTAAGAAAGACCATTTATGTTTTCTAAATTGGAGTATATATAATACTATTTGAGGTTTAGAAAAATGTGTCAGATGGAAGATGTATCAGATTGCATTGAAAATGGGTTGAAAAGGGGCAATATTCATTGTAGAGATACCACCTGTAAGGATATGGACATTAATTGGTTGCTGAGGAATTCCAAAAGTTCAGTTTGCTTTAGCTTTTATCCAATACCTGCCTGGCAAAGGCACATTAATAAAGTTGATTGTCCTAGGATTTCAAAACAATCTAGTGCTCTACATTAAATGGAATATTTTCTAGAAATATTGTACATGGTTATACCATGAGAACATTAGACTTTGATGGGAGAATGATCAATGAAAAGAATTGGTTAATTGTTTAATCCAGTACATAGAGCTAGCTGGAAATACAATACATTCTAATTAACCCTTTGCTGATGTAGCTTGGTGTAATTTTGAATGGGTTTAAGAACTATGAATTTTAGTATTAATCTTACCTTGTATGTACTGCCTTTATGGTTTATATCAGGATTTTACCTTGTTTTAATTTTGTTATTCATATAATAGTGTTAATAACATTCTGTCTCATGATTTTTCTAAATAGTAGGTAATACTATGATTGATAAAATCATGCCAAATTGAATATAAATACAGTTGCTTATCTGTAAGACTCTTGGAATTTTTAGAGATAATCACATTATATTTCTTTAACACTTAAGTGAAACTAAATCTATCAGTTTTCTTATTTTGCAACCAATTTTTTCAGGTGTTTGCTTGTATATCATCATATCATCTGGTTTCTAAAATTCCTTCTGTCCTCTAATCTGTCTGAGACTTGTCATCCTCCTTTCTTCTCCTTTTGTAAAGGAAGAGGGATGCTATATGTTTTCAAGTCACTTATATATTTCTATGAGATGGTTTCAGATAGCATAGGATGATCAGAGGGAGTCATTTCCATGGGGACATATGGGCTAATTATTTCTTTTTTTTAAGATTTTATTTATTTATTTGACAGAGAGAGAGAGAGATCACAAGCAGGCTGAGAGGCAGGCGGGGGGTGGGGGAAGCAGGCCCCCTGCTGAGCAGAGAGACCAATGCTGGCCTCGATCCTGGGATCCTGAGATCATGACCAGAGCCGAAGGCAGAGGCTCAACCCCCTGAGCCACCCAGGCACCCTAATTCTTTCATTATTTAGAGATAGTTTTTCTAGGCTTCAGGGAATTAAAAAAAGTAACAGATTTAAAGGTATTTTAAGGGGAAAAAACCCATGTGCTTACATATACATTAATCATATATTCATTGAACATATATATTAGAGGTTTAGAACTATCATAGTGCTGGAGGTACCAATATGAACATTCAGACACACTTCTCCCACACTGAAATTTAGATCCAATGGGTGAGATGGTCAAATAACACAAGAATTTTCATCAAATTGTAATAAATAGAAATATAATAGAAATCCAGAAAATATGGGAAGTAAAAGGATAGACGAGACACCAGCTTTAGTCTATGTTGGGTACTAGGGGCTTGGAGGAGGTCTCCCTGCACCCAAAGACTTTATAAAGGTAAAAGAAGATTGAAGGAATGAAACCAAAAGTGTTTCAAAAAAATATAGCAGTGTAACAAAGCCAGGCCAAAGGAATGAATGATTCTCAGGAAAACTGAAAGTATGCATCTGGGCTATGGAATATAAGCACAGGAATAGCAATAGATTAGAAGGCAGATCAGGGAGAGTCTTGCAAGTCATACTAAGACATTTGGATTTTATCCCAAGGGCATCAGGAGATACCAAAGCATTGAAACATTGCAGTGGAACAATAAGGTCAAATTAAGAGGATGATTTAGGATGCATGGTGCAGAATAAATTGGAGAGTACTTGGACCAAGGCAGGCACCTTAGTTACTACATTGCTGTAATGTATAAAATAGTTGTTTCTATTTTACTAGGTAAATGGAAAGAACACTGTGAAATATAGACAGAATTATTGAAGATTGATCTTGACTTGGTGCTTGATTTGACGGATAGGATGAGGGAATGGAAAGAATCAATGATGTGTCCAAAGTTTGTTGACTGACTTGGCTGCATAGTGATGCTGTTGACATAGAGAACACCAGAGGAGAAATAAGTATGGGAAGAGAAAAATGAAGGTAAATGTTAGAGCTTTATTGGACTTTCAAGCTGGATTATCACTTGGCTATTTAGAACTGGATCTCAGGTAAGAGAAATAGCCTGGAGATATAGTCATTAGTGTATTGATTGATTGTAATATTAGTCATTAGTGTATTAGTGTAATAAACAGTCATTAGTGGATTGATTGATTGTAATACTAATATGTGAGATTACCTGGGCCAAGTGTAGGAAGTGATGAGGGAGGAGAGCTGTTGATAGAAGAAATTCTAAAATTTAAGATGCAGCTGAAGAAGAATGCTGAATAGAGATAGGAAGGTAGAATAAAAAAATGAACATGCTGCTTCATTTTGGAGGCCAACATTAACAACCACATTTTTATTATTTTTTTTATATTTTATTTATTTATTTTTATTTTATTTTTATTCTTTGCCCAAGGGGTACAGGTCTGTGAATCATCAGGCTTACATCTTTCACAGCATTCACCAAAGCAACCACATTTTTAAAAAGGAAAATAAAAATCTGAATTTATAGATTATAATATAATAACATTAGTTATGAAATAAGTATATTAGTCCTCTTGTAGAAAGAAAGTAACTTCAAGAAAAATTCTTAATGACTTCCTAATTAGAAAGTATTGTCTCTCCTTAAATTATATTCGGAAGTCCAAGATAAAGGCCTTAGAAAATCTCCTGCATGATACTCTTAAACCAACTCAATCTTAAAGCATTTAATATCTTTCTATGAACCAATGGCATGAATTAACAGTCAGGTTTTAAAACAAGGGAGAAGAGGGGTCTTAACATCTTTATAATGGTTGCATAGTCCTTGTTCTTGAAAATTCCTCACTGTTTCAACGTCTAGGAACATTGTACCATCAGCCTTTCTAATGGGAACACATTAAAGTGATCCTTTTCCCACATTCCACCCTGTCTGAGTCTTCAGAATGAAATAGCAGTTGCTAAAGATCATGCACATGATCCTTTTAATGCTAATGGCCCAGTAAATTGTAGATAGACAATTTAAATATAAAGAGGAAGCTGTATCCTCAGAAACTTTGTGAAATGGGGTGGGGGAAAGGTAGCAAAATGTAAATATAGACTGAAAAGCTCACTAATGATGTTTACTTTGTTACTTAGCTGCTATTATATAGATTGGGTCATTCAAAAATAGAATTTCTGTTCAGCTTTAATAACAGTCTTTGTGTTCCTTATTTTATTTGCAGGCATGGTACAAGAGTGGCAATTTCACAGTAAGCAGCTGGACTGATGCTATTCATTAGCAATTGTACAACATATCACAGGAAAAAGTTATGTTCCATTTAAGTATGAATTTCAAAATCTTAAATCCTTAACTGAATGTCTATTTTACCCACACAGTATATGCCTAATGCCATTATTTTTTCATTAATAAGATAAGAATGAAAACATTTAAATAAATTTTAAAAGTTAGGGATAAGCTTTTAAAAAGACAGCTGTGTGAATTCCTGTATATTATGCATAACTGCCATAGGAAAGAACAATCCATCTCGTTAGCTAGATTTCCTCCTCAGCCCAGCTGGGCCATTCCAGTGATCTAGGGAGTTGAGGTGATCATGAGCCAATGATTATTCATTTGTATGAGCCGCCAGCATAACCTGCCAGTAATAGTTACCCACATTCAGCATCTGTGCATAGACACTGATAGGGGTAATTGTGATGGCAGCCAAAATGGCAAATCCCAGCATGTCCTGTGCTTGAACACAGTTATTCAAATGGAAGAACATTTTCAAATTGCCTGAACTGGAATAAATTCCCCAGTGAATTTGACCTATATAGTCATGGGCAGAATATGGTTCCCAAATCTGGCTCAAAACCCCTCCAGATTGACTACCATTTAAATTAAGAAAAGTTGGATTGAAAAAAACACTAATATAAATCTGGGGCATATAAGCAACAGAAAAATGTATGCCATTATACCAGCAATTAGTCTTCTGGAATCACTCACACTGTCCATTTACTTTGTTAGAAACTAGAAAAGTTTCTCATATACATACGTACATTTATTATGTATATATATTTATTATAAATAAATACTGTGCATCAAATAGTTAATCAATGAACTTAGAACTTTATAATTGTATACATTACAAGTTATCTAATAATATGTTTTCATTTTTTCTGGTAGCCTTGATTGCATTAAACTGTCCTCTATGAAGTAATAACATTCATTCAAACATTTATTGAATAAATCCTCTATGCAAGGTTTAATCAAGGTAAAAAATGGCTGACTGCTCACTAATCGTATCCATTGGATGTCTGAGACTGACTTCGTATGCACCATATTTTAGGCTGTGGTTTTCATGAGGTAACTTCTTAAGAAATATCTTATTGCTCTTTCAAAAGATCTATTTCTAAGCTCTGTTAGAATAGATACTAATTCAATATTTCTGAAAACCAGTCCGAGTATCTGACTCTTTTTTTTTTTTAAGATTTTACTCATTTATCTGACACAGAGAGAGAGAAATCAGAAGTAGGCTGAGAGGCAGGCAGAGAGAGAAGAGGAAGCAGACTCCCTGCCAAGCAGGGAGCCCTATGGGGGCCTTAATCCCAGGGACCTGAGACCATGACCTGAACCAAAGGCAGAGGCTTTAACCCACTGAGCCACCTAGGTGCCCATATCTGTCTCTCTAACATGTATTCTTAGATGACATGATGAGAAAAGAGAGAAAGAGAAATAAAGCAGGAAAGAAAATACTATAATAACGTAACTTTGGGTATTTGAAATTACATCTATCACTTCTCTTACCTCCCTACTCCTCTCCTTAACACAGATACCCACTCAAATGTATTTAGTTCGTGTGACCTTGAAAAAGAAGTTTGTTTTGTATGTGTTTCCATATACATAATGACTCTGTTACAGATTCAGTTCGTTTCTTACTTCTTTTTTTTTCTTTTAAAGATTTTATTTATTTATTTGCCAGAGAGAGAGAGAGCACAAGCAGGCAGAGTGGCAGGCAGAGGCAGAGGAAGAAGCAGGCTCCCCGCTGAGCAAGGAGCCCGATGCGGAACTCCATCCCAGAACCCTGGAATCATGACCTGAGCCAAAGGCAGAGACTTAACCCACTGAGCCACCCAGGCTTCCCTGTTTCTTACTTCTTCTCTCAACAATAAAAATAAATGCATATATTACTTGGCTATTCAAATTATTTCTTTGTGTGGTTCTAGTGCATTTCATTTATTCATTTTATCTGTGTGGACTTCAACATTCTTCGGCACCAACAATGTTACAATGAGCATGTCTTCCTATAGTAATTTTGGGTTTGTTGGTGCAGGAGGGGAACTGCTAGTTTGTAAGGTATTATGTGAGTTACCTGCTGTATTTAGCAGTATTCTCATTCAGGGGATGATTGATGCAAAGTAAGCGCAAATTCTTATCCATTTTGCCATCATTTATAAAAAGTGGCATTTAAGATTGTCCTTAAAAGATAAATAGAATTTTACATTATTGCAAAAGAGAAAAACTTTTTAGGAAGGAAAAAAATCCCATGTACAAAGGCAGGGAAAAGTAAAAGTTCATGGCCTAAACCTCCAACAAGTAAAAGTGCATTTATCTGAAGGCTGCAGGTGGTTGAGATTTCAAGAGATACATTTAGAGGCAGGTTGAATTTAAGCTGTAAAGAGCCTTGTAGAAAAGAGGCATCCTTATAAGAATTTCCAGCAGGAGACTGTCATAATTTTATTTTTGTTGTTAGGTATTATCCTGAGCAGAGTCTGGACTAGATGGAGAAAAGAATTAAAATAGAAATAATAATTACATATCCATATGACAAGCACAACTAACATTTATTGATCTTCTACTGTCTCAGAGCCTATGCTGAGCACATACAATGTATCATCTCAATTAATTATTGCTCTAACCCAGAAAGATACTTATTAGTATTCCTATTTTACAGATGAAGAAACATATTAAGAGAGGTGAAATGATTATATCCGGTTTGTTTGTGGGGCTTGTACATTTTAGAATGTGAGGGCCCTTTAAATTAAAAAAAATTAAGAACTACAAATACAAATTAGGTCAAAATTAATTACTATTTCAGATGATAACATTAAACAAAATAAATTATAAGTTTTACAAAGTTAACATATAGCCTAAATATCTCAAATCAGTCAAAAATACTGTTTACATTGGTTTTCATACTCTCCACTACTAAATAGAAAAATATTTACTGCTACAAAGCCCTTTCTTACATTTTGGGGATACATAATCTATTTTCACTTCAAATGACAATTTAAAAATAATTTCCTACCTAGGCAAGAAAAATATATTAGTTTTCCCCTTTTGCATAATTGTTCAAAATATCTTTTTAATTATTAATAGATTAGAAGAATTGTTGAAGCTTGACATATTTCCTCATTGTCCAACTGGGAAACCTAGAAAAAGATTTTTTTTTCCCTCTATGATTTGCATGATCTGGAAGTGTCAAAATTCAAATAGTTATTATAATAAAATTCAGTCTTTGTGCCTTTCTATCATGATGCTGGGTAAGTCAGCAGAGGAGGAGAGGCCATGGAGTAGGAGTATTCCTATGGTAGTAAAGTGTTATAGACTGGATATTTGTGTCCTCCCCAAATTCATCCACTGAAACCTAATGTGAGGGTAGTAGGATGTGAGGTTTTTGGAAGGTGTTTAAGTAATGAAGAAGGAGCCCTCCTGAATGGAATTTGCACCTTTATAAGAGACCCCACAGAGCTCCCTAGCTTCTTCTATCATGGGAGGACACAGCAAGAGGCCACTGTCCATGAACCAGAAAGAAGTTCCTCACCAGGCACTGAATGTGTTGACACCATGATCTTGGACTTCCCAGCCTCCATAACTATGAGGAATAAAAGTTTGCTATTTATAAACCATAAATCCCCAAGTTTATGGTACTTTGGTATAGTAATATGGATGGACTGAGATACAAAGCTAGCAATAATATAGTTTGACTGTAAATCACATAACTATTTATAATTAGACTAACTAGATGTATCTCCAAGTCAACTTTTCTTCAAGCTGGATTCCCCAAATTTTCTGCCATAAATTGTGACATGATTAAAAAAAAAAAAGAGTGAGACAGAAGTGAAATCAGGGTTAAAAGAGGTAATGGTCTTAAAAAGTTTAATTAAAATACCTTATTTTGAAAAGTTTCTATACACACATCATGATGTAGAACACATTGCTATGACCAGGACTCTGGAAAGGTCTGTGCGATTCTGTGTCCTTGAAGCTTAAGCTTCACTGGCTATATGGTAAATCTATTTCCGTTTTTCATAAATTCCTTCAATACCTTTTCAGGGATTTTAGGTTACCATTCTGTTGAACCAAATAACTCCATATTTAGGCCTAATGGAACAGTTAACTGCTTTTTCTCATTTAGATTGCATATTCATTATATTAGTAATCATCTACTGATGATACATTTGTTTTTATCAATAAAAATTAAAGAGAGAAAGGGAAACTGTCATACCTTGTTATGATAGATTAGATTTTTAGGTTACTACATCTCTATCTAAGGAGAAAGAACGTTGTCTCTGAAATATGTCTCTGTAAAATAGCTTCCAAATACTCTATGATCTTGACTCAAGAATACTTTTGGGGGTGCCTGGGTGGCTCAGTTGGGTAAATGTCTGCCTGTGGCTCAGGTAATGATCCCAGGGTCCTGGAATCCAGCCTTGAGTTGGGCTCCCTGCTTGGTGGGGACCCTGCTTCTCTCTCTCCTTCTGCCTGTCACTCCCTCTTGCTTGTGCTTGCATGCTCTCTCTCTCTCTCTGTGTGTCAAATAAATAAAATCTTATTTTTTAAAAAAGAACACTTTTTCTTTTAAATTTTATGCTGCCAATGTTATCTTGCTGTAATTTTAAAACATAAGGTGACTCATAAATGTTTAGGATTAGTTCTTGATTAATTCCTCATTAATATCTTACCCGGGTGAGATCCTTATTACTCAAATTATGGTCCACACTTAAGAGTATCATTAGCATCAACTGGGGATTTGTTAGAAATGCAGAATATCAGATTCCACTCCAATCCACTGAATCAGATTTTGCATCTGAAAAAAATATCTAAGGGATTCTAGTATGTATTAAAGTTTGAAAAGTACTGGCCTAGATATGCTTAATAACCTGAACTATTTTGGCCAACCCCACGAAAGTTTTGGTCCACCGTATTTTCTCTTTCACTTTCTACCCAAACTCTTACTTAAGCATACATTTTGATTTCGAATATGTGAACTAATACTCTCAGAAGTGAATAACCACACAAATTTGGAGCTTACTGTCCTGCTTTAGCATATTTAAGTTTCTACAATTTATCGACTCCTCCTAATCTTATTACAAAGGTACTTCATTTTCAGTATGGAAAACACAGAAAAGTAGGAAAAGTAATATATAAATTATATAATAAGTTAATAGAAAATATATGATTATACCTTATATGAGTGTTATAAATATATACCTATAAAATTTCACTACCTAAAGATTTTATTTTTTTTTTAGATTTTATTTATTTATTTGATAGAGAGAGATGCAGTGAGACAGGGAACACAAACAAGGAGAGTGGGAGAGGGAAAAGCAGGCTTCCTGCTGAGCGGGTAGCCCGATGTGGAGCTCGATCCCAGGACCCCGGGATCATGACCTGAGCCCAAGGCAGACACTTAACCGACTGAGCCACCCAGGCGCCCCCCCAAAGGTATTTTAATGTAAGTCCTCTGTTACTGATGCTTCAGGGACAGGTATGTCATATAGGTCTGATAGTCTTCTTTAAACTTGACATGGTGCCACAAATATTTTTTCCATTTATTATAAACTCTAAGATGTTGTAGTGATTATATCATAGTCCAGTCAGGATGTGCTATAAAATTCATAATGACTATTTCCATTTTTTTAGATACTGAGATGATTTCTAATTTTTCTCAAAAAAAAACTGTATCATATAAACACATAATCAGTTTGTTTCTATATCTCAGTTTATTTCTTTAGAAAAAATTACTGCATGTAGAATTTCAGAGTGAAGAAGAAATGATTATTTCCGGTGTCCTGATACAGATTTGCCCATCATTTTATTTAGTTCATTTTTTCTCCTATTCTGCTCAAAAGCCATTTTAAATCTTTACCATTCACCTCAAGCCTTCATCCGTAACCTCTGCCATATTTATACACAGGAGATGACACTGCAACTAATTTTCCAGGAAAAGCATTTTCTCATCAAATATAAAATCTTGAGAACTCACACTCTCTATTACCCATATCTTCAACTATTCATATTTCTTTCCCTGTAATCTCAAAAGATCAGCCACCTCTGCTCCTGTTCAGGATGTGGACCCTTAATGCCATTATTTGGTGTCACCTCTGGAACCATGGCCCATCCATCATGTGCTTTTTCTCCTTATTTTCAAAATCTTAAGTAAATAAACCATTCCATCTTCTCAAATCTAACATGCACTTCCAGTGAGCATCATGTCTGTTCTTTTTTTTTTCCCCACAGGCAGATATAAAAACAAGACAAAAATCTGCCTTAAATGTTTTCACTTCTTTCCTATTTGTTTCTCATTCTGCTTAAAATCAAACAATTGCCTCCAGAACCACTGTGAAAGTAGCCTCACCATGGATCCATGGGTATTCTAACTGCCACAGGCACTGATTTTGTTTTCAGACTCCTACCTTGTTTGACTATCTTATTTCTACTTATCAGTGTGATTTGTTCCAACATTATCTACTTTGGATGCTTTCTGTATTGTCCACTGGCTCTTTCACTGTACCTTCACTGACTGCGACTCTGACTTCCCTAAAAGATCCTTTACTAAGTTTTACAAGTTTGCATGTCTCCTAAGTTGGAAGACCCTTAAAGATGAGGACTCTATTATTCCTGTTTCCCCAACACTTCACTCAGCCCCTGCCACAGTGCAGTTGCTCCACAAATGTTGAATTGAACTGGGCTCATTGTCACTGATCTGCGGGCATGAGGTTCTTTGATCACTTGAACTTAATTTGGTTCTGTTAACTCTCAGTCCTGGTTTTTCTCACACACTATGCAGAGCATTTCCCCTGGCTTTTCTGTATTACTTTCTAATAACTACAAGGTGGATGGAGGATCATGAGCAACTAATAAGGAATGATGTTTAAGGAAAAGAG
This sequence comes from Ailurus styani, assembly GCA_002007465.1. Taxonomy (NCBI): domain Eukaryota; kingdom Metazoa; phylum Chordata; class Mammalia; order Carnivora; family Ailuridae; genus Ailurus; species Ailurus styani. The sequence continues at coordinate 4,945,926 of LNAC01000092.1, read as the reverse complement.
AAAATGGAATGGACGTTATAATTATTTCAGTAGGTGCTAGCTGAATTATACTACAGTGCAGGTCACTGAAAAATTAGGGTGGCTTATAACTGTTTATTTCTAAATATCCAGGGTTCCTGGGTAGCTCAGTGGGTTAAGCCTCTGCCTTCGGCTCAGGTCATGATCTCAGGGTCCTGGGATAGAGCCCCGCATTGGGCTCTCTGCTCGGCAGAATTCCCCCTCTCTCTCTGCNGGCTCAGGTCATGATCTCAGGGTCCTGGGATAGAGCCCTGCATTGGGCTCTCTGCTCGGCAGAATTCCCCCTCTCTCTCTGACTGCCTACTTGTGATCTCTCTCTCTCAAATAGATAAATAAAATCTTTAAAAAATAAATAAATAGGGCACCTGGGTGGCTCAGTGGGTTAAAGCCGCTGCCTTCGGCTCAGGTCATGATCCCAGGGTCCTGGGATCGAGGCCCGCATCGGGCTCTCTGCTCAGCAGGGAGCCTGCTTCCTCCTCTCCCCTCTCGCTCTGCCTGCCTCTCTGCCTACTTGTAATCTCTCTCTCTGTGTCAAATGAATAAATATAATCTTTAAAAAAATAAATCAATAAAAAATNTCTCTCTCTGCCTGCCTCTCTGCCTACTTGTAATCTCTCTCTCTGTGTCAAATGAATAAACATAATCTTTAAAAAAATAAATCAATAAAAAATAAAAATAAACAAACAAACAAACAAATAAATAAATAAATATCCAATGTGAGTCAGTTTCGGTTTTGCTCCTTGTCGTCTATGCTCTTGGAGCCAGACTGAGAATTCAGCCTCTTGTGGGAACACTGTTCTCATGAAAGAAGAATAAAAGGATGTGGCAATTGATGTGCTGGCTCTAAAATTTCTGCTCACAAGAACCACATCACGTGGCCAAAGCAAGTCAGTGTCCAAGTCTGATGCTGGAGAGGAGCAGCGAGTCTTGTTCAAAAATAAAACACCACAATGGTTGGCTCTGTATTTTGCTTATAAGAATATAAATTATTGAAATAATTAAACAATTCTGACCAGAGATGTTTAAAACCACACCGGAAACTCTAGTATCATGGTACATAAGTCACGATTATCAGGCAGTTAGTCTCAAAATTAGGTAGAATTTTATTGTTTGAACATGAAAAAATCACTGAATATTATTTTCTATATTGGAAATATATATAGCTCTGAATGTTTAAACAAGTTTGAATATAGTTTATAATTATCATTAATTTAAAAACTCACCAGTCCATGTTCATGTCTACTTGATGACATTGCAATGAGAGTAATAGCAAATATTTACTGAATGAGAACAGTATTCTAGGTCTTATGCTAAAAGCTTTGCATTTCTTTTATCATTTTATATTCACAGCATCTTTTTATNGCAATGAGAGTAATAGCAAATATTTACTGAATGAGAACAGTATTCTAGGTCTTATGCTAAAACTTTGCATTTCTTTTATCATTTTATATTCACAGCATCTTTTTATCAATATGACTGCTATCTTTATTTGATAAATGAGCAAACTGAGCACTCTGATGGAAATAACTTGCCCAAGTTTACCTTCATACAATGTGGTTAAGAAGTGTTCAAGTTTGGGGCTGCTGATTTATGAAATCACTGCTATCCCTCCTGTTACATGGAGCTTTAGTACCTTTCTTCATATAAATAAAATTTGCTCTGGTTTTCTTTTGTATGCTTTTGCTTAAAAGATGAGCAATAATTATGGCAGAGGGTGGTTTTAATTTATATTTCCCAGTTTTCTTGAAGTATGATGGACAAAATTGTAACATATTTGAAATATACGAAGAGATAATATGATAAATGAATACATGGTGAAAAGATTCCTGCCGTGAAATTCGTGAATACATCCATCACCTCACATATTTACTTTTTGTGTGTCTGAGAACACAAGTTCTACTCTTGAAGCAAGTTTTAATTATACAATACAGTATTATTAACGATAGGTTTCATGTTATACATTAGATCCTCAGACTTTATCTTATAACTGGAAGTTTGCAACCTTCTGTCAACCTCTTCCTATTCTTCCCACACCCAGGCTTGCTTAACAAATACCATTCTACTCTTTCTATAAGCACAACTTTTTTTTTTTTAAGATTTCACATATAAGTAGAATACCATAAAGTATTTATCTTTCTCTTTTATTTCACTTAGCATAATCCCCTCAAGGTCCTTCCATATTGGATGGATGACAAGGATTTCCCTCTTTTTGTGGTTGAGTAATATTCCATTATACATGTATACCATATTTTCTTTATCTATTCATCCTTTGATGGACAATTAGGCGAATACCTTGGCTATTGTGGATAACGCTGCAATAAACATGAAAGCACAAGAATCTTTTTGAGATATAGAAATTTAGTTTCCTTTGGATATATAACCAGAAGTGGGGCTGCTTGGCCATGGGATAGCTCTATTTTTAATTTCTTGAGGAACCTCCATACTATTTTCCATAGTGGTTGTACCTTTATACATTCCCACTAAGAGTATGTAAGGGTTCCCTTTTCTCTATATTCTTACCAACCTTTGTTATTTCCTGTTTTTCATAATGGACATTCTAACAAGTATGATTAAGTGTCTCATTGTGGTTTTGATTTGTATTTCCCTGATGGCTGGCGATATTTGTGCATCTTTTCATGTATAGAAACTTCCTGGCTTACAACGGGGTTAAATCCTGATAAAGCCATCATAGGTTGAAAGTATTTCAAGCCAATGTGTCAATTCCTTATGTGCATTTAGTACACATAAGGAATAGCATAGCATAGCATAGCTTAACCTTAGGTATGCTTAGAACACTTAACGTTAGCCTATAGTTGGAAAAATCATCTAACACAAAGCCTATTTTATAATGAAATATTGAATATCTCATGTAAACTGTACTAAAAGTATAAAACAGAATGGTTATATGGGTATGAAATGATTGCATGTGTATCAGGTGTTTAGCTTTGTGATTGCATTGCTGACTGAGAGGTGTGGCTCACCCCACATCACGAGAGGTCATCTTACTGCACATTGCTAGCCTAGGGAAAGATTGCAATCCAGAATTTGAAGTATGATTTCTACTGAATTTGCATCACTTTCACGCTATCATAGTAAAAAAAAAAATCATAAATCAAACCATTGTAAGTCAGGGACTGTTTATACCTGCTGGCCATCTGTATGTCATCTTTGAAAAATATTTAGTAAGGGCTTTTGTCCATTTTCTAATCAGATGATTGATTGAGATAGTTTAGCTATTGAGTTTTATGAATTCCTTGTATATTTTGGATGTTAAGCTCTTACTGGATATGTCATTTGAAAATGTTTTCTATCATTTCAAAAGTTGCCTCTTCATTTTTTTTAATGGTTTCCTTTGCTATGCAGAAGCCTCATAGCTAATGTAGTTCCACTTGTTTCTTTTTGCTTCTATTGCCTTTGTGTTAGTGTTGAGTCCCCCCCAAATCATTGTAAGACCAATGGTCGTATGTTTTCTTCTAGGAATTTTACGGTTTCAGGTCTTCAAGTCTTTAGTCCATTTTGAATTGATTTTTGTGTATGGAGTAAGATAGGAGTCTAGGTTCAGTCTTTTGCAAGTGGATACTGAGAATTTTTGATTATTGAACAGCGAGTGACTTTTTAAATTTAAACATTATTTACCATTGAGTTCTGTAGGAAATTAATATTCCCATTGTGTTCCTGGGAGAAAGAGACAGACTCAGAATTGAGCTATCCCACTATATTTCCAAATAGCTATCTCTTCAAAATTAACAATTGTTTGTTACACAATGGCTTTATTTTAAAAAGCAATATGGATAATTTTTCATGGTGACTGCATGATCCTTTTCTTCATTAGTGGGGTTTTGTTTGACAACTGGGCAAGATATAGGTAAAGCTAATATGTTTTATGAAAATATCTTATTTTAGTGCAATTCCATTCTATAATAATGAAATTAAGTGACTTATGTTATGTATCTATATTTCTAATTTCATAAAAATTTTTCTCATAGGGAGATGGTATGATTTTTACATTGTTTGTTAGAATGAATTTAATATGCTTTAAAAAGACACAATTCTTTAAAATGTATACATTATTGGGCGCCTGGGTCGCTCAGTGGGTTAAAGCCTCTGCCTTCGGCTCAGGTCGTGATCTCAGGGTCCTGGGATCCAGGTCCGCATCGGGCTCTCTGCTCGGCGGGGAGCCCGCTTCCTCCTCTCTCTCTGCCTGCCTCTCTGCCTACTTGTGATCTCTCTCTCTCTCTGTCAAATAAATAAATTAAATCTTTAAAAAAAAGTATACATTATTTAAATAGACCTTTTTCTTTTAAATGCTGTTCTATTTATGATTTAATTATTTAAACCTTTATAATTTTTCATTTTATTGATTCCTCCAATTATCTCTGAGATAGTTCCCTAACTTGCTCAAAGAGTTAAGAAATTCTTTTAACTTTATGACTTTTAAATATTTAATGAGAGCTTTAAAATTTAATACTCTCTGTATTAAGAAGGATGTTTTTACCTCTGAAAAGTAGTTTACAAATTGGTCTTCTTTCTTTTATAGCAGGTTTTATATTTGAATCATTAATGTACCCATTTGAAGGTAATTTATTCTGGAAGGCTTTTAGATGTTAATATCAGATCTGTTTAACTATAAATATTTTGGGTAAGTGGAGATATATGTAATTATCTCTCCCTAGTAGTACAAATATGCTTCGCATGTGTTACAAAAAGCAGTCTAACTTAGTGCTGAGACACATGGATTGAAAATTACCATATACAAACTGTCTGATCTTGGACAGTGTTTTAACTCTCTAAGCCTTAGTTACATCATTTGTAAAATAGATGGTAATAACCACATGGCTACACAAAGATGTTATGAGACAAATCCACAAAATACTTAGCCAGATGTGCACATAGAATGTTCTCAACATAGCCCAATTGTCTTTATATGTATATACCCTATTTAATATTTTAAATATTAAAGGAAATAAAGGAATAGTTTACAGCAATAGAAGAATGAAAGCACAAATATATTCTATCAGGAAGGGCTTTTTTGAGGGCCTGGTGCACTGACATAGCCTGGGATCATCCACAAGAGTAGGTAGTTTAACCTTCTACACAGTTAGACCCAGGGGCCGAAACATGTTAATGATATTGAATATGTAAGTGTGCCCATAGGTATGTGTGTGCACATGTATGTGTGTGCATGTATATATAAATGTAAATAGTGTAACTATATGTACACACATATACACATGCATAGGCTTATGTGTTCATCTGCTGCTGTGGGCGTGTGCATGTTTGTGTATTATAAATTACCTGGCTTTGTCTGAGTCTTTTGTTTACGGTGTGGATAAATTACTGATAGAGATAAAGTCATTTGTGTGCCGCAGGTGCCAGTCCTATATCACAGAGCCACTCCTACATTGAGGGGACAAGCTGCCAATATGATTGACACCACACCAATACCATGTGTGTAGGAATGGGGAAATTTAAGAATGGCATACATTCCCTAAAATATTCCATTTGCAATAGTATTTGTAAATCAATAAACGCACCTTTAAAAATTTGTTGGCATAATTTTGGTTAGTGTGACTATTATTTTCTAACTCCTGTACGTTCATTTGGCACTTATGGCCGTAAGGGTCACTTGAGGTCTAGAGTGAAAAAAGCAAATTCTCTTTCCTACATCAAACTCTTAGGAGGAGGTGTTTGTATAATGCCAAAATCAAAAGTCACCTTCTGTAGTAGAAAATATGCACTTTGCAAATGATCCACTTTCTGAAACTATATGCAAAAGGTGAAATTTAGAGGTGTTTATTCATAATATGACCCAAAGTCACCCATTTTATAACTTCGCTCTATTTCTTGTTGCTTCATTTGAAGTTGGAGTAGGACAAGGTAAAGAGGAGAATAGCTAATTTGACATGAATGCAGAATGAGAATTTATCACTAGGTGCCTGCTGTGTCTTAGGTATCTATTCAGGTCATTTCTTTAGGATTTGTGAAAGGCCAACTGTGATTTCTCTTGAACATGGTGTCATTCTTGAAAGAAAAAAAAAGTGAATTCCAACCTGAAGGTGAGGATAATATCCAGATGAAAACAAAACAGCAAAGAAAGGCTAACGTGGTCTGTAATGTTGAAAGACTCGAGGTCTTTAAGGTTGCAGAAAATTAACTTTCTCATGTCTCCAAGATTTCATCATAGATTTTCACCATTTTGTAAAGATTTTATGTATATATTTATTTTTTTTTTTTTAAATTTTCTATATTTATTTGAGAGAGACTACACACAAGAGAGAGTGGGCGGGGGGGGGAGGGAGGAAGGGAGAGGGAGAAGCAGACTCCCCACTGAGTGTGGAGGCAGGGCTTAATCCCAGGACCCTTATATTATGACCTGAGCTCAAGTCAGATGCTTAACTGACTAAACCACCCAGGCGCCTCATAGATTTTTACCATCTTTATTGATAAGGGCATGAGTTTATGAGTAGGTAGTAGGATGTATGGGGGGAAACTTGAAATTGGTTTTTTTTTTTTTTAAAGATTTTATTTATTTATTTCACAGTGGGAGAGAGATCACAAGGAGGCAGAGAGGCAGGCAGAGAGAGAGGGGGAAGCAGGCTCCCCGCCAAGCAGAGAGCCCGATGCGGGCCTCGATCCCAGGACCCTGAGATCATGACCTGGGCCGAAAGCAGAGGCTTTAACCCACTGAGCCACCCAGGCGCCCGAAATTGGGTTTAAGGTAAAGCCACCTTGAGGAGCTTTGAACTAATGGAAAGAGATCATCAGTTGTGCAAACAACTTTCTAGGTTGCTTTTAGGGAAAGAATGGCATGGTAAAGGTAAATGTTACAAGGAAGGAGCAACTTAACATATTTAAGAACTATAACGAAGCCAAAATCACAGGAATTATTTGATGAGGGAGAAAAGGCACAATACAAGGTCAGGTAGGTAAGCAACTGACAGTTCATGTAGAATATTATACACCGAGAGAAGAATTTTGGATTTTTTTCTATGATACACAGAAAACTTTACAAGATTTTAAGTAGTGAAGAATCATACACTTATTTACATTTCTTAAAATTTCCTATCCCTGATATGTGGAAAACTTATTGGGGAGTAGGGACAGGGAGGTGAGTGTGACTCAAGTGAGTAGTGAGGATGGAGAAAATACAAAGAGCTGAGCTGTGTTTTGAAGGTATAGTCATCCTGCTGTTGGAGGGATTATGAGGAATGGGGAAGTATAAGGAATGAGGAAATCAAGGTGGCATTTTTGTGTGTATGTTATTAAGTAGAAGGTGATACCATATGATGGAAAGAGACAGGTGGGAGGGCAGTAAAATGATTGTGTTTGAAAGACCTAACATAGCTAAAGTGGAAATACCGAGAATTTGAGGAAACACTTAGGATAAAACCTGTGTGTACAGTGATTGAGATGGTATTGACCCTCATGGGAATGGATTATTATTACATCAGAATAGAGGCAAGTAAAAAAGAGAAGTTGGCCTGGGACAGAGCTTTCTAGTATTCAGAGTTTGTACGAAGAAGAGAAAGCTAACAAAGTAGACTGAGGAGAAGAAACATTCTAGGGAGCAGGAAAAAAAGAGAGAAAGAGAGAGAGAGAGAGAGAGAGAGAGAGAGAGAGAGAGAGAGAGAGGAGTGTTGTCTTAGGAAAGCCATCACAGGAAACTTCCAAGGTGATGGGAGAAATAAGCTAGCAGAAGATACACAGGTCATTAGTCTTCTTGAGAAGTGCACTCAAGGAGAAAAAGAATGTGGAGGAAAGTCTAGAGACAATTGTTTTGAGAGTATTTTCACTGAAGTGGAGAGGGAAATTGGTTGGTAGCCTTGGGGGCCAAAAGAGTACTTTTTTTTTTTTTTTTTGGAAGTAGGGAGCATGCTTTGTGCTAATGGGAGAGAGTCAAGAGAGAAGAGAGACGATAAGGTGAAAAGAGGACTATGTAAGGAAGGAAGCCCACAGGAAGTGAGAGAAGATAGAATTCAAACAAAAGGGGTATGTTGAAATTACCGTAGGAAGTGTACATCCCTGAATTCACTGCTTTATTGTGAGGAATGTAGAAATTTATAGATCACTTTAGCATGATGCAAAGTAACCGGCTTATATTGATTTTTCCTACTCCAGAGAAGTCTTTTCATAGGAAATTTGAGAAATATTTGAGTCTGCTTGCTTGTTCTCCTTTTTTAAAATTTAAAGCTCTTAATTCAAATAGTTGAATTTATTTATTTTTATTTAGATTCAATTATCCAACATATAGGGCATTATTAGTTTCAGATGTAGTGTTCAATAATTCATCAGTTGTATATAACACCCAGTGCTCATCACATCATGTGCCCCTTTAAATTTACAGAATTTATAATACATAATAGGATAGCTTTACAGACATAAGCTTTATAAACAAAAGCAAAAAGTAAAAAGATCATTTTCTTATTTTTTAAAAAAATTATAAGAAAGTTATATGGTCCATTTGGTTTATTTTACTTAATGTGCACTGCAAACTTGTCAAACAAACATTATCTACAATATGTTAGCAATCTGTTCCCTGCACTACTTTTTCTATTTAAGCGGTTTAGAATTAGTAGTACCTTAACTTTACACATTCGTTTAACATATTGTAATATGCCTTACGATACACACATTATGGCCCTTAGCACCAACATTTTAGGTTGGTTTAAATTTCAGTGAGATATTCAGTATCACATTTAATCAGCACTTTGAATTTGAGCTATTTTAATAAATACGAGCTAAATTAATACATGGAAATTATTTTTTAAATTGCAAAACATAGAAATGGGTATACAAAGAAAAGTACATATTTTTGCCTCTGCAAAACTGCTAGGGATAAATTTCATCCATCACATCATATATATCCTTCCAAGAATTTTCTATAAATACATGACAATATTTCTTTCATAGTCCTAAGAAGTGCCCGGCACTGCAATTCTCTGCCTGACTTCCTGCACACATCAGAGTTCTTTCCCTATCTATATCTACTATACTCAGCTGAGATAACTACACACTGTTCTTCACTATTTTGAGAGGAGGGAATACCAAGACACAGTTGGGTATCAGGAAAAGAAGCTCTTACCTTCTAGAGATAGAAAGCCATGGCAACTAATGAATAGTGGTTCCCCCTTATCCATAGGGAGATACATTATAAAACCCCCTGCAGATGCCTGAAAAATGCAGATAGTACCAAACCCTATACATGTCTACCAATGATAAAATTTAACTTACAAATTAGGCACAGTAAGAGGTTCACAACAGGGGCGCCTGGGTGGCTCAGTGGGTTAAAGCCTCTGCCTTCGGCTCAGGTCATGATCTCAGGGTCCTGGGATCGAGCCCCACATCGGGCTCTCTGCTCAGCAGGGAGCCTGCCTCCTCCTCTCTCTCTGCCTGACTCTCTGCCTACTTGTAATCTCTCTGTCACATAAATAAATAAAATCTTAAAAAAAAGAGGTTCACAACAACAATAATAAAATAGGACAATCACAATGATATACTATAATAAAAGTTGCATGAATGTGGCCTCTCTGTCTCAAAATATCTTATTGTACTGTGCTCACCTTTTTTCTTCTTGAGATGATGGGAGATGACAAAATGCCTATGTGATAAGGTGAATGACGTAGGCACTGTGTTGTAGCCTTTGGCTACTACTGACCTTCTGATGATAAATGAGAACCAGGATCATCTTGTTCTGTGACCTTGGTTAACTGTGAGTAACTAAAACCACTGAAAACGAGACATCATATAATGGGGGACTTACTGTATTAAATTTTCTTGATCCCTAGACTAAATGAAAAATTCCACAAGGCTGTGAGGCCGAGAAAGGAGGATTCTGAACAGAGAATGACTGAAAATCACCAAAAAAAATACCACTCATCGCCAGCAATGCCTTCACTTCCCTATCAGCCTGCAGAGTTGGTACCTAAAGATATTACACAGCCTCTCACCTAATGATAATGACCATCAGCTCACACAGGGTAGGGTCTGGATGACTAGAGAGTGAGGAGGTGAGTGATACAGAAGACAACAAGGACGTCACTTGCTCTGATGTCGTGGTCTCACTCCATCTTGATTTCCTATCACTCATTCCCTTGTTGAGTCAGCCTAATGAATTCTTGTGTTTATGCAAACGTCTATCATACTTATAGTGCTTACTAGTCTCTCAGACTGGTTTCTTGCCTTAGCTATCCACACATTTCACTCCCTTATACATTTGGATTTCTCCCTAAATTTAGCTCCTTTGAAATCAGTGCTGATCATTTCCAATCCAAATAAAGTATCACTGTGTTTCATTATTTATTGTATTTTTCTTCATATTACTTGTCATTGTATGACATATATTCATTTGTTTATTATCTATATCCCTCCACTAGTATATAATTGCATGAAAGAAAACACATACTTATTTTGTTCACTATTGTGCTCCTCGTTTCTAGAATATAGCATATGGCAGGTACTAATTACATCACTGAAGAGATACAATTATTCATATGTTAATAAAAATGATAATAGTTAGTCATCAATAATAATAATTTAATAATTTCCTTCCCTATACTATCCTTTAAGAACAGTTTGGTTGTGGACCACTTTCTAACACCATATATATAAAAGTAAACTCAAAAGGGATTAAATACCTAAATGTGAGACCTAAAACCATAAAAATCCTAGAAGAGAACATAGGAAGTAATTTCTCTGACATTGGCTAAAGAAATATTTTTCTAGATATGTCTCCTAAGGCAAGGGAAACAAAAGCAGAAATAATCTATTGAGACTATATCAAAATAAAAAGCTTTTGCACAGTAAAGGAAATGATCAACAAAACAAAAAACCAACACACTGAATGGGAGGAGATATTTGGAAATGATATATCTTATAAGTGGTTAATATCCAAAATATATCAAGAACTTATCCAACTCAACACCAAAAAAACAAACAATCCAATTATAAAATGGGCAGAAGATCTAAATAGATATTTTTCCAAAGAAGGCATCCAAATGTCTAACAGACACATGAAAAGATACTCAACATCACTAATGATCAGGGATACTCAAGTCAAAACTACAAAGAGATATCACCTTATACCAATTAGGATGGTTGAAATCAAGATGAGAAGAAATAAGTGTTAGCAAGGGTGTGGAGAAAAAACAAACCCTTGTACACTGGTGTTAAGAATGTAAGTGGTACAGCCACTGTGTAGAACAGTATGGAGATTACTCAAAAAAATTAAAAATAGAAATACCATATCACCCAATAATTCCACTATTGGGTATTTACCCAAAGAAAATGAAAATACTAATTCGAAAAGATATATATATTCCTATGCTCACTGTAGTTATAAAATGTGGCTATTATACAATAGCCAAGATATGAATAAAACCTAAGTGTCCATTAATAGATGAATGGCTAAGGAAAATGTGATGCACACACACACACACACACACATACACATACAGACACACACACACACACACACATATATATATACATTACATATATATAATATACATGCATATATATACACACAATGCAATACAATATTATGTGGCCATAAAAATGGATGAGATCATGCCATTTGAGACAACATGGATTCATCTAGCAAGTATTATGCTAAGTGAAATAAGTGAGACTGAGAAATGCAAATACCATATGATTCCATTTATAAGAGGAATCTAAAAAGTAGTGAATCAACAAACAAAAAACAGAATCAGACCTATAAATACAGAGAACAAACTGATGGCTGCCAGAGGGGAGTGGTCTGAGTGTTGGGCAAAATGAGCAAAGGGGAGTGGGAGATACAGGTTTCCAGTTATGGAATGAATAACCCATGGGAATAAAAGGCACAGCATAAGGAATATAGTCAATGATATTGTAATAGTGATGTAATGGAACACATGATAGCTACACTTTTGGTGAATATAGCATAATGTATAAACTTATCAAATCACTAAGTTGCACACCCAAAATTAATGTAATATTGTGTGTCAACTATACTAAAATTAAAAAAAATTACTCCTTTCCCCCAAAATTAAAATATTAAAATAAACCAATATGTAACAACAACACACTAGTTTGATTGGACTGTGCCACTATTCATAGTTCTCCCAGAGACTTCTCTGTCCTCTGTTGATTTATACTTCTGAATTTACCTTTTGCTGTTACCAAAGATAAAAAACATTTCCTAAGCCTCTGTCTGATATTCATTTACAACATAAGTTTTCCCATTTGGTGCCAATTGTGCTATTTACCACAATATTTTATTTTGCATTACAATTAGTAAAATCTTATTTTTTCCTGATTTAATAACACTTATATAAAACATTATTCTGTCCACCAAATGTGTGTCAAATTTTGTCTTACATGCTTTACATTTGTAACTTAAAAAAATAATGACCACCCCGACCAAGACCTAGAAGCTAACTATGGATACAAGTTAGTAAATACTTATACTGGTCCATTTATGGAAGTAAAGGAAATCTTTAAAGTAAAAATTTCGGGCGCCTGGGTGGCTCAGTGGGTTAAAGCCTCTGCCTTCAGCTCAGGTCATGATCTCAGGGTCCTGGGATCGAGGCCCGCATCGGGCTCCCTGCTCAGCAGGCAGCCTGCTTCCTCCTCTCTCTCTCTGTCTGCCTCTCTGCCTACTTGTAACCTCTCTCTGTCAAATAAATAAATAAAAAATCTTAAAAAAAAAAAAGTAAAAATTTCTACTTGATTTTAATATAACCAAAAGTGTTTTGTTTTGTTTTGTTTTTTCCCCAATGGTAGTTGGTCTCACAGTTTGGTAATGAATTTTAATGGGCTCATTTCTTATCCATTGGTAAGCTTCTGGGCATGATCTTAAATCTAGGGAGGGTGATTGATATAGCTTTGCATAAACGTGTAAAGCACTATTTCCATTGCATTCAGGATATATATTTATTTTAAGGTTATATCGACATATAAAAAAATGAAAAAGAAATGCTCTTTTGTCTATCTTTTGGTCCAATGTAAGTTGTTCTTGTTTTTACATATCATTGTTGGTTTCAGTTGGGATTGGGAGACAAATCAGATGAGTGTTTTCAACTCCTTTTTATTCTTGGGAGCAATGGAGTGTAGTCTTGACAGAGACGTAACACAGTATTACAGCATCATATATGAGATTGTATCTGTGAGTGGTGGACATTACTTTGGTGTCTTTTAGATTCAAGTGACTGAAAATCCAAATTCAAAGGCATAGTGAAGTTTACTGTTCACATTGATAAGAAGACCAGAAAAGTATGTCTTTAGATATTGCTAAATAAATATTCAGAGGCTGGTTCTAGGATCCATTTTCTCATATCCTCTTCTCTCTTTAGATTAGTTCTTAATTCTTTTCTCACAGTGGCTGCAGTAACTTCCTATCAACTCAACACTTTATATAGGGTTGTTTTTCCCCCTGATTATAGAGGCCTCTGATCTCCCTTTTCTTAGAGGATTACTTTAAAAAACTTGAAATTAGGGGCACCTGGGTGGCTCAGTCAGTTGAGCATCTGCCTTTGGCTCAGGTCATGATCTTGTGGTCCTGGGATTGAGGCCTGCGTTGGACTCCAGCCTCGGCAAGGAAACTGCCTCTCTCTCTCTCTCTCTCTGTGGGCTCTCCCTCTTACATAAATAAATAAATGAATCTTAAAAAAAATTCTTGCAATTATAAATACTTTCTCTGCTCCTTTGAGGTATAAATCTTCTGCCAAGCTATTGCTAGTTTTCCAACTCAAGAATGTCTTTCTCAAAAACCTGGGAGCCACCCTTTGGAATATAATCATCAAGGAAGACAGCACCTCTATTTCTCAGTCTCTGTGGGAAGATAGAAGTCTCACTTCCATAAACACCAGTTAGCAATTAGCAAACGCAGAGGGCCTAGTCGCACTAACCGTCTCCCACCTCCCAGTATCCTCCAGCACTTTAAGTACAAGCTCCGCAGCACTTAAAACCTCTTCTACTCTTTGTGTTAAAGGAATTGAGTTCACTCTCTCCCCTATTGCAGTAGCCTTCCCCCCTTATTACAATAGTTGTAAGTAAAGTTTTCCTTACAATTTTAACACATCTAGTGCAATTTTTCTTTGACAAGAGGTAAAGTGGATTGTTTGTAAGCTGAAGACCAAAAAGTTTTTTTCTTAATATTTTACCTAAAATATTCTTAATATCCCAAGTGGACTGAAAGAAGCAAACAAAAAAGTGCATGAATTATGCTTAGCAAAACATTTTGGCACAGTGCGGGCTGTAAGGTGGTGGCAGGAGAGCCCCAGATGCAGAGGTAGGTGTAAGTCAGAGGGAGTGAAGTGGGAGGGGAAGTAGGTCCAGTCTCCTTATGAACGGTAGATTCCACCTTCACTATTAAACTGGGAGAAGTTGCCGTTTGGCAAGCAAACATCTCGTCTTTTGTGGTAAGGGTAAGAAAGAGTGAGGAAAGAGGTGAGATGGGGTGTTTATGGGGTTTAGGGCCTGCTAATAAAAATACAACCTTTTTGACATATTGAGTATCTTAAGCTGAAGGAGCTTGAGAAAACAGCAGAAGCATAAAGTTCACTCTGACCTCCTCTCCTCCTCCCCCTTCTTCCCTGAAACAGATCTTGAAGTCCTGTAGGAGGGGCCCTCCCTATACCCAGAAGAAAAGAGCATTCTTATCTCTGAAGACAAAGAGACGCCATGAAGAATCCCAACAAAAAGGACTTGCTAAGTTCCGCCCCCCCTTTACTACTCTTGCCTCGTACTCCTTAACCTACCCATTCCTTCATAACTGGCCACTCTTCATCAAACCCATCCTAAGAATACTCAAGTGTATTCCTCTGGATCTTCATTCTTTATGAGAGCTCTTGTGTCACATAAAACTTATCTGAAATAAATATGTTTGCTTTTCTCCTGTTAATTTGTCTTTGTCAGTTCTCTTTTCAAACCCAGACAGGGACCCTAAGAGGGTCAAGGAAGCTTTTTCCTCCTTTACCTGTTATGTGCTCTCTTCTCTTCCCATAGGCTTTCAACTACTATCACTGCAATGAAGTGGCAGAAGAAGGAGATAGCTCTGAAGAAGAGTAGCTCTGAAGAAGGAGATAAATGTGCCAAAAGGGTTATATGTAAGATTTTTGTTAGGACGCTCTTCTTTAAGTAGATTGGAGTGATAAAAATGGGAGTTTGCTGCACTTCTCTTTTAATAAATCAACTCTAATTATTTATGATGAAATAATATTTGTGGTCTAAGCATAAGAGTAATAAAATAACAAGAACTCAAATCATCTGTTAGATACATTTTAATGTACTTAAAGCCTTTTATAATGCAGTATAATTTTTCAAGTGTCTAATAATAGATTTTACTTACTCCATGTTAAATTAATAATATTTGTTTCAATCAGTATTATAAAAATTCAAAAGATTGACTATGTCTCCAGAGAATTTTCTAATTCTGTTTTGGCTACAGGAACACATGTTATTATATTTGATATCCAGATCCTCTGTATTTAAGAAAAACACAATGGTTTACCTTATCTATGGGCTGTTCTGTCAGAGAAATGTCAGATGCACAAGCTTGGAGAGTTAAACAGATTGTAGTATGGAGTTTTATATGAAAAAAAATCTTACTATGGCAACATTAATCTGTCCTACTTTGTATTTTATTGTAAAAACAATTGCCTAATTAATAGATTTCAAGATATTTTTAATATCAATTAAATGACAAGGCATGAGGAGTATAAACAGCCTATATCACAGTGGAACTACATTAATCTTCCTTCCTCAGGATTATTTCTTTAAAAAACAAGGGTCATTGTCATGATCTGTCTGCATAAACCTTCTGTTAAAGATTTTAGCTAAGTAAACTCTTCATTATTAAGTGATATTATAATACTGTAGATGACAAATTCCTTTAGCTGATGACATATTTTTCAATTTTCCCAGGTAGGCATTCTCAGCTGTTGTGTTTCTTCTCCTGCCTATAATGAGTTGTCATGTTTTTTTTTTTCATTCTATGTAAGTGGAATAGGTGAAAAACGAAAGGCAGCCTCATTATCAATAATTCATGCTTAATCATGTTGCATTGGCATTTGATGAAAGCATTGTGATGTATATTCTTTTAGACTTACTATCCTATAATGCAACCATTTGAATATGAGACTTAGGATTATTAGAAAAGAATTAACAGATCATACCAGATGTACAGTGATTTATTCCAGTGGTACTATTAGGATTGTAAAGCTTTCAAAGACAATCATTAAAGTTCTCAATCCAGGGTGAAAAAAAAATAGCTTGCCTGAAAGGAAAAATATTTCCAGGAGAACAAAACCATTGAATGTATTTTCTAGGTAATTATTCTTTGTTGAACCTCAATTGCAATGTTGATGATTCTTATCACTGGCATATTGTTGGTAGAAGTTTCATGAAGGTGCAGTGAAAGATTTTTTTTTTAAGATTTATTTATTTATTTGACAGAGAGAGAGATCACAAGTAGGCAGAGAGGCAGGCAGAGGGAGAGAAGGATGCAGGCTCCCTACTGAGCAGAGAGTCTGATGCGGGATTCGATCCCAGGACCCTGAGATCATGACCTGAACTGAAGGCAGAGGCTTTAACCCACCGAGCCACCCAGGCGCCCGAGAAAGATTTAATATTGACTAATTCCTCTTTGGCTTCTTTGTGAATATGCGATCACAGCAGATGAATTTTATACCTTATTTTAGGAATATTTGGGGAATTTATTTGCATGGCAGTGGCCACCAATACATGTCCAAGTTTTCAGTTGTAACGTCCCTCAGAGTTCATTGATTACTTCTTCTTTATTCATGTGGCTATATGGAATACAAACACTAGCTTTGATGTAAGTTAGGCTAGTGAAATTAGTGAATAGGGGGCACTTTTCAAATGATAGTGATCCCATAATTTCAGTTCTTTCCTTATTTTTCTTTCTTTCTTTTGGTCTTCTTTGATTCATTGATTCTTTGATTAATTTGTTTCACTGTTTATATTATAGAAGCATCTTCATTTAGAAATGAGAATTAAAGTGAATAATACTTCCTTTTAATTTTCAATCCAATCCTTCTGAGTGATAGCTTCTATTATTATAGTAATATTCTTCTCACATGATATTTAAGAAGTTTTTTAAGAATATATTAGCCCACTTCGCAACTCCATTGACATGGTTGTTTGAGGTATTACTCTTTAAGAGATGAAAGTTATGACACACAGTGGAATCTCAAAGAAATGTCAGTTATTTCAGCCTTTTGCTTTGGTATAAGAAAAATGTAGATTTTTTTTCACCTATAAATACACCTTTATTTAGTTGCTAGTGCTTCTCTCAATATATTTTAATATCTTCTCGATGAAAATTCTGAAGCCACTCAGAGGGACATTAAGTAGTAACACTTTGGGTACCTACTGACCCTCACTAGCCTTCTTAAAGAGTAAATATGTGAATTTCCTGATAGGTGAATTGGGTTAGGATGATGAGCATGTGTGGCTCAGCCTTGAACTTTTCCTGTTTTGGACAGATCTCTTTCAGGAAGTACAACCTCCATGTCATAAGTTTTACCAGGCATTCTGCCATGTGGAGAGGCCAGCCAATGTCCAGCTATAACTGAGATTGGATCAATAATTCTTCCTAATTCTGAAGTAAGAATTGGTAACCTTTAACCTAGTGGTTACCAGTAATAAAGATGTATTTTTATCCATGTGTCTTCTAGTTTATTTTTTCGTTGATTCAGGACTAAGGTGAGCAATGTGTGACTTTATATCTTGAGACTTCATGTCTCAATTATATTTTTGAGGGAACCACAAAACAATATATATGCTGCTTAGGTTTTTTCCTGATCCCATTACAGACTTGAGACAGAGTTTTAGGGAGGGGTGATGGGGACATTGAAGGGAGATGATTAATTAAGGTGTCTTTAAAATATTAGCAATAAAAGTCTTTTTTTACCCACATAACAGAGAATAACATAAATGAGGTTTGTAACTATTTTGCCATCTCAATGGCATAGGTTGGTATACAGAACAGTAGCTACATTAGGAGTAGCATCGAGGGAGGAGCAAGTGAGCAGCAAGACATAAGAGGCTGTATAGGCAATATCTCGTTAGAAGGCCACTCACCACAAGGCATGCGAGACCTTGGGAAAGTATTATATGTGGGCCCTGGTCTATTTTAATAAATACCATGTTAAAAATGAATGGATCCACATGAGGCATTGTGATGTGTTAATGAAATTTTAGAATAATGGATAGAGAAGAGGTATTTGTTCAGTCTGATCAGTGAACATTCTCCAGCACCTACTCTTCCTGTTTGTGGTTCTTGAACCCCAGAACCAATTATTCCTGTCCTTTATTGTCAATTTCACCATTCCTGGCTAATGTACTATCTCCTACCTCAAGAAAAAATAGCGACATTGTTATTAATCACAAGTCTGCTGTTCTTTCGAATGAGCTTGTATTGAAAAAAAATTGATCTTTTTACATCTGCAATATATATTTTGCTGGTTATATCATTAATCACATGATGATACATCATGCAAGTCATACACAATGACTATTGATTTGCAGTGACTCTCTCACAACTTGTTCCTGTGCCTCATTGGTGAAGACCACAAACACAAGTCTTACCTGGAGTATGAAGAAAATGTGAACCATGATTTATTTTCTGGTCATGATAAATTAACTATTTAGAATTTCTTACCACAAACTTAGAACAACACATCTTTCAATCATGCTATCCCTTGAACTCTTTAGGCCATAAACACTGCCTTCTAGAACGTGATCTCTTTTGAATTGACCGCATCCCTACCTTCCACAATACACTACCAATTGTTCAAATAATATCCTTTCCACATTGGGCAATTCTTAAGACCAACGTAGTAGAGTATTCAATCTCCATATGGATGATAGTGAAGAGAGGACATCAATCATAAGTGTCTGTTGGTGTTAAAGAACAAAGATCCTAAGAGCCATAAGAAGTGATAGGTATGACTCCTTCTAGAGGACTGATCAACATATGACACAGAATCTGCAAAAGTGGTAAGGTGACGGTCCTGGGTGCAAGTGCTAGGGGCCCACAGGATGAAAGACGCTGTCAGGTCCCTTTGTACTGTAAACACTGTAGACTGGAGATAGCACCAAGGTCAGAGCATAAATGGACAAAGGGCAAGAGTCTTAAATGCAAAGTGAATGATAGATTGTAACACTAAATTGAATGTTACTGTCATACTGACAGTCTAGTTTTAAGGATCTTGTGAAAGAAATAACATACTGGCAAGGGAGAACTTTCTGCTCTCTAGATTACACTTCTGGAACCAGGACTCCATTGGTGAGTCTTGGAGCTCCTTTGTTATCTGGTCAGCCTCATTTTGGTATGGAGAACAATATGAGGTGGGGGGTTGAAAGTACTCTAATGGAAAAAATAGGACTGGTATCCATTCATAGATGGCATGATGTCTCCGGCATATTCCAGGGCCCAGAGGGAGACATCTTTCAAAGAAAGCCCTCCAAAACAGCAGCGAGGAGTGGGGAGACCCAGGGCCTACTTGTTTAGGTTGACATTGGAAGAATACTGATTTAGCTTGGAATCCTATGTCTGTGGTTTATCAAATTTGAGAACTTAACCAATTAGCTAATATTACAAATCCCAATTTTCTTTGCCTTTAGAGTAGAAATTATAGTTACCTGGTAGATTTGATGCAAGAAAGAAATGAGAAAATGTATTAAATGGATTTGTAATATAATAGGTTTCATTAGATAATAATTTGGGATTCAGTCCATCTCAGACAAAAAGTAATACTGAAACAAAGTCCCATGACCTTGGTGGACTCCAAAGTAAGACTTGGGAAACTCCAAGCTAAGGGAAAGGAAGAATCATGCCATGTGGTAGATTAGAAGGTCTCATTCAGGGCTCTATTTGAGAAGTTCAATTGGATATCTGAAATTTTGCTCAGACACTGAAGTCCAAGAGATGTAATGATCTCAGAAAACACAAAGTGTATAAATTACAAGATTGGATTTGTTATAATTATGTTTTTTTGTTGTATCCCTTCCCACTTGGACAAGGAGTTATTTTTCCCTATTTTGGAGAATGACGCACTTGCTTAGGTGCAGTTTTACAAACTATGGATTCACATTTTGGCCTCAGGATAGTATACTAGTTGGTTATGGGGATAGTACACTGGAAGCTGACAGGAGATCAAATTATATACTCTTTAAAAGAAATACCATGGCAATGTCAATAAATCTAAAGTAAAAGGATACAAAAATGCATTAGAATATAATAGTAAGTGAGCAACTGCACCTTTTTAGCATCTACATTGTGATCCCTGAGAGGCTAATTGTTACCAGTCTTACAGGGAATGGATATATTCATTAAGCATAAGACTTCATCTGCTTTTCACTTTTTTTTTTTTTTTTTTTTT